>CM035440.1:135266227-135271227 GCA_020310875.1 Ceratopteris richardii
ATGTGTATGTGTATGTGTATGTGTATGTGTATGTGTATGTGTATGTGTATGTGTACGTGTATGTGTATGTGCATGTGTATGTGTATGTGTGTGTGTATGTGTATGTGTATTTGTGTGTGTATGTGTATGGGTATGTGTATGTGTATGTGTATGTGTATGTGTATGTGTATGTGTATGTGTATGTGTATGTGTAGTTGTACGTGTAGGTGTAGGTGTATGTGTAGGTGTAGGTGTAGGTGTAGGTGTAGGTGCAGGTGTATGTGGATGTGTATGTGTATGTGTATGTGTATGTGTATGTGTATGTGTACTTGTACGTGTAGGTGTAGGTGTAGGTGTGTTAAAAGTCAAGCTTCAAGCTAACAATTCGTGGGGAATCTTTTATGGACATGTGGAACAATCAAAGGAAGCCAAAAGCCACGAGATTCCATCAAGAAAAGTCACTCAACCACTCCCCAAGTCATCTCAACTAATTCCTCCAAGTTAGGAGGCTGATTTGGAAAGGTAGTTCCTAGATTTTAGGGGCACACCTCTCACTATAAAAGGAGCATGTATCCCGACTTCTTTTGGGCCATCTTCTTGGAGTTTTAGCTCATGTAAAGTGAGCACTAAGTGCTGGAGTTGTGATAAGCAAGCCCCTTGCTTAAGCAACCGCCTTGCTTGCTTGTTTGTTTTCTTTTAGTAGGCATATCTATGTGTGTGCGCAGGCAGTGTTGCAACTCTCTACCCCTGAGTTGTTAGCATTGGTTCTCCCTCATATGGTATCCATTTGATGTAATTCTTGTCTCATTGGATAGATATAAGAGTCTATTTTATGCTTACCAATTCTCTGGAGCATTCTCTGAGTAAGCTGGGAGGAACATTCATTTTAGTGAAGTTGTGTGATTGATATCTCTCTCTTTGTGTAGGCTCTGTTGGAAATATTTTGCTCTCTGTTGTAAGGGCTGGTTCTCCTTCTCTATGTATCCATTTGCTATGATTTTGGTGTCATTGGGTAGCTATTAGAGTCCTCTAAAGTTGACATAAGTTTGAGATTCATTCTCTGTATAATCTCTGAGAAAAGTTTGCTGGAGTGAAGTGAGGTCTCTGCTTGACTAGCAGTTGTGAGCATTCAACTAGCTCATGTTGTAGACATTGTTTCTCTTTGTGTAAGCATCCATTTCAAGTGAAATTTGTTTTGTTGGAAAGCCCTTGGTGTCTACTACAGGTCTACAAAAGCTCACTGGAGTTCTCTGCATAAGCTCTGAGTAAGAGCATTTTTGGTGTGCAGAGGTCAAAGAAGGATACCTGTGGAGGTCATTCGCGCTTCATCGTTGCTTAGGGGTTGAGATACTTCCCCCATCAGTGGTATCAGAGCATTTGGGCATCTTGGAGGTATCACATACAAGCAAGAAGACCTCTTGGAGTTGGTGGTTGAAGAGTTGCATCAACAAAAGCTTCTTGGAGGTAGCTCACATCAAGGGGGAGCTATTCTACTCAAATTTGCAAGAGCACAAGGTGTCCATCTAAGGAAAGCTTTGGATTGAGGTAACCTCAGAGCCTCATTTTCATTTTACACACATTGGAGCATTAGCCAAGGGCTAGGTCAAGTATCAAAGACTAGATATGGGAGACTTCAACACTCAAATTGAAAAGCTAGACAAAGGTAACTATCAACCATGGAGATTTAGGGTCTCCAACTATCTTATGGGCAAGGGCCTTTGGGGGTTGATTAGTGGAAGTGAACCAAGACCTAGGTTGGATGAGAATCCAACCAATGACCAGAGAAGGGCCTTTAGGGAATGGAATGAAAGAGACAAGAGGGTTATCTTTATTCTTTCCCAACACATTAGCAATAGCATGATCGGCCATATCCAAGACCTGGATTCAAGCATGAAGGTATGGGAGACACTTGAAAGGCTTTATTCAACAAGCACCAAAGCAAGGAAGATCCAACTCAAGAATGAGCTCAACAACCTTAGGAAGAGCTCAGGGAGTAGCATAAATGACTACATACTTAAGGTCAAGGAGTTATCAGATGCATTGGGATCCATTGGAAGCCACGTAGACGATGACGATCTTGTGGCTTATACTCTCAATGGTTTGAGAGATGATGAGAAGTGGAAACCCTTTACCACTTCAGTTTATGTAAGGGATAATCTTCCCGATTTTGAGCAATTGGTTGCTCTCATGGTCACCGAAGAAATGAACATAGGTGGAAGTTCAACTAAAAGCAAAGATGCACAAGTTTTCTATGCAGGTAATCAAAGGGGCAAAGGAAGACAAGGACAAGGAAGGGGCAAAGGAAGGTTTGGAGGAAGGCAAGGCCACTCAAGAAATCAAGGACATGACCAAGGCACCTCATCACAAAGAGGGAGAGGAAGATCAAGAGGAAGAGGAGGACGACATCAACAAAACAGGAATCAAGATGGCGAAGGATGTTACATATGTGGCAAGTTTGGCCACTATGCTAGAGATTGCTACCAAGGAGGAAACCAAAGGAACTATAATCAAGGTTCTTCATACAAAGGCCAAGGTAATTATGCTTCTACAAGTTCAGAAAATGACAATCTCTTGATGATGCACATGAATGGGAATTCAAGCAAAGTAGATAACACTTGGTATATTGATAGTGGATGTAGCAACCATATGAGTTGCAATGCTTCTTGGTTTACTAATCTACATGTTCCCAAAGGTAAAGGACATGTAGAAACAGGTGATGATACAGCCCATGAGATCTCCCATGTTGGAGATGTAGCTTTGGATGACAAGGAGGAAGGAAGATGTCTCAAGGATGTCTTGCATGTACCTACCATCACAAAGAACTTGGTGTCCGTTGGGCAAATGGTTGAAAGAGGCTATCAAGTAAGGTTCAACAAAGGTGGATGCTTTGTGGAGAACCCTAAGCAAGGTTACAAGGTCATAGCAAGAGGAAAGAAGCAAGGGAGACTCTTCACTTTGGAGGTAAATTCTCATTCTACTCAACATGTCTACTTCACATATGGAAACAAGAGGATTTCAGAGTTGGACTTGTGGCACAAGAGGATAGGTCACATCAACATACAAAGAATGAAGGAAATGCAATTCAAGAGGCTGGTTGAAGGTCTTCCCAACTTCCAAGGACAAGGTATGAAGCATTTATGTGAATCTTGTCAACTAGGGAAGCAAGCGAGACTTCCATTCAAGAAGAGTGGCTACATAAGCCAACATCCATTGGAGTTGATACATACAGATGTGTGGGGGCCAACGAAAGAGCAATCCATTGGAGGTAACAAGTACTTTGTCACTTTTATAGATGATTGCACAAGGATGGTTTGGGTTTATTTCATCAAAAACAAATCAGATGTGTTTACATGTTTCAAAGCATTCAAGGCAATGGTAGAAAAGGAAACAGGTACATATATCAAGAAGCTAAGGTCCGATGGAGGGGGAGAATATTTCTCAAATGAGTTTTCTAATTTTTTAATGGATCAAGGCATCAAGAGGCAAGTAACATGCAGGTACACACCCCAACAAAATGGAGTAGCAGAGAGAAAGAATAGATACATTGCCGAGATCGCTAGAGCAATGCTTAATGAGATGAATGTACCTAACATGTTTTGGAGTGATGCAGCAAATACCGCCGTGTATCTAGTGAATAGGGCTCCTACCTCAGGGATCCATGGCTTGACACCATATCAAGCCTATTATGGTAAGAAACCTGATCTTTCCCACTTGAAGATATTTGGATGTACTTGTTATGTACATGTGCCAAGTGAATTGAGGCACAAGCTACAACCAAAGGCAGAAAAGTGTGTGTTTCTAGGATATTCAAATGATCATAAAGGTTACAGGTGCTTCAACCCAAATACAACGGACTTGAGGATATCAAGGGATGTAGCATTTGATGAGCTACTCCCTTGGTATAAGAAGTATGATTGTATGCAGGACTATGAAGAAGAAAAGCATGGACATGATGAAGAACAAATCGACCTAGAGCTAAGCGGCCCAAGGTGTTCCATCAATGAAGATAGTTCAAGCATGAACTCACCATGGAGGGGGAGATCTTCATCAAGCTATGAAGCACAATCAATCAACAAAGGCAAAGCAACATTGGTGGAGTTGGATGAAGAAGGTAATGAAGTTGAAGATGATGAAGGACACATGATGGAGAAAGAAGCCACGTCAAAGAAAGAGATCAAGTTCCCAAGGCAAAGGAGGTTTATTCCTCCAAAAGGTGAAGAAAGGAAGTCTTCTAGAGTTAAGTATCCAACTCAAAGGTTTACTTATGATTCATACATGGCAACACATTATGCATATATGAACAAAGTAGTAGAAGATCATGAGCCCGATTGCTATGAAGATGCAAGCAGGTACACCGAATGGAAAGAGGCAATGCAAGAAGAGATCGACGCACTTGAGGAAAATCAAACATGGACTCTAGTGCCCAAGAAGGAGAACATGAAGGTAATAGGTAACAAGTGGGTGTATAAAGTAAAGAGGAATTCAGATGGATCTATTTCTAGGTTCAAAGCAAGATTGGTGGCTAAGGGTTTTGCACAAACCTATGGAGTGGACTTTGAAGAGACATTCAGCCCCGTGGCAAAGATGAGCACCATTAGGACACTCATTGCAATGGCTGCTAGCAAAGGATGGAAGCTCTTCCAATTGGATATCAAGAATGCCTTTCTCAATGGAGACTTGGAAGAAGAGGTATACATGGAGCAACCACTAGGTTTTGTTCATAAAGAGTTTCCACATCATGTTTGTAGGTTGAAGAAGGCACTTTATGGCCTAAAGCAAGCTCCAAGGGCTTGGAACCAAAGATTGGTGGACTATTTGATCAAATGTGGTTACAATCAATGCAAGGCGGATCCATCTCTCTTCATCAAACAAAGAGGAGAACTTGTGGTCTACATGTGTGTGTATGTAGATGATCTTATCATTACAGGTAATGATACAAAGGGCATTGAGGAGATCAAGGCAAAGCTTGGAAAGGAGTTTAGGATCTCTGATCTTGGAGATCTTAGGTATTTTCTTGGCAT
>CM035440.1:135278727-135323727 GCA_020310875.1 Ceratopteris richardii
CTCACCTTTGGTCGATGAAAGAGTCACGGTTGGTTGTTTCTTTGACATCCATGAGATGGTCTTCTTCCCTAACATGATAACATATCCACTAGTGCTCCTCCTATCATCTTTGGAACCTGCCCAATCAACATCACAATAAGCTTGTACATTTAATCCATCATCAAATGGATAATATAGACCTTCATTCACTGATACTTTGAGGTACCTAAGTACCCTTTTGGTTGCAACAAGATGAGGTATTCTTGGTGCTTGCAAAAATTGAGATAACACTCCAACTACATGTGCAATATCATGTCTTGTCATAGTAGCATACAAGAGAGAACCAATTATTGACCTATACATGGTCACATCCTTCACTTCTTCACCTTCATGAGCACTTAGTTTAACAATTTACTTCTAATGGATTTGAAATGGTCTTGCAATCACACAAGCCAAACTTCTTCAAAAGATCAAGAATGTATTTCCTTTGCATCAAGTATATACCTTCCTCTTTATATAGTACTTCAATCCCAAGGAAGTACCTTAAAATCCCTAAATCTGAGATTTTAAACTCACATCCAAGCTTCCTCTTTATGTCCTTGATGTTGGCTTCATCATCCCCTGTAATGATCAAATCATCAACATATATACAAATGAAAACAATTTTGCTACCTTCCTTCTTCACAAAGAGTGATGGGTCTACATGACTCTGATTGTATCCACATTTTACCAAGTAGTCCACAAGTCTTTGCTTCCAACTCTTGGGGCTTGCTTGAGTCCATAAAGAGCCTTCTTTAGCTTGCATACATGATGTGGAAACCTCTCATCTTCAAAGCCTTGGGGCTCGTCCATGAAGACTACCTCTTCAAGCTCTCCATTTAGGAAAGCATTCTTCACATCCAACTGGTATATCTTCCAAGCTTTTGAGGCTGAAATTGCAATCAAACTTCTGATGGTGGACATCTTAGCTACTGGACTGAATGTTTCCTCAAACTTTATGCCATAGCTTTGAGCAAAACCTTTGGCAACCAGCCTTGCTTTAGACCTAGAGATCCTCCCATCATCATGCCTCTTTACCTTGTACACCCATTTGTTGCCAATGACTTTCATGTCCTTTGTTCTTGGCCCCAATGACCAAGTATCATTTTCTTCAAGTGCTTTGACTTCATCCTCCATGGCTTCAATCCATTCCCTATGCTTATTTGCTTCTTCAAAAAAGTTAGGTTCTTCACAAGCTATAACTTGACTCATGTAGGCATAGTATCTTGCAATGAATGAGCCATAAGTTAACCCTATTGGATGACCTTACCTCACCATTAGGTGGTAGAAGTCTCCTCCTCGGTTTAGATGCTTTAAATCCTGGAGTTTCTAATTTTTCCATATCTTCATCACTTGTAGATTCCATGTCTACCCATCGATGGTCTTCGTCATTTGCCTTTTCCTTTCCTCTTTGTCTCTGTCGTCCCTTGACAGGCTTTTGCTTCTCCTTTATAGCTTGTCAAAGGCTTCTGAATACATGCACCCAGTGCTCGAAGAAGCGATAAGGGCTGTCAGGCAATTTGTTACTTTATCCGAGGTATGTCCTTTGCTTCTGTTTGCCCCTTGGTATTCCATACATCACAAATCTGGGTTGTTGTATTAAGTTGAGCTGCCGCTCACGCCATCAGTGGAAGAATTAGGATCTTCTAGATATCTTCTTGCACTTCTTCATGGATACTTATTGGCCTTGATCCACCCTTGTCACTTACATACCTTCCCTTGTTGTATTGCTTTGAGCCTGTTTGCCTTCTACCACCACACACCTTAACTTGCTGACCTCTACTCTCTTTTAAGAGAGCATTCCGTTTCAAAGGCCCTATTTGTGAATCTTCTTTGTCATCCTTAGTCTCTTGGATTTGAATGTTAGATGTTTCATTTAATTTGATGACATGTACTCTTTCTTCAGATACCTCCTTTCCTGCGGTGTCTTGATTGGGGTTGATGGGCGTTTGATCCACCTTCATGGTGTCCTCTTCTGCATTGTACTTCACTTCATTTAATTCCTCCCATTGTCCATCATCTTTTGACTCACTTCGAATGTCCGTATTCAATAAGGAGGTGTCTGGTTCCTCTTGTGCATCTGAAGATGAGCTTGAATTTTTCAACCCTAGTTCCATGTATCTATGCACTTTGTTCAGCCTCTTTTTTTGTTCCATATCTTGATGGGCTTGCTGGTAATGGTGCCCTTGCACTGATAGGTTTACTTGACCTTCGGTATATTGATGTGTGTCTTCCAGGGCTCTTGTCAATTCCTCTTCCGTAATCAATCGATGGTCTTCAAGTCTTGTTCTTGGAAGCACATGTGACCTTTTGGTGGCTGGATCTTTTGCTTTCATTTCTCTTAGTCTTTTTGTACCTCTCATTTTAGGTTGGGAGCTAGTTCCTGCCTCCTCAATGATCTTGACCCCTTTTTTCTTTCTCGAGACTATAGCGACTTTTGCATATTTGGCCATGGCTTTCGATGATGGCATTTCTTGCAAATGCTCTCTAATGCCCAATGAATGATATATCAATATGGTCAGAGCCACACTGCCATTCAAAAATTTCTTGTGATTCCATTGCTTTTTTGCCTCGAACAGCCGCTCTTGAATATATGGAGTCATGTTGACTTGATTTCCGATTTGTTTAATAGCGTGTGACAGCATCTGTACTATGATCTTCTGAGGAGCGGTGTATCTATGCATGTTAGGAAAACAAAAGTGCTGATGGATAAGCCTCACTTCATCTTCAATATCAATACAATTGATATCATTGAAGGTTCGCGTCTTGGCTCCTCGACTTTCTTCTTTCAACACTGTAGTCATGTGCTTCTCCCATCCAAAAGCTTCCTTAATTAGTTCGTGTGTAAATTGAATTATGAACCATTCACCAACTGCATCCATGACTCTAGCCTCCGGCACCAATGGGTCATGCAGGGCAGGCTGCAGAGTATTCATAACTTGGACACATCTCTGAAAATCGGTCTTGTAGATCAGTAACTCAAAGTATTTATGGATGTCCGCCTTCTTCATGACGTCCATGATTGATGTGAGCTCATGTACTACTTTGAAATCTTTGGACATCACAGGGAACTGGTGATCTATACCCATGATTTTGATGGTCACTAGGAATAAGAAATCCCCTGCTAGTTGATCATCTCTAAACCAATGTCCTTTTGCTTTAGTCATGCTTTGCAAAGGAAATTCCAGCGCTTCCTCTTGAATGGTAGCTTGAGAGTCTTCAGAAGCCATCTGCACTCGTAATGTAAAGAGCATTAGCTTCTATAAATACATGTCGTTTAGTGATGTGTGTTGTAGTGATATTTCATGCGTGGTGTCACTCTGTTCCCTATGTTTGCATCGCATCTTCTTTTTCCATTTTCACTTCTGAAAGAAAACAAGAATTAGTGTAGCCGAGGCAATTATTTATTTACATAGTAGGTCCATTCCTATGAAAATAGAAGCTATGACATGTCCCCAACTGGAGAATGTGCACCACTAGTTCTATTATGTACATCATGTGCCGAATGCCTGGCCTGGTGATGTGGTCCTATCATGCATACTTTAGGTGCATTGGAAGCTTCATGTGTGTGAAAGAAATCTTCTTGGTTCAGGTGTTCCATTCCTTGTTGTTGCTTTGGTTTCCAGATCCATTTCATAGTAGAGGTTTTAAGCCTTGTCTTTTGCTCATTTTGTCGTGCTACATGTGTATCTCTTCTCTTTTTTGTTATCCTTGTGGGGTTCCTTCTCTTGGGGTATCTGTGATGAACTTTGCTAGTCCTTGTGGTACTGTTGTGTCGATATAATGTTTCCTCGTGCTTGTCTATCTCTTGAATGGCCACTTGTCTGACCTTCTTGGGAATCCACATTTGCTGCCGTGTTTTTTTGAGCTTCAATCAAAGGCTTAGGAAGCCATACTTTCAAGAGTCGTTTTGGTTCTGATTTCAGTGAAGAAGAGTTCTTGCCCACCCTTGTCTTCCTATGAGAAATGACATGTATCGGTGTTGCGTTCTCTGATTCCTTCACTCGATCCTTGCAAACCCATTTGAAGTTAACGTTTTCTGATTGCGAGTAGTTGATGGTAGATTTCTAGGTTATTGATCGTTCTTTTGCATGGAAGACTTTAAGAGTAGTGTCCTCCTCGGTTTCCTTCTATTCAGCAATCAAGCAGCATGAATCTACTGTCTCCTTGGATACATTGGGGTTTGAATGCCCTTCTTCTGCTGGACCTGCTTCTGATTGATTTGTGTTGGAATCATTTTTCATGTGCTCTTGCACGATTTGTTCAGCACTTTTGATGACTACTGGTCTATGTGAGGGTTTCTCTCCTAATAGACTAAAGATTTCCTTGTGCCCTATTTTGGCTGAAATGTATCCTTGAGCTAGGTGGATGCTTACTCAATGATCCAGTCTTGTCCTAGGATCAAGTTTTCTATTAGATCCTCATCTCTACACACTAGAACTCGTTGTTCCATAGTTGAATTTCCTATGTGGAGGGATACTGTGGCTTCTCCAATGCAGTCTATAACTTGACCTCCCACACCTATCATGTGTGCTTTCGTGAGTATTATAATCGTTTGAAGATCTGATATGATTGTATTTCGTATGCAACTGAGTGCTGCTCCTGAATCTATCAAGGCGTCTATCAGCTTGTACTCCATCGTTCCAATTCCTAGGTTTAAGTACGGTTATGACATGCAGACATTGGTTGTGTTGGACTTATGAACCTGGTGATTAGCCATGGGAATAAGCATTTCTCCTTGTACATTGTGGAACATTGTGCAGGGTGTACAAAGACATCCTGCTACACCTGTAACAACAGGTACTACAAATACAGGTGCTGGAGCTGATGAAGATGGTGTCGAAGATGATATTCCGCAGATTCCTGTTTGTGTTGCTGTTTTTGCTGCACCTACTGCAGAGAAGATTCGTTGGGATGGCAGAGATGCCCAGGCACATGCATTGATAGCTTTGTGTGTCAAACGTGCCATTATTTCTCATATTCGCTCTTGTAGAACAGCTAAGGATGCTTGGGATACACTTACCACATTGTACCAATCTAGGAATGAGGCTCGTGTTGCTTACCTCCGAAAACAGTTGGAGAGTGAGCACATGAATGAAGGTGATTCTATGGACAGGTTCCTAACGAAGATCAAAGACTTGAAGGAACAATTGATTTCTACTGATGAGGTTATACCAGATAGCTCACTTGTGCAGACCGTTTTGAATGGTCTTCCTGATTCATATCAGAGTTTTGCTTCTACTCTTAATTTGATGATGAAAGGCAATCCGAATGCCTTATCATTTGAGGAGTTAGTCTCTGTTCTGTTGCAGGAAGATCAGTCCAAGCAGAACACGTCCATTATGCGAGTTGCAGATCAAGCTTTCCTAGCTAGTCAGAAGGGCAAAGGAAAATGGAGCTCTTCAACTAGTAAGCAGAAATCTGCTAATTCTGCATATTCGAAGAAGGAAGATAAAGATGAGAAGAAATCAGAAAAGCAGAAATTGTTTTGTAAGTACTGTAAAGGGAATGATCATATCATAAAGAACTGTCCAAAACTCGCTGCTAAAGAGGCAAAGAAGAAAGAGGCTGGAATGGTTGTTGTAGAGGCCTCTACACCAAAAACAGACTATGCAAATCTTGTGCAGGAAGAAGAATGGGCGTTTACTACTGTCTGCAGTTTTGACCCATCTTCTCATGAGCAGTGCATGTCTGCAATAGACTCAGATGTTTGGTATTTTGACAGTGGAGCGACCAAACATATTACCTCGCAACACAGTTTCTTCTCTTCACTCGAGCATGCCCCTACAGGGAATACTGTTACATGCGCCAACAACTCCTCTTATCCTGTTATGGGAGTTGGTAAGATCATTTTGACTACTACTGATGGTAGTTCTTTCACTTTGTCAGATGCGTTATTTGTGCCAAGGATCAAGAAGAATCTGTTATCAGTTTCTGCATTAGCCAAGATTGGCTTGGTTGTGAAATGTGTTGATGACAGATGTACAGTTCATGATCAATCAAATGGCGATGTGATTATTGCTTCTGGCATTTTATGTCGTGGGCTGTATAAGCTCATAGACTATGAAAGATCTGTAAATGATTTGGCATGTGCAGTAAATGATTCTCAAGCTATGTCAGATGCAAAGCTTTGGCATGCACGCTTTGGTCATCTGAATTTTGCTAGTTTGCTACGCCTGTAGAAATCTGAAATGGTGTCCTCTTTGCCCAAACTTGAGGCACCTGGAAAACATGTTTGTGAAGGCTGTATTTTGGGCAAAATGCAGCATTCATCCTTTCCAAAAGATGGTTCAGTTTGGGCTACTCAGAAATTACAACTTGTACATAGTGATGTCTATGGTCCTATGCAGACACGTTCTTTTGGGAATTATCTTTACTTCGTGACTTTCATTGATGATTTTTCCAAGCATGCATGGGTATATCCATTGAAGGCAAAGTCCAAAGTGTTTATGTGCTTTAAACAGTTTTTGGTTTTGGCTGAAAATCTATCAACATGTAAAATGGGCACCCTCCGTTCTGATCGAGGGGGGGAATAAATGTCTTCTGATTTTAATGCATTTCTTGCTGAACGTGGGATAAAATACCAGTGTATAGTGCCATATACACCTCAACAGAATGGAGTTGCTAAACGGAAGAACAAGTCTCTCATGGAGATGGCGAGGTGTATGGTCAAGAGTCAGGCTTTACCTCATAGTTTCTGGCTTGAGGTTGTCATGTGTGCAGCATATGTATTGAACAGGTGTCCCACTAACGCACTGCAGTCTATCACTCCATATGAGGCTTGGCATGATCGCAAGCCATTTGTTGCTCATCTGCGTGTTTTTGGTTGTTTGGCATACGCATTAGTGCCTGAACAACATCGCAGAAAATTGGATGATAAAGCAGTAAAATGTATTTTTGTTGGGTACAGTTCTGAAAGTAAAGGCTATCGTCTATATCATCCATAGACTAAACGCATTCTGGTTAGCCGTGATGTTGTTTTTGTGGAAGATGCTATTCAGCCATTGCTTTCATGTACTAAGGAGACATCTGTTAGCTCCAAAGACATGTATGATACTTTGATGGCTCTTTTTACAGGTGGACAGTCTAGTGCTGGTCCTAATGAGGCAACTTCTCAGCCTTTGCAGGTTTCATGTGATGATGCAGATCATTCCATTTTTTATACAGATTTACATGATGCACTAGTTGATGAGAGAGCTAATATTGAGCAGGCAAAAACTATGCCAAAATGGCTGGTGTAGCCTTTGCGTGACAGCAAATTAAATGCACCTCTGTCATATCGTACTCGTTCAGGCTCTCATAATGCCTCTTTTGCATCAGGTTGCTATGCTACGGCTGCGTCTAGTCTCTGTGATGAGAATGAGCCTGTTTCTTTTGATGAAGCACAGAATTCAGAAAATTGGATGGCTGCTATGCAATCTGAATATGATGCTATAATGAAGAATGGTACATGTTCTTTATGTGACTTGCCTCCTGGCAAGAAGGCCATTGGCACTAAGTGGGTATACAAGCTGAAGCATAAACCTGATGGTACAGTTGACAGGTATAAGACTAGGCTTGTTGCAAAGGGTTATGCACAAGAAAGAGGCATTGATTTTGATGAGACCTTTGCACCTACATGCCGTATGACTACTATTTGGAGCATTTGTGCACTTACAGCCCATTATGGTTGGAATGTACATCAGTTGGACATTAAAACAGCATTTTTGAATGGTGACTTGCATAAAGAAGTGTATGTTTTTTAGCCCCGTGACTTTGTGCAGAAAGGGCATGAAAACCAGGTGTGCAGGTTAAAGAAGGCATTATATGGTTTAAAGCAAGCACCACGTGCTTGGTATGAGAAGATACATGCCTATCTAGTTGCACATGGTTTTGAGAACAGTCCAACTGAAAGCACCTTATATGTTAAGCATGCTAATGATGTGCTTCTGATCATTGTTATCTATGTTGACGACATGTTGCTCACTGGTTCTATTGAGAAGCATATTGCTGATTTCAAGGCTGATTTGCATGCCTCATTTGAGATGTCTGATTAGGGGCATTTGCATCACTATTTGGGCATTCAATTTATGCAAGTTGATGGTGGAATGGCTTTGTGTCAAACAAAATATATTGACACATTATTGCAGCATTTTGTCCTTGAAGACTATAAGCCTATTGCCACTCCTATGGAGACAGTTTTACGATTGAGTCTTCATGATGCTGGAGATGCATTTGATGTTGTTCTCTATCAGTAGGCTGTTGGATGCTTGATTTACTTATGCATTACTCGGCCAGATATTCAGTTTGTTGTCTCACAGATGAGCAGGTTTATGCATTGCCCAGGAGTCACGCATTGGAAGGTGGTTAAGCGTATCTTTCGCTACTTGAGTGGTACTCGACTACTTGGGTTGTTTTATCCCAAGGGGGGATCACTACCACCAGATTTGCATGCTTTTTCTGACTCAGATTGGGCAGGTTGCTATGACACTCATGTGTCCACCAGTGGTTTTTGCTTCATGCTTGGTAGCTCATGTATATCTTGGTTGAGCAAGAAGCAGCATACTGTGGCCACTTTCAGTTGTGAGGTTGAGTATAGGTCAGCTTTCACAGCTACTGTTGAGTCTATGTGGCTCAGACGCCTTATGGCTGATTTGGGTGTTGGTCAGACTTCTGCCACCACCATCTTCATTAACAGTCAGAGCGCATTGGCAGTTGCGAGGAACCCTGGGTTCCATGCTCGCACTAAGCACATTGAGGTGCATTATCATTATGTCAGGGAGAGGTTCTCTGCTGGGGAGATCAGCTTGGCATATGTGCCCATGCAGGAGAACATTGCAGACCTTTTCACGAAGGCTCTGCCTAGGGAGAAGTTTGAAGCTTTTCGCAAAGCTTTGGGCGTACTTCCTTTCGTGGAGTGATTTCCACATAGCTTGGCACTTCCTTATACATGAGTGCCAGCTACTTGTTCACCGCATCACTCCCAGGGGGGATTTTTTTATATATTTAGGTAGTGATGTGTGTGAACACACTAGGACCATCGGGGCACTTTCCTCCCTCTTTAGGAGTTTTTTTTCCCTCGGCTTGTATATATGTCTATTGCCCTAATGGGCTACTTATCTTTGTACATTCTCTAGTAATACATTCATTATTGTGTGTTTGTGCTCCAAGCTTCTTCTTCTTCCTTGTGTTGTTCGCGTGCTTCCGCAGACGTCTAACTCCAACAGGTGATAGGTAATGGATAGCTATCACGGATCGTGGCTGCATTCACTTTTTTCAGATTGATGCATACTCTGAGTTTTCCATTCTTCTTAGGCACAACCACTAGTGGTGATACCCATTCAGTATGTTCTATTTCATAAATGAATCTAGCTGCTAATAGCTTGTCTATTTCCTCTTTTATTTTTGCCGCATAGACCTCGTTATAGGTGTAAGGGCGTTGTTTTGATGGTTTTGCCTTTGATGTCATTGGTATTCTATGGGAAAAAATGGAGGGTTCCACACCCTTGAGATCCTTGTAAGTCCAAGCAAATGCATCTCGATATTCCCAGATCAACTGTATTAATTCTTCTTCCTCCTCGATTGACACATCTTTTCCTATGTATGTACATCTTTCTTCTCCATCCTCTACAGTTACTATGATCTTTTTTGTTTGTTCCTTGTTGTCGTATGCTTCTCCTTCTCTTGCCTCTCTCTTAGGCATTTGAATAGTAATTTTTCTCTCTTCTACTTCATATCTTTTGAAATGTTCAAGAACTTCAAAAAGATCAGGGCTTGGTTCGATCTTACTCACACTTTCCTCCGGTTTTGTCACTATAGGGGCTGCTTCTATTGCTAACACTTTGGTCATTCCATACTTGACTTCTGTTCGAATGGCTTCTAGGTAACGTTCTTCATAATCGAATTCCGGTTCCATTTCTATGCTCTCGTATTCTTCTTTCCATTCCTTTTTCAATATTTCTCTCGTTTCTACTTGCTGAAGGACAACCATCTACAAATTTATATCGTAGCCTTCTTCATCCACACATTCATTCATCGTCAGGACTTCTTCATTCACACATACATCCAAGGTTGCTAGGATTTACATCCATCCGTGCAGTTCAAATGTCTCATTAGGAAAGATTTGAGGCATGTACATTGGATCTTTTATGGGCCGGTAATTAGGATGTCCTATTGACCATAACTGCCTCTTATTATCCTCTTTCTTGGCGTCCTTACACATCCATAATTGGGTGTCCTCATGCATCCAAGATTGATCGCTTGATCCAGCACTAAGGATAGAAAAATGATCCTCTTCCTTATGTATGGGGTTCCATTGTAGTGGTGGTACATCTTTGTATGCAAAGGTATGCAAGTTTATTTTGGTGGTGTTTCCTTGATGTTGAAGGTATAAAGAGTCTCATCCCCAATCGTTCACTACCCTAAGCTCTCTCATGAAGGGTCGTCCTAATATCATCTCATAGTTATTTGCTTTTCCAAATTGACAGATGGCTAGAGTATGTTAAAATTCAACTCCACAAGTGGTTAATCTAATCTTTTCTAATATTCCTAATGGTTTTTCAACATGACCATCTGCTAACTAGAGCTTCATGCGAGTGGTTCGTAAGGCAGACTTTCCACATTTCTCCCAAATCTCTTTGGTAGCAATACCTACTCTTGCTCCTATGTCTAGTATGGCTTTGGTCATATAGCCATTGTAAGTGACAGATAGACACATGTTACCTTCATCTCCCTCACTAAATTCTCCAACCTTGTCCACAGGGATTTGTACCTTAGGAGGGTTTTCATTTCCCTTGCTTTCCTTTTCGTTCTTCTCCTGCCCTAACTCCAGTTGACCTGCTAATTGTTTCCATACTTGCGGTTTAACACGAAGTAGTTCTTCCACAATCAATTGGCATTGTACTTTTGTTTTTTTTTTAGTTCTGTTAGATTATGTGAATTCTTATCTGAATTTCTTTTTCCTCTTCCTCATACTGTAGGCGCTCGAAAGATCATGGATTCTTTTTCGTATTCTCCCATGTAATTTGGTAGGGTCGAAATGCTCGGGGCTTCTTCCCTATTTCGGTCTAGTCTCGATACTTCCTCATATACTTCTTCCATGTTGGGACTTGGTTGATAAACTTCCATGTCTAATTCCTCAAAAGGAGGTTTAGCCACTCCATTCCTTTTCCATTGTTCCTCTCGGATCCTATCCCACAATTCTTTTGGCCAGTTAGCCTCTAGATCAGGCACTGTTGACATAGGTTCGTCTTAGGTTTTCACTAGCTCACGTTTATCATCCTTCTCTTTCGGTTCTTTGTCCTTGGCTTTAACACAATTCTTGTATTGATCCTCCACTATCCTTGTCTTGGGGAGGGCAAGGATAGTCTTTTCTAGGGTTGCTTGTGCTACCTCTATGAGTTTTCTACATATCGCAAGCCTCTCCTTTTCTAACTCTCCCTGTCGGTAAAGCTTTTCATGTTGCTCCACATTTGGTCCAGTCTTAATTCTAGCATGGTATGCTTTCAACCACATGTCCAAATCATCTGATTTTGGATCGGCTAGAATTGATCCTGGCTTCTGTAACTCTCGGATAGGCGGTGGAATGGAAACTTCTTCCCGGATCTCTGGTTCTTTAGGTTTCTTATTGCTTCATGTATGTTTCTTGTTTTCCTGATTTTTGTTTTTCATCCATTTTTCCTTGAGCTTTTCTCTTCTTTCCTTCCACTTTTGTGCTTTTGCAGTTTGGGTACTCTCATGTGGATCTTCTGAGTCTTCCACTATTTGTGTCCTGAGTTCTACAGTTTTACTCTTTCTCGGCTCCAGGTATGCTCGTATTTTTTCATGCTCTCTCGTTTGGCCTCGTGTAATCGCTTTTTAATGGCACGGTGTATTCCTTGTCACTTCTTGACGTCTCAATTACTTCATTCACATTAACGGGTGCAGTGTCTTGATCCTTGTTGGGGTTTTTTGGACAATCTCGAAAGAGATGTTCCTTTCCACAATCACTGCAATACCCTTCCCAAGTCCTAAGAGGTGGTGGGTTATATGGCCGAGTGCATTCTCTGATAAAGTGGTCTCCCCTGCATCTATAATACGGTCCTCTTGGCACAGGTGGCCTGATGGGTGGTCTTGCGGGTGCCTGTGCTTTAGGTGCGGTGTACATTAATGTCACCACTTCTAGTCCGTAGGTATTGTCATATCCTTTGTGTCCATAGTATTGTAGATCATAAACTTGTTCATACTCCATTATACTAGCATCATAGGAATAGTACTCCCCTTGGGATTGCTCGTATCCTGGGTTTGTTGTCTCTACACTGGCTATTGGTGATGCTGGCACTATGGCTCTTTCTAAGTTTTCCTCTGGTTGGGTATACTTGATAGGTACCACATGTTGGGGATGTGACAGTTGTGGTCCTAACACTGGCTGGGGTTGTGTACATTGTGCTTGCTTGTATGGCCTTGGTGCTTCTAGTGGTGTTGAGTAGGAATTGTACCTGAGCATCTCTCTGCTTGGCTCTCTAGGTGGATATCCATATGGCCGATACTGAGGTGGTTGTAGAGGCCGCATCTGCCTATTGAATGGACAATTTTCCGTGGTGTGATTGGTGTATTTTTGTTCTATGTGACAATACAAAGTAGTTCCTTGATGGAGCTACCTATTATAAGGGTACGCTTGAGGTACACTTGTTCCTCCTCGAACTTACATGTGAGTGGGGTGATCACCTCCAGATGAACTACATCTTTGTAACATAGGTATTCTCAACGACGGATGCTGATAGTTTCTTTGTCCAAGAACTCCTAACTTCTTGGCTACCAGATCCGCTAGCTCTTCCACATTGCTTGAGTTGGAGGTTGCTGTGCTTTGAGTGTCTTCTGATTTAGTAGGAGTGGTCGTACTCTTGAGATCATCTGCTAGGTTGTCCTCAAGGTCATTACACTCTTGGAGACATTCACTCAATGTCTGTAGTCTCTTCACATAGACTAATGTTCTTAGAGTTCCGTTCGTTAATCCATCCAAAAATAATTATATCATTTTTAGTTGCATAGGTCTTTCATCTACAGGACATCTATCAACATACTGATTGAATCTTTGTGCAGTTGTTTTTACGGTTTCATTGGGGTTCTGTTTAAAGCTATGGATTAAAGAATAAGATTTGTGTTTAATCCCTCGTTTGGTGAATTCCTGTATGAATTCTTGAAAGAATTGTTCAATATCTCCAAATTGATTGGGATCTAATGGCTGGAACCATGTCAGAGCTATTCCTGTGAGAGTGAGCCCAAAGGACTCATACTGCACAAAGAAATCATCCACTTGCTCAGCTCTTAGAACTTGTTTAAATTCTGATATGTGGTCATATGGTTCTCCCAATCCATCACAATGGTTTCTCATACATTTGGCCACTTGAATCGGCCTTAATCTTCTTATGGGTTCTGGTTGTCTAGGCATCACCTGGACTGCTAGTCTAATTGGGGTTATTACAGGTTGTACTCCTAAGGGTGGTCTCGGTCTCACTGGTGGTCGGTGTTGGTTGCCTAATCCAGGGTGTGTTTGATTGTGTGCTTGCATTCCAGGCATTGTAAATTGTACATGTGTTTTATTTGGAACACTCCGATGGCTTGTTTGTCTCGACATAGTATGTTCCGTCTCTACGCATCCGAAAAGGATTCTGTCGCGTCCCAAAAGGATTTTGAGATGTAGTTGCCTGCTCTCGTTGGGGAAATACGTGCAAGGCCATATACTTCAATCGAGCTCTATCTAAGGCATCGACAAGCCAATGCCTTCTTTGGTTTTGGTCTAGGTAGGCTACTCTAGACTCGTCTTCCGGGTCTTTTAACTCGTAAAAGGTCATAGGACTTTCCTCATGTCCGCGTGCAGGTGAATCAGTTTGCAGCAATAAATCTGATCCATGGACCATATAGACCTCTAGTAAATAGTCATCTTGAGGTATCAAATCCCCTCTCAAGATTCATGTCACTATTGACTTGCCTCTAGGGGTAGTCACTAACTCTTCACGGTCCGATCTTCCTGAATGTTCTTGTCCTTCCAATTATCCTCTCTCATTGATCAAGTTTGGGTGTTCTGTCACCATATCGATGTGGCCAAACTTATCCATATATCCTTCTCCTTCATACTTGATAGCTGGTTTGGGCACAATTGTGGCATTAGTGGAGGTTACCATCCTAGCAACTGTCCTATTTAACCCATCAAGGAAGATAGGAATCTCCTGGGCATTAGTAGACACATATTGCAAGGAGGTGCGGTACTCCCCTTCTATCGTAGACATGAAGCTTCTCCTGGGAACATGACCTTGCATGTCTTCTGAAGCCATGGGTATCTCCTCCTCCGAATCACTAGAAGTGTCGGAATAGGTAGATCAGTGACTGACTTGAGTGGTGATTCCTACTGATGATATGACACTTCTCTGACTACTTAGAACTCTTCCTGACCTCAAGTTCATTCACCCTCTTGGGGCTATCTTGGCCTCTAAAATCTCCCTAAGTGGCTCCTCAAACGTCTCAATTTTACCCTTGGAAATGGCTAAAAATTTTCTGGACGATACCAGATGAGCGATACTGCACAAGGCGATACCAAGTTTTTGGACGATATGATACTGTTTCAGCCCTGATATGATACCAGATATACTCACGATATGATACCAAAATAGTCCACGATACGATACCTCTGCACTACGCGATACGATACCACAAGAATCGGTGACATGATCTTGGGTGCACGATTTGATACTAGAATTCTCACTATACGATACTAGTGTAGCTGGTGATACGATACCGCAAAACCGCACGAGATGATACCAGGAATGCTCACGATATGATACCTCTACACTACGCGTTACGATACCACAAGAATCGGTGACACGATCTCGGGTGCACGATACGATACTGGAATTCTCACGATATGATACTAGTGCAGCTGGCAATACGATACCGCAAAACCACACGATATGATACCAGGAATGCTCACGATACGATACTCCCTAAACCCACGATACGATACCATGCGGGGTAACAATACGATACTAGAATTGGATGCGATACGATACCGCTCGGTCGACGATACGATGTCGTGACCAAAACGATATGATACCAAGTGGACCACCATACGATACCACTTGGCAAATCATGATCGCGATACCAACTTGGCAATACGATACCAGAAATGGTATTGTGATACCAGCAGTGGTAACCATCGATACGATACTTCAGCGAGTATCACGATACAAGGGAATTTTGGTATTGCGATACCAAAACTCAACGGATCGTGATACTGCAGCCAAATCAACACCAAATACAAAATTTTTTCCACCCCCTGGTTTCTCCCTCTCTCCTCTTCACTCCTCACCCTCTGTCACACTTAAAAGAACTCTACAAATACTCTGTCCCACCCCGCAATACTAAATGTGCTTTTAATCACGTGTTAATGCACTTCTATTGTGTTTTTGCTCTTGAAATCTTAAGTTAGCTTACGTTTGTGATGTCCTACTTGTGTCTTCAGTTCACTAGATAGCTTTGAAGGCCTGGAGTGCATGATACTAAGCAGGCGATACCGATTGTTGTCTGGAGACGATAGCACTTTCTGAGCAAATGAGAAATGAACTACAAATTTTTGGTTTTTATATTTTTTGAGAACTAAGGCCTATCCTACACTATCCTGACAATTTTTTGGGATTTTCTTGGTACTTTTCCACTTACTTCTACTCCAAATCTCTTCCTAACATAACCCTAACTCTTTCTTCTCTCCCTCTCTCCTAACCTTAAACCTAAAAACTCATTACACACACCTCTCGGATGTGAAGTAACAAGTGTTGAAGTGTTTGACTACTTGCCACTGAATGAATTCCCTTCTACAAGTACGATTACTTCACTCTAGAACTATAACCTGTTAGTATATGATCAATGTCTACCCCTCATGATTGTATGCACATTTTGTAAGGCCCCCTTTATGAGGAGAAGCCAAGCGTGCATTACCCAATTGATGGGAATCCCAACTTGAATGTTGGATGAAGGTCATATTGGACCATGTAAGATATTATAAGGAAAGGGAGTTACCAGGGTCCCCAATTGTGGGGTCCGGCGCGACGGTAAAGGGAATATTCCATGGAATATTCCCTGTCGGAGTCAGAAATCATTTATATTTGTTAGGTCGGTTCAACCAATCTAAGCCGTGTATGGCAATTACGCGGGCGGTGGCCGCCCACGCTCTACCGCCCATGTATAGCCGTCCATGGCAGGCCACCCATGATCCTATATATATACATGACTTCTGCACTTCCTAAGACATTGAGTTGAGCCAGAATACCTCTACCTTGTATCTCCCTATCTAGAGTTGTCTAGATCACCATTTAAGCTCTACCTTGAGAGCGCACGGGTGGACAACGCCATCATCTTTGTACTTGCTGCTAGTAGAAAATTGTTGAGATTCTCCTATATCTGTTATCTTCTCTGTTATTGCTCCTGTGTTATATTGCGTAACTATTGTCTTACATGGTATCAGAGCTGTAAGGTTCGAATAGCTTGAGAAGTATCATTATTTTAGCCTACTAGCAGACTAGAATATCAGTAGATTATTCGAGTGATTACATGATGGCTTCATCATCGAACAGTAGTCTTGGTGCTTCAGCTAATGTTAATGCTGCACCTATTCGAATTCGTCCACCTGCATTCACTGAAGGGAAGCTGGATGGAACCAACTATACACTCTGGAAGTTCAAAATTTCTGCAATTTTGGACTCCTATGAATTACTTGACACTGTCATGGGACCGATGGGATTGGATCCAGAGCCTATACCAGTTGAAGATCCAGCAAATTCAAGATTGATGATTCAGCCAGATCTAGATCTTCTACGAGCTTGGAAGAGGCGGAATGCTGATGCATTATGTGCGATTGTCACTAGTGTAAGTGATTCTGTGCTTACTTTAGTTCAACATACTACTAAAGCACATGAGGCTTGGGGCATATTGGCTCGACAATATGAGACCAAGAACCACACTAGGATACAGAATTTAGAAAATCAGTTGGCAAATGAAAAGCATTCTGATTCTGAAAAGGCTGAAGATTTTATCAAACGGATAAAGCATCTTCAAGATCAATTGGCTGCAGTTGGTGTTGTTATAACACCAGAAGAGCTAGCTCGAAGATCTGTACGTGTTCTTCCAGCAAAGTATGATGGATTAGTAACAGCCCTTAACACTCAGGTAAGGCCAACTCCTCTTACATTTGAAGAGTTTTGTGCCATGCTTTTAGAAGAAGAGATGAGGCTGAAGAATCGGCAAAGTACAACTGATGCTGCATTCTCAGCAAATGCAAAAGGTAAAGGCTCTTCAGAGGGATCAAAGAAGAAGCCAAAGAAGAAAAAGTTCACAGGAAGTTGCTTCTATTGTGAAAAGAAAGGCCATGCCATCAAGGATTGCAGAAAGAAGCAAGCTGATGAACGGAATGGGACTGTAAAATCATCATGGAAGAACAAAGAGTCTGCAAACAACACAGAGCTGGAACTTTGGGTAGCTATTGAAGAGGTATGTTCATCTGCTCAAGCTCGTGTTGATGAGCCATGGATTTTAGATAGTGGAGCTTCTCGCCATATGACTAGTAAAAAGGATTGGTATAGTTCCCTAGTGCCTCTGTGGGAATCCATCAATGTAGTGGTGGGAAATGACTCCAAGTGTCCAGCTGAAGGAACTGGAACCATCTCTTTTATCACTTCTCCAGGTGTTGAGAAAAAGTTATCCGATGTTCTCTATGTACCTACACTCAAAAGAAATTTGTTGTCAGTTTCTGCAATAACAGATCGTGGACTCGAAGTTCACTTCAATAAGAGTGGTGCGGAAATCATGGATTCATCAGGTAATGTTGTAGGTAAAGGCATACGACGGGATAACTTGTATGAGTTAAGTGCTTTAACTGCTACAGAAGATAAAGATGTAAGCAGGTTATGGCACCGACGATTTGGGCATCTCGGATTTGCAGTTTTGAAGGAGATGCAACGAACAGGGATGGTTGCTCATATGCCTGCATTTTCAGAGTTGCAGGAACCTTGTGAAGCTTGTATGATGGGCAAGCAACAACGAAAGGCATTTTCAAGAGAGACCAGCAATCGATCTCAAGCTCCTCTAGAGTTGGTACATGCTGATCTCTGCGGTAAAATGTCTACACCTGCTTTAGGAGGATCTTTCTACTTCTTGCTGTTAGTCGACGATTATAGTAGAAAGATGTGGGTTTATTTCATTCGAGAGAAGGCTGATGCTTTTGAAAAATTTAAAACGTGGCATAAGTATGTAGAAAATGAATCAGGAAGGAAACTGAAGAAATTTAGAACAGATAGAGGAGGTGAATTCTTGTCAACAGAATTCAACAATTACTGTAAGGAGCATGGTGTGAAAAGGCAACTTACCACAGCTCATACACCCCAACAAAATGGCGTTGTTGAGCGCAGGAACAGGACAGTAGTTGAAATGGCTCGTTGTATGTTGAAGGCTCAAGACATGCCTGATTCATTCTGGGCAGAAGCAGTCAATACAGCAGTCTACATCCTCAATCGAAGCTACACAAAAGCTTTAAAGGGGATGACTCCTCAAGAAGCATATTCTGGTAAAAAGCCTTCAGTTTTGCATTTCAGAATTTTTGGTTGTTTCTGTTATGCACATATTCCTGATTCAACAAGATCAAAGTTGGATTCAAAAAGCAAAAAGTGTGTCTTCCTAGGATATAGTGAAGAGTCTAAAGCATACAGGTTATGGGATCCTGAGGCAAGGAAGATTTTTGTCAGCCGAGATGTGGTGTTTGATGAACGACCACACTTAGTAGAAGATAAAGGTAAATCTACTATCTCATCAAGCGGAGAAATATCTCACCTTGTGCCTATCAAAAGACAGGTTAAAGTTGAGGAGGAGGAAACATCTAATGGAGAAATTTCCTCAATAAAAAGCCAACCAGTTGTAGCTGCACAGCGTAAGCCACTACCGAAGTGGGCACAACAGCTCTTTGATGATCACAATCCACATGTAGATGTACCAGAATCATCATCGGATGGATTACGAAGATCAAAGAGAATAGAGGAGCAAAGGAGAGCCTCAGAACACATTGTTAACATGGCTCTAATGGCAGATATCATGGGTTCGATAAAGGAACCTACCACCATTGAAGAAGCCCTTGATGATCCAGATTGGAGAGCGGCAATGCAGTCTGAGTATGATAGTATACTCAAAAATGATACATGGGATCTAGTCGACTTGCCGCCAAAGAAGAAGGTAATAGGTACTAAATGGATTTGGAAAGCTAAGTATAAAGCTGATGGAACATTAGAAAAGTATAAGGCACGATTAGTTGCACAGGGTTTTTCACAGATTGAAGGATTTGATGTTCAAGAAACTTTTGCACCAACAGCACGCATGACAACTATTCGGACGGTACTTGCAGTAGCTGCACAAAAGTCTTGGCCTATTTTCCAGATGGATGTCAAATCTGCATTTTTGAATGGTCACCTCAAGGAGGAGGTATATGTATCTCAACCACCAGGTTTTGAGGTGCCCAATTCAGAAAATAAAGTTTGCAGGTTGAAGAAAGCTTTGTATGGACTTAAGCAAGCTCCACGGGCTTGGTACCAACGAATAGATCATTTTTTCAAAAATATGGGTTTTGAAAGAAGTACTTCTGATGCTAACCTGTATGTAACGAAAAGGGATAGCAAGCTAGTTGTTGTCATTGTATATGTAGATGATTTGATCATTACAGGAGATCATCAGGAACTCATCAATCAAACTCGGATCAGCTTGGGAACTGAGTTTGAAATGACAGACTTAGGTCTACTCCATTTTTGTCTGGGAATTGAAGTATGGCAAAGGAAGGATGGCATTTTCATCTCTCAACAAAAATATTCCAAAGAAATTCTCAAGGCATTTGGAATGATGGACTGCAAACCAACTAGCACACCTATGGAGGTAAATCATAAGCTATCTATGGATGATAACATGCCTGATGTAGATGCTAAGAAGTATAGGAAGCTCGTTGGAAGTCTTATTTTTCTGTGCAACACTAGACCAGACATTTGCTATGCTGTTGGAGTGTTAAGCAGGTTTTCCAACAAACCTAAGGAGAGTCACTGGAATGCTGGAATGCGAATTCTAAGGTACATTGCAGGAACCTTGGATTTTGGTATTTTGTATACCATAGGTGATACACTCCAAGGATATTGTGATTCAGATTGGGCTGGAGATTGTGATTCTAGAAAATCAGTTTCTGGATATTGTTTCTCACTTGGTTCAGGAATATTTTCTTGGGTAAGTAGGAAGCAACCAACTCTCGCACTCTCCTCCACTGAAGCAGAGTACAAAGCAGCTTGTTTTGCTTCTTGTGAGGCAGTCTGGTTAAGGAGAATTCTTGCAGATATAGGCTTTCCATCAAATATGCCAATTGTACTCAAGTGTGATAATCAAAGTTGTATGGCTATTGCAAAGAACCCAGTATTTCATGCTCGCACCAAGCACATAGAAGTACAGTACCATTACATTCGTGAGCTAATTGAAGATGAAATTGTGGAGCTAGAATATTGCCCAACAGAGGCAAATTGTGCTGACATATTCACTAAAGCACTTGGAAGAGAGCAGCTCAACAAGCATCTTCAACAGATGGGCATAGGACCGAGACCTACTTGATTTATCATCGGTAAACATTGAGGGGGGGTGTTAGTATATGATCAATGTCTACCCCTCATGATTGTATGCACATTTTGTAAGGCCCCCTTTATGAGGAGAAGCCAAGCGTGCATTACCCAATTGATGGGAATCCCAACTTGAATGTTGGATGAAGGTCATATTGGACCATGTAAGATATTATAAGGAAAGGGAGTTACCAGGGTCCCCAATTGTGGGGTCCGGCGCGACGGTAAAGGGAATATTCCATGGAATATTCCCTGTCGGAGTCAGAAATCATTTATATTTGTTAGGTCGGTTCAACCAATCTAAGCCGTGTATGGCAATTACGCGGGCGGTGGCCGCCCACGCTCTACCGCCCATGTATAGCCGTCCATGGCAGGCCACCCATGATCCTATATATATACATGACTTCTGCACTTCCTAAGACATTGAGTTGAGCCAGAATACCTCTACCTTGTATCTCCCTATCTAGAGTTGTCTAGATCACCATTTAAGCTCTACCTTGAGAGCGCACGGGTGGACAACGCCATCATCTTTGTACTTGCTGCTAGTAGAAAATTGTTGAGATTCTCCTATATCTGTTATCTTCTCTGTTATTGCTCCTGTGTTATATTGCGTAACTATTGTCTTACATAACCATCACGAAGGCACCTTGGTCGAGTGTGTTCCCTGGCAACGGTGCCAAAAACGTGTGTACCTAAGTCATGAAGTCTTAGGGACTTGTGCCAAAGAAACTAAATCTCATTTGCCACACAAGTGCATATAGTAGTGGATTGACACACACTTAATTATCAATCCAATGAACCGACCTAACCAAATGTATGAGGACATGGGTGCTCATGATGGAAATTGAAGTGGTTGAGCTAAAATGCCTGAGAAAGGACTAATCTACCTCTATAACTCACTTAACCTCTGAAAGTGTCTGCCGCGATACCACTTACAATAGTTTTTACAAATTCGAATGTTTCTCCCAGCTCCGAACTCCAAATATGGCCAATAGTGGGTTTGTTTCAAAGCTCTCAATGAGATGCATCTACTGGTGGTATTTTCACTCGAATCTGACAACCACTCTTCAAGTTATGACCAAAATAGTGAATGGAAGGAATTACACACACTCACTCCACAACTCCTACTTGCTTACACACACACTACAGTAGCTCAAAAGTGATGGAAAGGGGTAGACAACAGTCCTACACACACATTCCAAGCTTCACACACACACAAAAGATCATAAAGAAGATGAAAATCTGCAAGAAAGAAGCAAATTCGAAATTCAGGAGCTCTCCTTCTTCACAATGGCAAAAAGTCCTTACAAAGAGTCACAAAGTGACTTATATAAATGTGCCCTAAAAATGGTCCTTTCACACAAGTGACGGGCACTTTATTGACTAATCTCTATTCTCCTACTATTTTACAAGAAATATATTACAATGATTTGGGATTATGCATCTAGAGGACTCCTCTAGTGCATTTACATGGCTTGAGGGAATTTCCTAAGACTTTGAAGAAGAAAAATACGCCCATTAATTGGAAAATTTTGGGACTCCCCTTTTGTGCCTCTTTGCTATGCAACACTTCACTTGAATGAGCTTCATTCCTTGTCCTTCTATGCCAAGCTGATGTATTACTCTCCTCTTATGGTGTGCTGGAAGTGGTTGGACCACTTATGTCCATGCTTTGTTGTTGCTCTTTGAACTTCTTCTCGGCTTCATATGCATCATCAACCTATAACACACCTTTGCTACCATAGCAAGGCAGCAACTCATCAAATATTACATCCCTAGATACCTTAAGCTCTTTGGTGCAAGGGTTATAGCATCTAAAACCTTTTGCTCTAAAGAATATCCAAGAAATATACACCTATCTGCCTTCGGGTCTAAGTTGTGTCTCAATTCTTGAGGTATGTAAACATAACACACACAACCAAATACTTTGATATGTGAAAGGCTGGGTTTCTTACCACATCAAGCTTCATAAGGTGTAACTCCATTTACTCCTGAGGTTGGACACCTATACATAATGTATATGGTTGTATTTGTTGCATCAACCCAATAATAGTTAGGAACATTCATTTCATTTAACAAAGATCTAGCCACTTCTGCTATGTATCTATTCTTCCTTTCTACCACCCCATTTTGTTGAGGTGTATACCTGCAAGTGAATTGCCTTTTGATGCCATGGTCATGTAGAAAATCTGAAAATTCATTTGAAAAATACTCTCCCCCTCCATTTGATCTAAGAGTCTTTATATACTTCCCTCTTTCCTTCTCCACTAGGTTTTTGAACCTCTTGAAGTGGTAAAACACCTCTTATTTTGACTTCATGCAATACATCCAAACAAACATTAAATGATCATCTATAAATGTGACAAAATATCTATTATCTCCAATGGATGGCTCCCTTGTAGGTCCCCATACATCTATGTATGAGATTCAACACTTCATTACTCACATGTGCTCCCTTCTTGAATGGCAATCTGCTTTGTTTTCTTAATTGACAAGCATGGCACAAATGTTGCATATTCTGAGATGTAAGATCAGGTAGACCACTCACGAAGCCCTTCCTTTGCATGCCATTGATCCTTTCTAAGTTTATGTGCCCAATTCTTTTATGCCATAAGTTGATTTCTGCAATCTGTTTATTTCCAATTGACAAGTAGACAGTGTGAGGGGTTGATGGATTTACCTCCATGTTGAAGAGTTTTCCTTGCTTCTTTCCTTTTTCTATGAGCTTGTAGTCCTGCATGGGGTCTTCAACAAAACATCCTTGCTCATTGAACCTCACCTCATAACCTCTTTCAACCACTTGACCTACCAAAACCAAGTTCTTTGTGATGGTTGGAACATGCAACACATCATTCAACACCTTCGAGCTTTGAGATCCATTCAATGCAACATCTCCCACATGTGTAATCTTGTGCTTAGTGTCCTCCCCTATCTCTACATGTCCTTGAGTGATGGGTGAATGTAAATTAAAGAAAACATCTTTATTGCAACTCATATGGTTGCTACAACCACTATCAACATACCATGTAAAATCTGAATTGACTCTTTCACTTGAACCATACATCATAAGAAAGTTCTCATTTTCTGAATTTGCTAAAGTACTAGCATAATTACCTTGGTTCCTTTTGTATCCTTGATTGCCTCCTCCTTTGGACCAACAATCTCTTGCATAATGGCCTGATTTTCCACAATTGAAGCATTCTCCATTGGATGCTTCTCTTCCATGTGATCTTCCTCCTCTTCCTCTACTCCTTCCTGATCCTCTTGATCCATAGCTTTGGTTGGAGCCTTCTTGGTTGCTTGAGCTTGAGCCTGACCTTCCTCTCCCTTTGCCTTGGGAGTTTTGTACACCTCTGTTGCATTTGCCTCTACCTACATAGAAAACTTGGGCTTGGCTGCCCTTTGATTTTGAACCTCCTTGGTTCATCTCCTCGGTCACCATCAATGTGACTAATTGATCAAATTCTGTTGGGAAAGATGGATGGACACTTCAAGTGATGAGTAGTTACAGCCAAATCCTGCTTAGTACCAGCCCCTTGTAGCTTCAGAGTTGATATGTGGGACCTCTTAGCTTTCCAATGACACCATAAAAGTGCCTATGTACTTTGGAAATGATGTATGAAAAGATTGAATCAAAACAAACAACTTCCAAATAGAAGGATTCAAGGAAACCTTTTATTTTTTATCCTACACCTACTGCTTGTAGTGCTCAATGCAACTAGTACAATAGGAATTGGAAAAATTCATTTTAGACGTATCTAATTATCTTAGTAAGATAATGATTCCAAGTGGAATCACTTGAAATGATCCACTATACACAGAGCAATCAACTTAGCAAATAAATCATTACCCTCGATTTTTTAGGACCTCTGTAGAGTTTGACCAGTGATTGCTTCGACGTGACTTTCTTCAAATTGTCTAAATAGATTTGCTTCAGCATGTAGATAACTTGGAGCTGATTCCAACAAGTTATAGAACATTGAATTTGGTTGAGAAATGACTGAGATATGAACAGCACAAGTTGACAGTTAAGAAAGACTATAACAGAGAGATCATAGATGAGCAATGTAGATGTATCGTATTAATGAAAAATGTTGTACAAGATCATAGGCTTGATACTCATAGCCTTATGATTGAGAATAGTGTAGGCTAGAATGTAGGCCTTACACACATACAAAATAGCAATGGAGTACTCGAGATAAGTTACCTCTCACGCGACTTCTTCAAGCCACCTTTTATAAGTCTTGCATTCAAATTTGAATTTGAATTCAAATTTTAGCTCTCTCTAAAAGTAATCCTTCAATCTAGGAAATATTCTCAATGAAGTAGATGTTTTTCTAACTAACAAGTCCACGAGTTTTTGGTAGGTGATTACAAATATTCTCTCAAGTCAAATGAATGACTTTTACAAATGTCAAAAGATAAATTTCTACTAGCAATGGTTTCCATGGGTTTTCATATGTTTGTGAACTTCAAGCCAAATGTGTGGGCTTGTACTTTGTGCCAACAGCTCCCCCTCAAGCCAAATATTTTGGCTTAGTCTTCATCTTCAATCTTCATGAATGTCCTGCAATCCAATCATTGATTTAAACCTGCAAAGTTTTGTACCATCTAATGCTTTAGTCAACAAATCTGCACATTGCATATTAGTTGATACATATGCCAACTGGATATCCTTGTTCAATAGCTTCTCTCTCACATAATGATAGTGAACCTCTATGTGTTTGGTCCTAGCATGATAAATAGGATTTGCTGCAAGATGTAATGAGCTTGTATTGTCTCCAAAAATCCTTGGAGATGTAGTATGCAATCCTTATTTTGTATACAATAATCTGATCCATATGGCCTCTTGAGTAGCATTTGCCAATCCTCTATACTCTGCCTCTGTAGAAGATAAAGCAATAGTAGGTTGCTTCTTTGAAGACCATGATATTGGCTTATCACCTGCAAATGATAAATATCTTGAGGTACTCCTCCTATCATCTTTGCATCTTGCCCAATCTACATCTGAGTAAATCTTAATGTCCAAGTCTGATGTATAAGGGAAATATAAACCATGATGTTGAGTACCTATAAGGTACTTCAAGATCCTTTTGGCAGCCTCCAAGTGAGGTGCCCTAGGCTTGTGCATAAACTGACTTAGCACACTTACTCCATAAGCAATGTCAATCCTTGTCAAGGTAGCAAGCTTCCCACTATGCTTTGATAACCTGCAATGTTCTCAAGTACATCACCTTCATCAGCACTTAACTTTAGGTTTACCTCCATTGGAGTACTTGCAACTTTGGCATCCTGCAATGAAACTTCTTCAACATATCATGTATATACTTCCTCTGAGTAATATAAATTCTAGAGTTAGTATAGACTAACTCAAGTCCAAGAAAGTATTTTAGTGATCCAAGGTCACTAATTTTGAACTCCTTCATCATCTGATTCTTAATTTGTTTGATTTCATTAGCATCATTACCTATAAGTATAATGTCATCAACATATACACATAGGTATATTACCTCTGAATTACTTCTCTTCATGAACAAGGAAGTATCTGCTTTACTCATGACAAAACCTTGATCTTGAAGGTATGTGGTCAACCTATGGTTCCATGCCCTAGGTGCTTGTTTCAATCCATAAAGAGCTTTGTTCAATTTACATCATATGTTACCTTGTTTGGGTCCTCATAGCTAGGAGGTTGTGAGATGTATACCTCCTCTGAAATCCAGCCATTTAGAAATGCATTTTTTACATCCAACTGATATATGTTCCAATGTTTTGATGCAGCCACACTTACTAATACCCTAATGATTGGCATTTTGGCCACAAGTGAGAATGTTTCTTCATAATCAATGCCTTGGGTTTGTGCAAAACCCTTAGCCACAATTCTAGCTTTGTACCTGCTTATTGACCCATTAGAATTCCTTTTGATCTTATAGATCCATCTAGAACCAATTACCTTCATAGACTCCTTCTTTGGTACTAGTTCCCAAGTATCACTTTCTTTGAGTGCTTCAATCTCCTCATCCATAGCTTCTTTCCATTTTGCCTTTGTCTTTGCTTCTTCATATGATGATGGTTCTTCAATTGACAAGTCTTTTGCAACATAAACAGAGTGCTTAGTAACTAGGGAAGTGTCATACCCATATCTCCCTTTGTGATCTTTTGATTGCTTGGTTGGATGATTCAGGTATATCCTCCAATTTCTTCATCTTGAGTTTGCCTTTGGACTTCCATGCTTTGAATTCTTCAAGGTTGATGATGTCTTCATCATCTGAATTGATGTCTCCATTCTGAGTAGGCTCCTTGTTGGAGCTCAAGATCAAGGACAAAGAATGGAAGTGCATCAAGGAAGTGGACACACAAGAAGAAGGAGCAAGTAGGGAGCTCCAAGAAGCACCTGTCAAATTTTCAGATGAAATCCCTAAAAAAATAGTGATTATTATCACTAAAAAACCATTGTAAATACCATTTTCCATTTTTGTAACTCCATTTGTTCAAGCCGAGGAGCCCTCAAGCTTGAGGAGTATTAGAACTACCATCCTACCAATTTTCATAATTTTTAGACTCCGTTTGAGCCCCCAAATAAGCCCTGGAACCTATTTTTTAACTAGGCCGGACACTAGGTCTGGACAGGGCCAAAACCACTCAAAAACTATAAAAAGGGCTGGAGAGCTCATTTTTGAGGTTAGCTTGTTGTAGATTTCAGCTTTGTAAGAGAGCTCTTGTATAATCGAAGATCTTCCATTGTTCCACTCCTTGCTCTTACTTTGTGTGCGTGTGTGTGTATGTGTGTGCATGCTTGTGTGCTCTCACTCACGCACTTGTGCCATCACTTGCTCACGGTCTTCATACCGGTCCTCACGTCTCCACGGATTGACATTTATGAGGTGTATCTCGTCACGTTGGTACTCACCATTGTGCTAGAGTGACACCAAATTTGGCACCGTTGCCGGGGAGAGAGCTTGGAGCACGAGCGTGTGATGGTAAGACATAGAGTAGCGACGTTGGAAGGTAAAAAAATCATCATTTTCAGTTCAGTTTTTGAATTTTCCTTCTTCTTCATCTTCATCATCATCACCATATCCACCCGCCTTCATCTTCTCAGTTTTTTCCATTTTTTAGAGTACATTCACCTTGTTTTTACTTGTGGTTATGAGCAAGAAGCTTAGAGAGGGTGCAGAATAGGGGCGCTGAAGAAGTAGCACCAAAATAGCTAAAAATCTAAGTGAACAGCCCCGGACAAGACGAAACCTGCGCCAAGTATCGTGAGAGCTGCGTCAGAGATCGTGAGTGAGCAATCGGGCAACCTGGGGTTACACAGAGCAAGGGGAAGTGACAAAGAAGTTAGAGAGGCTCTCAAGGTGAGCAAACACCCATTTAATCTATAATTTCTCAATAACTTAAGTTTGGAAAGGGAAACGATCTACGTCAGGTATTGTTTGGTACTGACAGAGGTGAAAAGGAGTGATTTGGGGTGATACAGAGAGTGAGGAGAGGAGAGAGGAAAGTGTAGAGCATGTGTACAACCAAAACTTAGAAAAAATCTTTCCCAAAATTTGTCTAAGGGTCAAGTATCGTTTTGCTCCCGCGGTCGAGTATTGCGATACTTAGAAAGTATCGTTTTACTCCTGTGGTCGAGTATCGCGATATTTCCCTCCTTTCGGTATCGTTTGGTCCAGAGATCGTTTTCATCAAAGATCGCGATATTCACCAGCGATCGTGTATCGTTTGGTGTGTAGATCGTGTATCGTCTGGATCAAAGATCGTGTATCGTTTTGGCTTAAGTATCGTGTATCGCTTCTCAGAGATCGCGATACTTACCAAAGGTCGCGTATCGTTTCGATCAGGTATCGTCGATCGTTTTGAGCCAAGTATCGAGTATCGTTGGTGCCAAAGATCGTTTCAATCAAAGATCGTGATATTCACCAGCGATCGTGTATCGTTTGGTTCATAGGTCGTGTATCGTTTGCATGAGAGATCGATATCGTTTCGGTCGAAGATCGGTATCATTTATCAGAGATCGCGATATTTGTCAGAGATCGGGTATCGCCTAAGTCAGAGATCGTGTATCATTTTCTTCCAAATATCGAGTACGTCTTGAGTTAAGTATCATTTTGCCCGAGTATCGTGATAGTCAAGTATCGTGTATCGTTATACAGCGATCACGATACCTATCAAAGATCGTGTATCGTGGAGTTTGCTCGCGATACTTGTTGAAGATCGTATATCGCTACTTCAAGTATCACAATACATACCAAGTATCGTGTATTGAGTTCCTGAAGTATCAAGTATCGTATCCTACAAATATCGTGTATCGCCTACTTTGGAGCATTTCCTGAGAGACCCTGTTTCCCTGTTTTAAACCCTAGAACCCTGAACTGGCATAACTTTCTCATACGAAATCTGTTTGCTGTGGTTTTGTTACGGTAAAAATAATACCAGGATTATTAGATAGGGTATTTTGAAGATGACCCTCAGGAGAACTGGAAAACCAAGGTGTTCCAAAGGATTTTGAGCAATAGAAGAGAACTTTGGGACTAGAATCCAAGGCTTATGAACCTGCAATCTGGCAGACACTTAGGCAAGGATAGACAAAGCATTAGGTCATCTGAGGCTAGTGTCAACCATACAGCCAAGTCTTGGGCTCAACAGCTTAGTGGTTGTCCTTACACGCTAAGTTCAGAAACCAGTGACTCAGAAATGTCTTTTAGCATGGAGAAACCCACACGTGGCTCAGGCACTGCCTATTTACAGACACCAGAAGGTCCTTATAAGACCCAATTGGAGTATATCAGGACCAACCAATTAGGTGCTCGCATCTATGAGGATGGTCTAAGGCGATCAGTGGTTCAACTCAAAAATCCTGACCAACCCTTTGGACTTGAACACCCAGTAGTCAAGTTCGAAGAGGGTGCTTACATTGATAAGGAAGGAACAATGTATGTGGTTACCAACTTACCAGATAGGACAGATGAGTTTGGAAATATCATTCCTGAGAACGAGATAGGAGATCTAGAGAAAGGAGACCTAGGAGGAGAACCCAAGACCCCTAGAGGTAAGTCAGTCTTAACCAGAGTGCTCACTCCAGAATGGATTCCTCAAGATAACAAAATCATAGAACTATTCGTGAATCGAGAAACGGAGGAAGCCTTTTGGAGATTTAGGCCAGATCAACCCAGCCCAGTACTCACCATCTATGAATTCAAGGACCCAGAGACACCAGGGAAAGCTGTCTATCTAGATCACACATCCCAGAAATTATTCTTAGTATCAGATCATGACAGACATGCTTACACTTGGCAAGGTGAATCAATTTTCCCTCCACCAAGATCTAATGTTTCCCAGGGCCTCCAGGGAGCCGGATCATCCAAGGCTCATGAAACCCAGAGGGAAAGAACTAGAGAGAGACCGGAGGTAAGCTTTGTAGACACTGTAGGCAGAGACAGATCAGGATATGGAACGGAAAGACTTGAAAGGGAGAGACATAGAGTTCATAGGCATCAAAGAGATGATCATGATTTCCCATTGCCTAGACCACGAGAGCACTCAAGAACCCTTAGACCCTCTCAAGTGGTTAAGACAATGAAGAACTACTTTGATGGATTTGGAGATCCTTATGATCATGTGGCGGAGTTCAAACAAGTGCTAAGAGCTGAACAGGTTGAAGACTTATTCACCCAGTTCGAGGCATTTGGTTTGACTCTTAAGGGTACTGGCTTAGCTTGGTTTCAACCTCTAAACAGTCGCAACTATAGAGAGATAGGTCAGCTGCTAGAAGAATTCATTGTGGAATTTTCCAAAAGCGGTATCAGGCATAACACATCATCCTTGATCCACAGCTTCAAGCAGACACCCCAAGAAACAGTGCGACTTGCAGGAAGAAGGTTTAGACAGTACTTGGAAAGATGTCCAGTACCAGAATTACCCACATCAGCCAAACAGGTGGCACTATTTTTAGATGGCCTATTGAGCACAAAATTAAGGTCATACGTATACTTGAAAGAGCCTAGATCCATAGAAGAGTGTGTACGGATATGCATTGACATAGAAGACAACTTGGGTGAGGAGTTAGGACTATCCAAACTCTATAAGGACTCTGATAGTTCTACAAGTCATACCTCTAGAGCCTCCACTGAGATAGATGAGATAGTTGAGCAAGTGGCCAAAAAGCTAGGAGTCCAAAATAGACAAATGCCAAGGGTCACCTCAGTGAAGCGATGTTATACATGTGGAGGAGATCACATGGCTAATGTTTGTCCGTTGACGACTCAACCCCAAGGAAACCCTAATGCTCTATATTGCACCATTGAGAGGAAATATACAAATCATACGACCCAAGATTGTCCCTATAACAGGCAGGCTATTAGACAAAATTATCAGCAACCTTACAGCAGGGTAGGTATCAGAATCAGTACCAACAGCCATATTATAGGCCATAACAATATCAACCTCAATACCAGCAGCAATATCAGGCACCATATAGGCCACAACCAGTCCTAGGAAACCAACCGCCAGCTCCTGCCAATGTGATCCCAGTTAAATATACGATGGTGGAGGAGAACCATAATAGAGCATTGGTGCCACTAACCCCAAGGAAACCCTAATGCTCTATATTGCACCATTGAGAGGAAATATACAAATCATACGACCCAAGATTGTCCCTATAACAGGCAGGCTGTTAGACAAAATTATCAGCAACCTTACAGCAGGGTAGGTATCAGAATCAGTACCAACAGCCATATTATAGGCCATAACAATATCAACCTCAATACCAGCAGCAATATCAGGCACCATATAGGCCACAACCAGTCCTAGGAAACCAACCGCCAGCTCCTGCCAATGTGATCCCAGTTAAATATACGATGGCGGAGGAGAACCATAATAGAGCATTGGTGCCACTAACCCCATTGGTCTCAGAAAATGATTCTCACGCTCATGGTTCAGACTACTTCCATGAAGATAGTCCACATGCTTATTATATAGAGTCACCTGAGCAAAGTGAGACTTCTCAGTGTCAATATGAGACACCACCTATGGAACAAAATTGGGAGCCAGAATACTCCAATGTCATGTATACGAATCCAAATCCTAGGCCCCAATTGAGACAAGTAAGACCACAAGCCCCTAGAGGACCATGCTTTAGATGTCAGGGCGATCATTTCATTCGTGAATGTCCCCACCAACCAGCTCTGGGACTAGGACAAAACATCACAATACAAGGCTTTTGTCCTGAGTGCGGCAAGGAACATCTTCCTAGAGAGTGTCCCAGGAATCCCTCTAGTGCACCCAAGGTCACACCCATCAACGTGGTAGGCTTAGTGGCAGATTCAAGTTCAAGTAGTAGTAATGTGGCTCCTGTACAGGCAGTTACTAGGGCACAGGCTACACAACAAGCAAGACCATCCGAGCAATCGGAGTCAAGTGAGCCAGGAGAGCCTAGTAAGAGGAAACCAAGAACATGGAAGGATACCAGAGAGAAGGCTAATCGCAAGTGGAACAAAAAGCTATCCGAGCTAGAAGAAAGCCTAAGGGATACCAAAACAAAAATAGAAGACATTGCATCTCAAAGCCCCTCACACACCGAAGCTCCATCCACTCCACCTCATTCCACCCCACCACCCATTGTAAATAACTCACAACCAGGGTCTGTTCTTGCAGATCCAACCCCAGAAGGCTTGGACATGATGTTCAAGGCCTACCAAGCTCGACTTCAAGAAGGGCCAACACCTGCAAACCTAGACAAGAGTTACCCTAGAGCAGATTTAGAGATTGAACGGATGAAAATGTGCATGAAAATGGTAGAACAAGCTCAAGCTATACTTGAGACTAGTCAAAAGTTCAATCAGACAAACTCTGTCAAACCGGATTTGCATTTCCAGGGCTTACTAGAAAGATTAGAGCAGTTGGTAAACAAACCACAAGTTTCTTTACCTCCACAGGCTCAACCAGTTATTGAAAGAGGAAGCTCACCACCAATGGGAGCTTATGTTCCTAATTCCACGGATGCTGGAATACCTCCTTCAATTCAGCAGTACTCTCAAGAGTTCTTGCGGGAAATATAGGAAGAGAAATGGGCCAAGGAGAAGGGTAATTCCCCTCCTATTCCTGAGATTGATGATCTTCATGATCAATTTCCACAAGACATTCCGTCTATCTATGGAGACCAAGCAGAGCAACAAGAAGATGAAAGATTAGATTTTGAATCTAATTCTCTACAAGAGTTGCCTCATTTCACAGGCCCTTGGGAATCTGAATCTCTCCAGATCAGAGCTCCCACAATATTGGTAAGAAATGAAGACTCAGTGATCCCAAGAAACACTGATGTTGTGAAGAACACTAAGGTTCAATGTCATCTCACTGTAGAGGAGCTGCTCAAGGCAAAACCGGAGCTATGGAATCATGTGAAGGATCAAGTTCCAGAACTTGATTCCAATATGCCAAAAGTAGGCCCTAAGCAGAAAGTACCAGAGATACCTCTAGACAAAATAGGAGACATGAGCGAAGGTGAAGAAGGTAACACTTATCTTCCGATCACCTATCAAGGTTACACAACCAAAGCAATTGTAGATTCGGGTGCGGGTGTTGCTATTGCGACCACCTCCTTGTGGAAGCGATGGGGCAAACCCACATTAAGACCAACAAGAATGAAGCTTCAAATGGCAGATGGTCATTTTGAAAGACCTCTAGGATTGCTCGAAGGGATAACTCTAACCACTTGTGGTGTAGAGTTTGAACATACATTTGCTATATGTGACTTTGAAAAAAATAATGTCTACGAGATGATCCTAGGAAGACCGTTCCTACGACAATTGCAAATAGTACAGGATTGGGGAACCAACTCCTTGTACTTACAGCACTTAGGGGTCACCACCAAGGTCAATCTGAAGGATTACACCTTCAGAGATGTACCACCCCTACAGTGGAATCCTATCCACAAAGCAAAAGAAGATTCAATCTCTGTGCATTCTGGAAGTTCACGTGATCCATCCTGGCTGCATGAAGATACTCACTTGTGGATGTGCAAGGTCGCAGAGGAAGAGGAAAAGTGCCTAAAAGCGAGAGAAGAAGGAACTCCCCCAGGAGATAGACCAATAAAAGACCCAGCCTATACACCGATGATATTTCCAGATGAGGAATTTGAGCCTCATGGTTGGGCAGAAATCTTAGCTACCATGGACATAGCAGTCAATGAAGAACAATGGACACCTCACTGTGATGAGGAGGGTTATGATATTTCAGTGTTCATGTGTCAGCCCCTATTGGAAGAGTGTGATCCTAGTGAGTTCATAGAAGAAGAAGAGAATGACGATGATCTAGAATCCATTGTGATGGATACTTACTTTGACTCAGAGGAACACTATTTAGAAGACATAGGAGTGTTAACCCAAAAAGAAGAAGAACCCCTCACGAGTATTAAAACGATAAATTCAAAGAAAGGAAGTGAGGGAGGTCAAAAGAAAAAGAAAAGAAAAGCAGTGAAACAAGAAGAGGAAGAATCATTGTTTGAAGTACCTAAACATTTCAAGAAATATGAAATGGAAGACTGAAAAATTTTGGTACGGATGCCTAAGAGAGAGGCCATTATGGGAGAAGCATATGACAATAAAGAAAAGACCAAAAAAATTGTAGTGACCATTGAAGGGAATGAAGAACGATGTACGTACATAGGAGATGACCTAAGTGCAAAAGAAGAAGCAGAGCTTGTAGCTCTATTAAGGGAACATAGGGATGTGTTCGCATGGCACTATAGAGACTTGAAAGGAGTAGATCCAAAGATTTGCTCTCATACGATTCCGATGACCGCTGATGCCAAGCCCACCAAACAAAAGCCCTACACATATAATGACAATTATGCAGCCAAAATAAAGGAGGAAATTGACAGGCTGATTGAAGCTGGATTCATCTATGAGATTGAGCACACTGAATGGGTGTCCCCCATTGTGGTGGTGCCCAAGAAGAATGGGAAATTGCGAGTGTGCATTAACCTTAAAAAAGTTAATGCCGCTACAATCAGAGATAGTTATCCACTTCCAATCACCGAACATCTATTGGAGCGTGTTGCAGGCAAGGAAGTTTATAGCTTCCTTGATGGATTTTCAGGTTACAACCAAGTAGCCATTGCCCCCGAAGATCAACACAAAACGGCCTTTGCCACAGAATGGGGAATCTTTGCATTTCGTGTGATGCCATTTGGGCTCACCAATGCACCTGCAACATTCCAAAGGCTCATGTGTCATGTCTTCAAAGAGTTCTTGTGAAAGAGCTTAGAAGTATATGTGGATGATTTATGCGCTCATTCCCAAGAAAGAAGTTACCACATCCCTGAGCTCAGACAGATCTTCAACAAGTGTAGAGATTATCGAGTGTGTCTGAACCCAGAGAAGTGTGTGTTCATGGTACGACAAGGTAAGATCTTAGGTCACATTGTTTCTAAGAATGGAATTTCAACAGATGAAGACAAGGTAAGAGCAATAGCAGAGCTGCCCAGACCAAGGAATATTAAAGAGGTACAAGCCTTTATGGGCCATTGTGGATATTACCGTAGGTTTATCCACATGTATGCCATCATAGCTAAACCTCTTTATGGGTTGCTAAGAAATTTTGAGTGGAACGAGGAATGCGAGAATTCCTTCAACGAACTGAAAAGACGTTTGTGCACAGCACCAATATTGACTACTCCGGATTGGAGCATACCCTTTCATGTCCATGTAGATGCCTCCAATCATGCAATAGGATGTGTGCTAGCACAACCCACAGGTGAAGGAAACCTAGATTTGCCGATAGCATATGCTAGTAGGCAATTAAATGCAGCTGAACGAAATTATACCACAACAGAGAGAGAGGGCTTAGGTATGGTATATGCCGTGAAGAAGTTTAGACACTATCTATTGGCCAATAAGGTTAAGTTTTTCACCGATCATCAAGCTTTACTATATTTGGTCAATAAACCTTGCAATACAGGCCGCTTAGTAAGATGGTTCCTCTTACTAATGGAATACGACTTTGAAGTTGTTGTCAGGAAAGGTAGAACCCATCTTAGGGCAGACCACCTTTCTCGCATCACTTCAGGAGATCCACCGCAAGGAGTGTCTGATGAATTGCCCGATGCTTATCTGTTCAATTTAGAAGTTGTTCCTAAATGGGCAAATAAGTTGGTACCAGTCCTAACCTTCGGGCCTGCAAATAAAAATGTGAAGACAAGCAAAGAAGAAATTGTAAAATCACAAAAGTATCAAATATTGGCCGGAAGTATGTAAAAGCAAGATACCGAGGGCGTATTAGCTTGTTGTGTCGAGGATGATGAACATACTAGTTGGTTGCAACAAGCCCATGAGGGACTGCTAGGAAATCACTACCCTAAACAACGAACATTGCAGAATCTAAAACGTTTAGGAGTGTATTGGCCTAGCATGGACAAAGAAATACAGGAGTGGATCCAGAATTGTCCAGTGTGCCAGAAGAGACCCCCAGTGGAGCATGCCACTCTTTATCATGTGTCATTAATCCCAGATTGGAGTGCTCCATTGGTTGAGTTCATGAGATCGGGAACATTACCCAATCAGGCTAGTCTTGCAAGAAAACGGAGCATGGAGCAAGAGGCTCAAGACTATGCCTTAGTAGGAGACAACCTATATCGAAGAGGCAAGGATGGTTACCTAAGACTGTGCGTTCATGAATCAGACTATTTGAAAGTCTTAGAAACTGCACACAGCGGTGCTGCAGGTGGACACTTTGGGCCTGACAGAGTAATTAAGACCATTCTATTCTCAGGACTTTGGTGGCCCACTCTTCATATGGATGCACATACTTATGTGAAGAAATGTGACACATGCCAACGTGCCCAATATCCGATAAGAAAAGATGAGATGCCTTTGAGGCCAATGATGGGAGGGCGCGCATTCTCGAAGTGGGGTATAGACTTTGTTGGTCCTATTAACCCCCCAGCTAAAAGCTCCCATGCGGAATACATTATTGTAGCCACAGATTACCTCACAAAGTGGGTGGAAGTAAAAGCCACGACAAAGAATGATGCTCAAACGACGGCTAAGTTCTTATTCGAAAATGTGTTCACTAGATATGGATTACCAATAGAGTTGGTTAGTGATAGAGGTACGCACTTCTTGAATGAGGTCACTGAAAATCTCCTTCAAGAATTCATGGTGATACATAAGAAGTCTGCCCCCTATCACCCACAAGCTAACGGACAAGCCGAGAGCACGAATAAGATCCTATGTAATGTCTTGACAAAACTGGTGAATAATAAACGCTCTGATTGGGACAAACAGCTTCATCATGCTGTTTGGGCATACCGAGTTGCCTACAAAACGGTACTCAATGCTACCCCATTTCAGATGGTCTTTGGACAGAATGCCGTGCTACCATTGGACTTCCTAATCCCAACCTTGAAAGTAGCACAAGAGCATGAGTGGAATGGACATGAGCTGTCTTCGAGGATCTTTGATTTAGAACGCTTAGGTGAGACAAGGCTACGAGCAGCGGCAGGCATCTATGCTGCAAAGAAAAGGCAAAAAGCATACTTTGATGCTCATATCAAGGATAAAGGCTTGAAAGAGGGAGACCTAGTGTTGGTTTATACACTAAAGCAACATGCCCATAAATTGGAAAAAAGAGGATATGGACCCATGATCATTAATAGAATTTCCACTAGCGGTGTAGTTCAATTGGCCACACTAGAAGGCGATGTCTTACCAAACTATATCAGTGGTTGTCGAGTCAAGCTATATCAAGAACCTCTTACAGAGGAAATGCTAATGAGACTCAACACTGCTAAGAAGCGAAAAGAAGAGGAGTTAAGGGTTAGAGAAGAAGCACAAGCAGAGGCGAGAGAGCGCATCAGGAGAAATAAGTTACGACGATTAGGCCTAGAGATCAACACAAAAGCTCCAAAATATCACATGGACATGTGCCAAAAATCGGACCTAACTGCTTCTCAAATAATTGATCGACGTCCATTTGTGACCATAGCGGTAGGGCAAGGGAAGAATGCAAAGACTGTGAGAGCATTAATTGACTCAGGTGCAGCAACTAGTGCAGTTAGACTTTCATAATGCCAAGACCTGCAATTGGACATCAAGCCCATAGAAGCCTATCTCATAGGATTGGGAGGTGTGGAAACCCCTTGTTTAGGCGAGGTGGAACTTCCCATCTACCTTCAAGATGTTCCAATAAAAGTCAAAATGCTAGTGTGTCATGATGCGGACCTTACAGAGCCACTTGTCCTAGGTCAAGATTGGATCTATGACCATGCAGTCAACTTGAACCTAAGAAGTCAACTTCTTCAAGTTTGGGTCCATGAACAATGCATTACATTAGAATTAGGCACGTGCATGCTCACAAATCCAAAGGTCACACATTCTCTTAGTTCTCCTGAAACTAATCTTCATAAAGAAAATTTTGTGTGTGTCACCGACCCTATGACGCACAAGGACTCAACCATGAAAGCCAAAGCTCAAAGGCCAGCACACCTCCCTTCTTCTTTACATACTAATGCAAGTGTAACCCAACCAAGGAGGCAAGCAAAAATGACATCTGCTATATCAACTTGACAGACAGAATTCAAGAAGAAAGAAGTTATGGGCATGAAGCAGATCTGGGTAAAGAAAGGAGTGCAACCATCGATGTTGCCTCAAAGATTCCCACCCAACCAGATCGACCATGAAAAAAAAAGGACCAAGCACCTACGACAGGCTCAAGCACGAAGAATCCAACAAATTTGGGTACCGAAGCTATCAAAGAAGGCCGACCATCATCACATGCAAATTTGGGTGCCTAAGAAGTTAGCTATAGCTCAACAAGGGCGATCACAGATGTGGGTACACAAGAAACTCTTACAAACACAACGACCTATGTTCTCCACCATGCAAAAGGTCTCGACAACGAAGCCAAGGAGAGAAAAGGGTAAGAACAGAGCACAAAGACCAAAAGAAGATAAAACCAACCCTTCTGCCAAAGTAAGCAGACAATCATTAAGGATATGGGTTTGGAAGCCAAAAGCACCAGCAACACCCACCGAACCAACGAACCAACCACACTGGATACCAAAGTTTGGAAAGCATCCAAAGATGAAGTGGCCTGAGATGATCTCTACAAGGTCAAATCCTATTCTAAAATAAGTTCCAATCAGGAGGATTACCTCATTTTGAGATCCAATCAACACCTCCAAACAAAAATTGCATCAAGTCGAGAATTAACATAAAAAAGCCTCGACCAACAACAAACCATGTGCCTTTGGCATAACCTTGTCTTTTGCACCATTCAGGTCATGCATTTTCAAAGTATGCATTAATCTAGAGCCACATTACACGACCGTGCATAGATACAATTGTGAATCCCAGGCACATGTGACACATGTACAATATTTTATTGATACTAACACCTTTCTTCTTGTTTTATGCCATTGTTCCAAAAAAAAAAAAAAAAAAAAAGAGAGAGAGAGAGGAGACATGACCATGCGTTTGAAGAAGCTCATCCAGCAGCAAGGCCATCCATCAACAAAACGACAAGCCAGCGGTCAAACACAATGATGGTGTACAACACGAGGAGATAAAGATCGACAGACCTTTCAACATGGTAAGATATGCATGCTTCAACAACACTATAACCATGATACCTTAGGAACCCTCTTCGTCGGCATACCCTTGAGCACTTCGCTCAAGACCCAATTTCTTGCACCACACTTCTTCCCATGCATTTCCCAAGTACACATACATAGGGCCACATTACAAGGCCTTGCACAAGGCACATATTTTGTTCAACCCACGCACTAAGCACTTAGCCATCATCCATTATGGGTTACAAGTACTTGGCATGAAAACTATGAAAGCCATCTTTGGAAGAATCAGCGGACATCACGGTGCCCACTACAAGAACAAGCAAGCCATCCACCACTGAGAGTTGCTCATAATCAACATTGAACACCTCCTATGAGCAACTAGTAGTTTTGGAAAACTCACAAATGCACCATCCAAATGGAATACAAGGCAGAAGTACGTACAAAGGGACTACAAACTGCAAGAGATAACAGTGGCAAAGTGAAGAACCAGACAAACGACCAGGATACATTGGAAAGAGGGATCGCCCCTGGTGGACGCAAAGGACGCTACCTCTCAACGTACTACATGGAACGACCACTACAACAAGGGTCTGTCAGGGACGACAGACTCAAGAGGGGGGGGAGTGTTGGAGCTCAAGATCAAGGACAAAGAATGGAAGTGCATCAAGGAAGTGGACACACAAGAAGAAGGAGCAAGTAGGGAGCTCCAAGAAGCACCTGTCAAATTTTCAGATGAAATCCCTAAAAAAATAGTGATTATTATCACTAAAAAACCATTGTAAATTTCATTTTCCATTTTTGTAACTCCATTTTGTTCAAGCCGAGGAGCCCTCGAGCTTGAGGAGTATTAGAACTACCATCCTACCAATTTTCATAATTTTTAGACTCCGTTTGAGCCCCCAAATAAGCCCTGGAACCTATTTTTTAACTAGGCCGGACACTAGGTCTGGACAGGGCCAAAACCACTCAAAAACTATAAAAAGGGCTGGAGAGCTCATTTTTGAGGTTAGCTTGTTGTAGATTTCAGCTTTGTAAGAGAGCTCTTGTATAATCGAAGATCTTCCATTGTTCCACTCCTTGCTCTTACTTTGTGTGTGTGTGTGTGTGTGTGTGTGTATGTGTGTGCATGCTTGTGTGCTCTCACTCACGCACTTGTGCCATCACTTGCTCACGGTCTTCATACCGGTCCTCACGTCTCCACGGATTGATATTTATGAGGTGTATCTCCTCACGTTGGTACTCACCATTGTGCTAGAGTGACACTCCTCCTTAGTAAGGCTTGGAAACTCCTCTTCCAAGTCATAAGGTAGTTTTACTTTCCTATATTCACTATCAAACCAAGAGTCATTTTCATGAAAGACGACATCTCTACTGACCATGAATCCCTTGTTTGAAGGATTGTAGAACCTGTATCCTTTTTTATTTAGATCATACCCTATGAAGATACACTTCTCTGCCTTAGGGTCTAGATTACCTCTTATCTGAGAAGGGATATGCACATATGCTACACATCAAAAGATCTTCCAATGATCAAGTGAAGGTCTTCTACCATGCCATGCTTCATATGGGGTCATCCCATCAAGAGATTTGGATGGCAACCTATTTACAAGATAACTGGCAATAGATACACTCTCTGCCCACAAGTAGTTAGGTAATTTTTTCTCATTTAACATTGACCTAGCTGTTTCAACAATTCATTTATTTCTCCTCTCTACCACCCCATTTTGCTCAGGGATATACCTTGTTGTAATTTCTCTCTTGATTCCTCTATATTTGAGAAGTACTCACCTCCTCCATCTGACCTTAGTCTTTTTAGATTTCTCCCCGTTTGATTTTCAACAAGTGCAAGATACTTTTTAAAGCAGGTGAATACTTCATCCTTGTGCTTCATAAAGTACAATACAGTCCACCTACTATAATCATCAATGAAAGATACATAATACCTGGATCCAGAGATTGAGGGATCCTTGCTTGGTCCCCATACATCTGTATGAACCAGTTCTAGGTAGTCCTCATGCATGTAGCCTTTCCTGGAGAAGGGTAATCTGTGAGACTTTCCAAACTGACAAGCACCACATTTATAGATCATGTGTTGCTTGGATACATTAGGTATCCCAAGCACACATTGATCTCTGCATATTTTTTTCAAAGTTCTTTCACCAACATGCCCTAATCTTTTATGCCAAATTTCTAGCTTTGATAATGTTTGATCTTTATAACTATAAAGTGCAATGTTCCTTGTATCCTCAAGCTCAAAAGTGAATAGTGTACTTGATTTTTCTCCTTTGGCAATTCTCTTGAACCCATGCTTGGGATCCTCCACAAATGCTCCATATTGGTTGAATCTAACTTGCAAACCCTTTTCCACAATCTGTCCAACACTCATCAAGCTTTTTGTGATTGTTGGTACATATAAAACCCTACTCAACAGATTCTTGTTTCCATCAGAGGTCTTAACATTTCCAACTTTAATCACTGAGTGTTTGGTGTCATCACATGTTTGTACCTGATGCTTACCCTTTGGTTCCTCAAGGTCAGAGAGAAGAGCTACATTGCCTGCCACATGGTTTGAGCATCCTGAGTCAATGTAGAAGAGATGGTCATCATTTATACCTGGTTTTGATATCATGTTCATGATCAGAAGAGAATCTTCTTTCTCCTCTGTGTAGTTTTTGTAATCCTTCCTTGATTTGTAGCCTCCTTGGTAGTTGCTATTGTAGTTGTTGTTGTATTTGTTGTTGTATCCTTGGTGGTGATTAAATCTGCCTCTTGATTGTGTATATCCACCTCTTTGATATCCTCTACCTCTCTGATTCTTGAAGTTCCTGAAACACTCATCTGTAGTATGATTTGATAATCCACAGATATTGCATGGTGAGGAGTTATAGGGTCTCCCCCTACCTTGCTTACCTCGTCTGCCCCTTCCTCTTGATGATCTACCTCTCCCTGCATAGTTGGCTTGGGAGGTGGTTCCTTCATCTTCTACCTTATTGTTCTTGCCTTTCTGTTTAGACTTATTCTTATCAGTGTATAAGGCAGAAGAGCTATTACCTCTTGATGAATCTCCATTCTTGTTTAGTTTGGCTTCATGGGTGAAAAGTTGCCCCATGAGTGTGGTAAGGTCTGGAATCTGCATGTCCATGTACAAGTCCATTGCAGTTGTAAAGCTCTCCCATTTGTCATCAGCTTTAATACCATTGATTACTTGCCTTACAATCTGCTCTTCTTCAATTTCTTCTCCTATGCTTTCCAACTAATTTGCTACATCTTTAACTTTGGTCACATACTCTGAGATAGCTTGCTTAGGTTGCTTTCTTTGAGTGGTGAACTCAATCCACAATTGGTTTTTCCTAGCCCTTGTGTTGGAAGAGAAATAAGAAGACAATGTTTCCCAAGTCTCTTCGGATGTCTTATAGTTCCTAATGTGTGGAAGAAGAAACTCAGAGACTGAGTTAAGTAAGTAGGACCTTGCTAATGCATCCTTGGCACACCATGTGTGGAGTCTCTCATGCTCCTCTCTTGTAGGTTGTCCTTTGCTTCTGAATATGGGCATCTCCTCATCTCCTGAGATGTATCCATAGAGGCTCCTTCCTTGTAAGTATGTCTTCATCCTTAAGGACCATGCTTGATAGTTGTTCCTATCCAATTTATCAATGAAAGAATGAAAACCATCTCCCATTTTACCTTAGCTTTGCTCTGATACCACTGTTGGGAAAGATGGATGGACACTTCAAGTGATGAGTAGGTACAGCCAGATCCTCCTTAGTACTAGCCCCTTGTAGCTTCAGAGTTGATATAAGGGCCCTCTTAGATTTCCAATGACACCATAAAAGTGCCTATTTACTTTGGAAATGATGTATGAAAAGATTGAATCAAAACAAATAGGATTCAAGAAAACCTTCTATTTTTTATCCTACACCTATTTCTTGTAATGCTTAGTGCTACCAGTACAATAGAAATTGGAAAATTTCCTTTTAGAGGTATCTAATTAGCTGATTAAGCTAATGATTCCAAAGTGGAATCACTTGAAATGATCCACTATGCACAGAGCAATCAACTTAGCAAATAAATCATTACCTCCGATTTTTTAGGACCTCTACAGAGTTTGACCACTGATTGCATCGATGTGCCTTTCTTCAAATTGGCTGAATATATTTGCTTCAAAATTTTTCAACATGTAGATAACTTGGAGCTGATTCCAACAAGCTATAGATCATTGAATTTGGTTGAGAAATGACTGAGATATGAATAGCACAAGTTGACAATTAAGAAAGACTATAACAGAGAGATCATAGACGAGCAATGTAGATGTATAGTATTAATGAACAATGTTGTACAAGATCATAGGCTTCATACTCATAGCCTTATGATTGAGAATAGTGTAGGCTACAATGTAGGCCTTACACACATACAAAATAGCAATGGAGTACTCGGGATAAGTTACCTCTCACGTGACTTTTTCAAGCCACCTTTTATAAGTCTTGCATTCACATTTGAATTTGAATTCAAATTTGGCTCTCTCTAAAAGTAATCCTTCAATCTACGAAATATTCTTTCAATGAAGTAGATTTTTTTCTAACTAACAAGTCCACGAGTTTTTGGTAGGTGATTATAAATATTCTCTCAAGTCAAATGAATGACTTTTACAAATGTCAAAGGATAAATTTCTACTAGCAATGGTTTCCATGGGGTTTCATATGTTTATGAAATTCAAGCCAAATGTGTGGGCTTGTACTTTGCACCAACAAATTATGGTAGGGAATCCATCACATAAAATGATGTGGAGAATGCTTTCCACCTTTCATCCTCTCTCAAGCCACTCAGAGTGTGTGCAACAAGATCATCGTCTTCGATTGGGCTCCCAATTGAGCCTAAAGCATCAGCTCCTTAACACTAGTTTGGTACCAAAACAGGACACTTAAGTGTCCTTTTTTGATAATTTTCCAAAAAAACACATACCTTCTCCAAAGAGAATTTGAGAAAATCCTTTAACACACATATTAAATATAATTCAAAGGTTAATGCAAAATTATAAAACACAATGAATCATGTTTTGTGTTCATGTAAATAGCCTCTCAACATGCTATGGTAATGAACACGATGAAAATTCTTGATCAAATGTATTTTTATCAAAAGAAAAAAATTCATCATATGAAAGAAAAAATTATACACATTCCTTGAAACATAGATCACATAGTATGAACCTCAAACTCACTTAGAAAAATCATTTCAATTCAAATTAAATCAATTGTTTTGACTTTGTACACCAAAAACAGCAACTAGTTCTAATTATGGTTCAAACAAACTTATGGGAATCGATAGAAGTGTACAAATGTGCCAACCATAAAACAAGTTATGAAGACAACAACCAAGGTATACACATATAAAACCAACTGATATGACTCTAGTCACCAAAAATAGAAAACTAAAGCCTCCATATATGACTCAAAAGAATTTATGGACATCATTCAAGGTGTACACATTCAAGTTACCAAATAGAAAATGTGTGACATAACAAACCAAAGCTTACATATATGAGGCTAAATAATTTATTGAAATCCACCAAAATTTTCACGTCTTTGGACACAACCAAGAATCTTTTGTTGTGTGGACATCAACCAAATTCTATAGATTCAATCATGAATAGTTTGTGGACACATACTCAAAAGTCTTTGATATAATCTCTGATATCATAAAATATAAGGATCATTTGAAAACATTTCATCATTTCCATCATGGATGCCATCTTCTTTTTGTCAAATGAAATATGTATGCTAA
>CM035440.1:135328727-135373727 GCA_020310875.1 Ceratopteris richardii
ATGTCTGTGTATGTGTATGTGTATGTGTATGTGTATGTGTATGTGTATGTGTATGTGTATGTGTATGTGTATGTGTATGTGTATGTGTATGTGTATGTGTATGTGTATGTGTATGTGTATGTGTATGTGTTGTGTATGTGTATGTGTATGTGTATGTGTATGTGTATGTGTATGTGTATGTGTATGTGTATGTGTATGTGTATGTGTATGTGTATGTGTATGTGTATGTGTATGTGTATGTGTATGTGTATGTGTATGTGTATGTGTATGTGTATGTGTATGTGTATGTGTATGTGTATGTGTATGTGTATGTGTATGTGTATGTGTATGTGTATGTGTATGTGTATGTGTATGTGTATGTGTATGTGTATGTGTATGTGTATGTGTATGTGTATGTGTATGTGTATGTGTATGTGTATGTGTATGTGTATGTGTATGGTATGTGTATGTGTATGTGTATGTGTATGTGTGTATGTGTATGTGTGTATGTGTATGTGTATGTGTATGTGTATGTGTATGTGTATGTGTATGTGTATGTGTATGTGTATGTGTATGTGTATGTGTATGTGTATGTGTATGTGTATGTGTATGTGTATGTGTATGTGTATGTGTATGTGTATGTGTATGGGTATGGGTATGGGTGTGGGTGTTAGCTCAGCAAATGGTTGGTTTTGATGCACTAATGTGGCTCTATTTCGCAGGAAAATACGTTTGATTTCAGGTATTTGAAGAGTGGAATTGACGATTGATGAGAAGTATTTGGAGTGTATAGAGCCTCTCCTACGGTGCATTTGAAGGGAGTTACTGATGCCACGGTTGCAGGAGGTCATGGCAAAATCGATTGGGAAGGGCTGTGCGTGAAATGAACTATATGCACATGCTGGCTTTCAATCCTTTGATCTGGCAGACATATATGGACCTTCTGAAGATCTATACGGAAGATTTTCGAAGCAAAAGAATGATGCATCACATGCCTATGGTTTTACAAAATTTGTACCTAGACCAAGCCCTATGCCAAGAAATGTGGTGGAGGCTAGTATCAATCGTTCTTTGCAAAAGATGGGTGTTTTGGTTCTGGACATGGTGGCACTATGAAGATGAAAGGTATCTAGAGGAAGTGAAAGCTTTAACAGAGCTTAAAAGAGAGGGAAAGATTTTGGAAGTAGCTCTGACAAATTTTGACATATTCCATATGAATAGAAGCTTAAGTTCAGGTTGTCCTGTTGCTTCCAACTAGGTTGCATACTCCATTATCGGCATGAGGCCAAAGAAGAAAATGGTGCCATGGTGCTTCCAGAATAATGTTAAGCTTCTTGCATATGGGACTCTTCTTGGTGGATTCATATCAGAAAAATATTTTGACAAGCATGAACCGAAACGTGTTGAGCTGAATACAAGCTCCCTAGCAAAGTATAAATATGTAATAGATCAATGGGGAGAATGGAACTTATTTCAAGAATTATTACTGGTTTGAAAAGACTTGCAAAGAAGTATGGGATCAGCATAAGCAACATAGCAGTTAGATATATTGCACACAAGCCAGCTATTGGAACTATGATTATAGGAGCTCGTTTAAGCATAGCTGAGCATATAGCAGATAATTCTCGAACTTTTAGTTTTCCTGGCTTGGATGCTGATGACGTGTCTTTAATACAAGCTGGTGTGCACAAAGGAAGGCGGCTCATTGGTGATTGTGGGGATAATGGCCTTATCAAAAAGGAGAGGAGCGGAGTCGTCTCTCTCTCTCTCTCTCTCTCTCTCTCTCTCTCTCTCTCTCTCTCTCTCTCTCTCTCTCTCTCTCTCTCTCTCTCTCTCTCTCTCTCTCTCTCTCTCTCTCTCTCTCTCTCTCTCTCTCTCTCTCTCTCTCTCTCTCTCTTGTTGGAGTTAGACGTCTGCGGAAGCACGCGAACAGCACAAGGAAGAAGAAGAAGCTTGGAGCACAACACACAAGACAGAATGTATTACTAGAGAATGTACAAAGATAAGTAGCCCATTAGGGCAATAGGCGTATATACAAGCCGGGGGAAAAAAACCTCCTAAAGAGGGAAAAAAGTGCCCCGACGGTCCTAGAGTGTTCACACACATCACTACCTAAATATATCAACAAATCCCCCATGGGAGTGATGCGGTGAACAAGGAGCTGGCACTCATGTATAAGGAAGTGCCGAGCTATGTGGAAATCACTCCACAAAAGGAAGTAAGCCCAAAGCTTTGCGGAAAGCTTCAAACTTCTCCCTAGGCAGAGCCTTCGTGAAAAGGTCTGCAATGTTCTCCTGCGTGGGCACATATGCCAAGCTGATCTCCCCAGCAGAGAACCTCTCCCTGACATAGTGATAATGCACCTCAATGTGCTTAGTGCGAGCATGGAACACAGGGTTCCTCGCAACTGCCAATGCGCTCTGATACCAATTGTTGGAGTTAGACGTCTGCGGAAGCACGCGAACAGCACAAGGAAGAAGAAGAAGCTTGGAGCACAACACACAAGACAGAATGTATTACTAGAGAATGTACAAAGATAAGTAGCCCATTAGGGCAATAGGCGTATATACAAGCCGGGGGAAAAAAACCTCCTAAAGAGGGAAAAAAGTGCCCCGACGGTCCTAGAGTGTTCACACACATCACTACCTAAATATATCAACATCTCTCTCTCTCTCTCTCTCTCTCTCTCTCTCTCTCTCTCTCTCTCTCTCTCTCTCTCTCTCTCTCTCTCTCTCTCTCTCTCTCTCTCTCTCTCTCTCTCTCTCCGCTAGTTTTTTTTTAGGGAGGTGTATAGTGATCGGGGGGGGAATAGGAGGTGAACATTTTTTTGAGGAGTTTTCTTCTCTCGAACAGACACATTGAAGGGCGGCGTTGGCGTGTCTGAGAGAGATTTCTTTTTGCCTTGGGGTGCCATCCCTGTGGAAGGGGAACTCGACGGATTTCTCTCTCTGCTGCAAGCCTCTTGGGTGGTATCCATGCACAAAAGTGGGTGTCTCCTATTTCAGAGGGAGGAGGCAGCGATTGGGGTGGTTTTGGGCCACGAAAAGGGGAGTTCTGTGGGGCTTTCCCTTCTGCTTATTCGGGGTCTTGTGGAGGCAAGGTTCAGGGAGGACTCAGGAGTCGAGGACCCATCCGGCATCAATGTCCCACTATGTATTTTTCTTATCGTGCGAGGCAGGGAAGTTGGACAATGTAGATGCAATGTGGCATTTAGGAATGTGTGCTGCTCTATATAGAACCTGAACTCAACCTTGATGAACGACCAATACTAGAAGGTGCTATCGTAGCATCACCTACAAGTGAAAGCATGTTTATAAGAAGGCAGTGCTAGCAATGTATGCGTGGATTATCAATTCAAGCAAAGCACAGATGCGCGGTCGTCAGTTAACAACAAACATTGATCAAGACATTATAAGGTGACTTTTCTCTGTTTCTTGACGAAAAGATTTATGACCTACTTTGTTGTACTGATCCTATGATCCCGTGGTGGAGCATATTATCTTGATCATTTAGCTGTCGGAGGAAAGGGAAGGATTCGGATGCACTTAAATCTGTGATGACTTGTAAATCTTTGTTTCACATTTTAGCACTTGATTATTCAACGATCTTGGATGATGTGAATGGTATCTTTGAAGTTATCCCGTTCATCAGATGTGACTGTTAAGTTAGTAAAAACATTCGCTTCAATTCCTTAACGTCGCATGTTCAAATTTGTTTCCTGTGCAGAACATGATTTTATGAGCTTCTTGCATGAACATTGTTGTTTGATTTGAAACTGGACAAATGCGATGTCAGATACAGATCCGTGTTTTTGTTATATAATAAAGTTTCTAAGTTCTTTGTTGGGCTAAGTGGAGATTTAGAATTCAACTAATGTGGGCCAATCATGCCATATATGAGAATTGAATCAGACATCTAGTGAACAGAAGATAGTTTTTCCTTGCGCATCTCGAATAATTATTGCAAAGATAAAAGGGATTGAACATATTCACTTTGTTGTTCTGCTATTTTCCATGGGCATTTTTGTTTGAGCATGAAAATGACTATTCTGCTTTGGGTTCAATCTTTAAAGTGAAATCTGTGTTGAGCTATTTATCCTTGCTTTCGAAAGGTGAGGTAGATCGCTTGAACTGCATACTAATGACTTTGATTTGGAGTGAAAGTCATTTGGAGTGATGTTGCAGAGCTAAAGAGCGCACAAAGCAGAGAAAAAGACGGGCCCCAAAATTTTTCCGATTTGGACATCATATTTTTGTATCATAATCATTCTTGTAATATATTTTCCGTTGTAAAGGCACTAGAGGAGTCCTCTAGATGCATCCCCACAGAAGATTAGAAGCTTACCCATGTAAAATAGTAGAAAATTAGTCTTTTAGTGAATAAAGTGCCGGTCTCTTGTGTGAAAGGACCATTTTTAGGGCACTAGTATATAAGTCAAATGTGACTCTTTGTAAAGAACTTTTTGCCATTGTGAGAATAGAGAGCACAGAAATTCGAATTTGTGTCTTCTTCACTCTTTATCTTCTTCTTCGTGAGCTTGTATGCATGTGTATTGCTTGGAGAGAGTGCTTGTGAGTGTTGTCTATCCATGAAAGTGTTTATTTGCTGTAGGTAAGGTGTGTGCGAAGTGTAGGAAGTGCTGAAGTGTAGGAAAGTATTCCCGCGACTCAGTAATTTGCTCATAACTTGAAGTAGGAGCGTCAGAATTGAGTGAAACCACTGCCATTGGATGCGTCTTTTTGAGAGCTTCGAAACGCATATGCTATTCGCTATATTTGGAGCTCGGAGCTGGGAGAAAAGTCCAAAATACTGACGGCTGCTGCACCAAGTATCGTTTCGCCTTTACCAGCAATTGAAGCTTGGGTGGATAAGTCTTTGCCTCATTTACATTCTTTGAGTAGTTCATTTGCATTGATCATTACATGATTGCATGTCCTCATACACTCGGCTAGGTTTGTATACTCTTTGGATTGATAATTAAAAGCGTGTATCCCCACTATATGCACTTGTGAGGGGATTGAGGTATAGTCTCTTTCTCCGCAAGTCCCTAAGTTGATACTTAGGCCAACACACTTTTTGGCGGCGTTGCCGGGGAGTGACGAATCAAACCGATGCATTCGTGTGATGGTAAGTAGCTTTTTGCATTGAAGTAAGTGGAGGAGTGGAAATCTTCTCTTCTTTGGTAAGTCATTTTCAGCCGCACTTGCTACTTCTCATTCTTGGAGTGTGTGTAGTGAGTTGTTAGTTTAGGGAAGTGAGTAGAAGGAGTAGAGTAGGAATAGTTAGAGAGTAGACCAAGTCATTAGGGTAGAGTTTAGTTTTGTTCAGAAAAGTTTCCTTTTTGTAAGCAAGAAAATCCCAACTATAAAAGCCAAAAAATTCATTTTGCAAGTTACTTGTGTTTCTGAGCAAGTATCGTGAGAGAGACTGTCGAGTATCGCGTGAGCTGTGGCAGAGATCGTGGGCGAGGAACCAAGCAATTTGGGGTTGCACAGAGCAAGGGGAAGTGACAAAGAGATCATAGGTGCCACCAAGGTGAGCTAGCCCACCATTTTAATCAAAATTTCTCAGCAAATCAAGTTAGGAAAGAAAAACGATCTGCGTCAGGTATCGTCTGAGATCTACAGGGGGTAAAAAGAGTGAGTGGATTGATACAGAGAGTGAGGAGAGGAGAGAGGAACTAGGGAAACAAGGGAATCAAAACAAAACTTAAAAAATCTTTCTCAAAAATTGTCTAAGGGTCAAGTATCGTTTTATTCCCGCGGTCGAGTATCGCGATACTTAGCAAGTATCGTTTTGCTCCTGTGGTCGAGTATCGTGATACTTCCCATCCATCATGTATCGTTTCATACCGATCGCGATACTTGGTCAGAGATCGTTTTCCCTGCGATCGTCTACCGTGTATCGTTGATTGTGTATCGTTTCGTGCCGATCGCGATACTTGAGAAGTATCGTTTGGTCAAAGATCGCGATACCTAGTAAGTATCGTGTATCGTTTTGCCAGCGATCGTTTGCGAGAGATCAAGTATCGTCTGAGCTGAGGTATCGTGTATCGCTCCTCAGAGATCGCGATACTCCCCGAAGATCGCGTATCGTCGATCGTTTCAGTTCAGAGATCGTGTATCGTAGGATCCCAAGTATCGTATATCGTTTCCAGCCAAGTATCGTTTGGCCCAGAGATCGCTTAGATCAAAGATCGTGATACGTCTCACATATCGAGTATCGTCTATTCCAAGTATCGTGTTCCTTCGAATATCGTGTATCGCCTGTGACCAAATATCGTGTATCGTTTTCTTCCAGGTATTGGTATCGTTTCACTCAAGCGATCGGTATCGTTTATCAGGTATCGCGATATTTGTCAGGTATCGAGTATCGTCTGAACACAGAGATCGTGTATCGTGAGTTTGGGAGACAAGTATCGTGTTCTCAAAAAAATTCTTTTTCAGTCATTTTTTTTCAGTCAAAGGCTTCTAGACATTCTTTGACCTGTAGTTAAGAGTGACAAAGGCCCAAGAGTAGCAAAGACTGAGAAGAGTTGAGAAGTGGATGAACCTGAGATCCGGAAGAACCCTAGGAAGCCGAAGAAGTGTAATCTCTTCTGTAGGTAGTGTAGCAGAGCCAAGTAACCGTTCACATTACTCGGAGACCTCCAGTGAGTCAGAAGGAGAAATTCCCATGGCTTCAGAGGATATGCAAAACACAGTACCCATGATTGGCATGATGTCAATCATTGAGGGAGAGTACAGAACCTCCTTGGAGTATGTGAACACCAACCACAATGAGATCCCCATTTATCTGGATGGTCTAAATAGATCTGTGGCCAGGTTAAAGAAAGCGTCAGAGGCTTACATAGTGCCTAGGCCCGCAGTCAAATACATAGGAGGACTTTACATGGACAAAAGGGATATACAATATGTTGTCACAGAACACCCAGAGAACATTAATGAAATTGGTGAAGAAAATAATACTTCAAACATAAATGGAGGAGGGAATGAAGAGCAAGTAACCACGCCTAGAGGAAGATCCACTGTCGCAAGGATTTGGAGAGGAGATCTAATTCCCCAAGATGACACCTTAATGGATGTGTATTTGATCAATGGGATGGATCACCTCCTAAGAGCACATTCCTCAATTTGGGAAGCTGCTCCTAACCCCGTCACCATTTATGAGTTGCAAGATCCTGATTTTTCCACCATAGTCACTTATCTGGACAAAAATCAGAGAAGATATTGGCCCATAACAGAAGCAGAAAGAGCGGAATTGAAATATCAAAACATCCCAGTGTTCCCCCCTAGAGACCAAGCCACTACTTCAAGAAACCCACTTGGAACGTCCCATAATGAGTCCTACCAACAGTCAGGTCAAACACATCAAACACAACAAACACAACAGACCCAACAAACTCAAATCCCAATCAGACCTCCTGTACAGTTCGCTATACCTGTAAATAATCCTAACTACCGACCTCAGCAAGCTATTGACCCCAGACATGGAGTTCATGCTCCAGTCAGACCGTCGGTAGTAAGAGGACCAGGCATACCTATAGGAAGACCTATTTTCCCAGTGATGCCTAGACAACCCGAGGCAGGAAGACGACTAAGGCCAATCCAAGTTGCCAAATGTATGAGAAATCATTATGATGGCTCTAGTGAACCTTACAACCATATAGCAGAATTTAAACAAGTAATCAGAGCCAAACAGGTAGAAGACTTTCTGATTCAATATGAGTCCTTTGGTCTTACATTGTCAGACACAGCATTGGCATGGTTTCAACCCTTGGACCCTAATGCCTTTCAGAACATGGAGCAAGTATATCAAGAAATGATTGAGGAATTTACTAAATCGGGAATTAAAAACAATTCTTCATCATTAATCCATAGCTTCAAACAAGTCCCTACCAAGTTAGTGAGATTGGCCGCCAGAAGATTCAAACAATATGTAGACAGATGCCCAGTAGAAGAGAGGCCGACACAGAATAAAATGGTGTCATTATTTTTGGAAGGACTATTGAACGGATCCTTGAGATCATTGGTGTATGTGAAAAGGGTTCAGACCTTGCAAGAATGCATGAAGGAATGCATAGATTTAGAAGATAACCTTGCAGAGGATCTGAAAATGCCTCAAGGAAGCTTGAAGAGCGAAGATTCGACCAGTAACGCATCCATACCTAAAAACAACGTGGAGGAAATAGCTGAATTGTTAGCTAAAAAGTTGAATGTTCAAGGACAGAGGAATTACCCCAATAATCCAATGAGAGTACCCATGCTCAGAAGATGTATGCAGTGCGGAGGTGATCATCCTTCTCACTTGTGTACTAGGGGAGTAGTCCCACCACCAGCTTATGGTTATAATAGACCCACTGGCCCAGGACCTCTACAGTATTGTAGTGTGGAACAAAAATACACAAATCATAGCACAGAAAATTGCCCCTACAATAGGCAAGCAAGACCTGCACAGCAATACATGAGACCGTACGGATACCCTCAGAATCATCAGGGAGGTGAAGCCTTTAGGTATCCTTCTTATCCACTGCAGGCACCAGCACCACGACCATACGCATATCAGGGATACACACAACCACAGCCAGTACTAGGACAACAACCGCCCCATCCTCAGAACGTTGTCCCAGTCAAGATTGCCCAACCTGAAGAAAACCTAGAGAGGGCTATAGTGCCAGCCACACCTTTGACTAGTAGTGAACCATATGACTCATTTTATGACCCTAGTCAAGGAACATACCCTAATTATGAAAGTTCAACGATGGAATATGGACGATTGTATGAACCATATGCCTATAGTGTAGAAGCCCCAGATAGTTCATACGGTTATGAGCAGGATTATGTGCCATTAATGTACACAGCTCCTAGAGCAACCATACCACCCCGACCCATGAACAGACCGCCTGTACCCAGAGGACCATGTTACAGGTGTGGAGGTGATCATTATATCAGGGAATGCACATTGCCAAACCCCCCACCACCACAACGAGTCTGGGAAGGCTACTGTAATGATTGTGGTAAGGAACATCTTTTCAGAGACTACCCCAAGAACCCCAATAAGGTCACATCTAATGTACAAATCAACGTAATAGAAGTAATTGAATCATCAGGGAGTGATAAAGAGTACACAGTACCATTGAAAGCAATAACAAGAGCAAAAGCCAGAGACACCCCTGATAAAACGAATGAGAACAACCAAAGTGACAAGGAGAGGGACACACCCATCCCTCAAAGAGTTGAAGACTCAGAAGAGCCGGAGAAAAGTATTGCAAGTAAAAGGTCCCAGAGATGGAAGCATCGAAGAGAGAGGCTAAAAGAAAAGAAGTTATTACAGAAGAAGGAAAAGGAGGAAAACGAACAAAAACCAAAAGAAGAACCGAAGAAGGAAAAAGGGAACAAAAATGAACAGTATAAAAAAGAAGAGGTAGGATCAGTGTTAGCAGATCCTATGCCTGAAGAATTAGCCATGTGGATTCAGGCATATAAGGCAAGAATAAGAGCAGGACCTACCATAGAACAACACGAGAGAGAATATCCAAGAGGCGACTTAGAAAAAGAAAGACTAGAAATCTGCAAGAAATTGATAGAAGTTGCACAACAAACCTTAGAAAAACCTGCATCGCCTTTACCCAACACCCGAATTTCCGAAGGAGAATTCCAAGAGTGTGTAAACACTCATGAAAAGCCTGAAGAAAATAGACCACAGAATGACGAATGTGATGTTGAGAGAAGGGAAGGATCCATAGTCCCTGAAGTAGAAGGAGAATGGACTAAGGATCTATGGGCACGAGTCCAAGAGGACAAATGGAAGAAGGTGGAAGGAATCGAACCACCCTTTGAAGAATTAGAAGCAAAAAATGAAATAGAGGGTTCAATACCTGAACTAAATTCCGAAGAGATTTTTCCAATGGATGCAAGTGACAAAGGAGAGGAAGATGTAAAGGAACTGCCCAACTACACCGGGGAGTATGAGCACAATTCAGAATTATATCGCATTCCCTCAATGAGAAAACAAGAAACGAACCCATCAGTCCAAACATCTGAGATCATACAACACTTTAGAGAGATAAAAATCCCATGTACCCTAACTTTCGAAGAATTGTTAAAGGTAAAACCACATTTAAAAGAGCAATTAATCAAGCAATGGGAAGTCAAGGAGGAAAAGAAAGAGATAGCTGACGAAGTAAACACAGTGAGAATTCCAGTGGATAAGGTAGGAGACTTTAGTGAGGGAGATGAAGGAAATACCTGCCTTCCAATTACTTATAGGGGTTACACTACCAAAGCCATACTAGATTCAGGAGCTGGTGTTGGCATTGCTACCAAAGAAATTTGGGAGAAATGGGGAAAACCAGCATTAAGACCAACTCGCATGAAAATACAAATGGCAGATGGACATACGGAAAGACCCTTAGGATTGCTGGAACGAGTAATCTTCACTACGTGTGGAGTGGAATTCGAACATACTTTAGCAATATGTCACTTCGAAAGGCCAAGCAATTATGAAATGATCCTGGGAAGGCCTTTCATGAGACAGCTAAAGGTCGTACAAGATTGGGGAAAAGACGCAGCTTACTTACAACACGCAGGAACCACCACTAGGATAAACCTACATACATACACTTATCAAGATGTGCCACCTCTACAATGGAATCAAATCCATAAAGAGGAAGACGATCAATCGGTTCATAGTGCAGGTTCTAGTGATCAGTCCTGGATGAACAAGGACACTCATCTGTGGATATGTCAAGCTGCAAAAAAGGAAGAGGAGAGAAGAAAAAGTTGGCAGCAGAAACAAGGAATAGGGAGGTCTGTACAAGATCCATCTTATATGCCACAAGTATTTCCGGATGAAGAATTTGAACCTCACGGTTGGATGGAAATTTTAGCGACCCTCGATGTCTGTGTAAACGAAGAAGTAGTGACCATGAACGAATGTATCGATGAGGAGGGTTATGATGTTAGCCTGTATATGGTAGTCCTTCAGGAGGCAGAAGAAGGAGAAGTGATCGAGAAAGACTGGAAGGAGGACTACGAGAGCATTGAAATGGAACCCGAACCCATGGATCTAGGGAATAGTACCACCAACATAAATATCACTGCCAATGAGAAACACCAGGAACTCACACGGAGGGAGGAGTTAGAATTTGAAAGAAAATCAGAAGATGAAGAAAACAAACCCCAAGACCAATTTGAGGTACGAGCTCATTTTAAGAAATATGAAGTGGAGGAGAGGAAAATTGCTATTCAAATGCCGAAAAGAGAAGCACAGCCTGGAATAGCATATGATAATAAGGAGCAAACCAAAAAGATAGTTGTAACTATGGAAGGAGAAGAGGAACGATGTACCTTCATAGGACAGGATGTCTCATTAGAAGAAGAACAAGAGTTAATTCGCCACATAAGGGAATATCGGGATGTCTTTGCTTGGACTTATAAGGACTTGAAAGGAGTAGACCCATCTATATGTGCACATAGAATCCCCATGACATCCGAAGCCAAACCTTCGAAACAAAGACCATACACTTACAATGATGTGTATTCAGCCAAAATAAAGGAAGAAATAGACAAGTTGTTAGATGCTGGATTCATCTATGAAATTGAGCACACGGAATGGGTGTCACCTCTAGTGGTTGTACCAAAAAAGAATGGAAAGTTAAGAGTGTGCATCAATTTGAAGAAAGTGAATGCCGCAACCATAAGGGATAGTTATCCCTTACCAATTACGGATCATCTCTTGGAAAGGGTAGCAGGGAAGGAAGTTTATAGTTTTTTGGATGGCTTTTCAGGGTATAATCAGGTAGCCATTGCTCCGGAGGACCAACATAAGACAGCATTCGCAACTGAGTGGGGAGTATACGCCTTTAGAGTCATGCCTTTTGGATTAACGAATGCCCCAGCTACCTTCCAAAGATTGATGTGTCACGTGTTCAAGGAATTTTTGAGAAAAAGTATGGAGGTATACGTGGATGATCTTTGTACATATTCAGCTATACGATCAGAGCACATCCCTGAATTAGGAAAGATTTTTGCTAAATGTTGACAATATCGAGTATGCCTCAACCCTGAAAAATGTGCCTTCATGGTTCGACAAGGGAAAATCTTAGGACATATTGTCTCTAAGAACGGAATCTCAACAGATGAAGACAAAATTAAAGTAATTCTGGATTTACCAAGACCTAAGACTGCTAAAGAAGTTCAAGCATTTATGGGACATTGTGGATACTATCGAAGATTCATACATATGTACGCCATAATTGCTAGACCTCTTTATGCATTATTGACTCTGTTTAAATGGACCGAAGAATGCGAAAAAGCTTTTAATGAGTTAAAGAATTGATTGAGTTCAGCACCCATCCTTCGAGTCCCTAACTGGAATAAACCGTTTCACATTCATGTGGATGCTTCCAAGTTTGCCATTGGGTGCATCTTAGCTCAACCAGCTGACACAGGAAAATTAGACCACCCTATAGCCTATGCGAGTAGACAGTTAAATCAAGCGGAACAAAATTATACCACCACGGAAAGAGAAGGCCTAGGGATGGTATACGCAGTCAAGAAATTCAGACATTACCTATTGGCAAACAAATTCAAATTCTTCATTGATCATCAAGCCCTATTGTACCTAGTCAACAAGCCTTGCAATACAGGACGACTAGTACGATGGTTTTTATTGCTAATGGAATTTGATTTTGAGGTAATAGTCAAGAAGGGAAACACCCACATAAGAGCAGACCACTTATCTCGAATGACCCATGGAGAACCACCCATAGGAGTACCGGATGACATGCCAGATACTTATCTTTTTAACTTGGAAGTATGTCCTCAGTGGGCAGAAAAATTGATCCCTATACTTACACATGGACCTAAAGATGGGATCACACCAAACCAAACGCAAGACCTTTGGAGGACTAAAAACCTTCACATCATTGCGGGAAGTTTGTACCACCAGGATTCAAGCGGATTATTGATGAGATGCGTGGAAGAAGAGGAACAAGAAATGTGGCTTCAGAAAGCACACATAAACCAATGGAACACTCATTTGAATGCAAATGGAACGTGGCAAACACTCAAGAGATTTGGCATATATTGGCCAACCATGCAAAGAGATGCACATAACTATGTATCAACCTGTCAAACCTGTCAAGAACGAATCCTAGATGAGAACTCTACCTTATGCTATTCTACGATAGCACCCAGATGGGCATGCCTCTAATAAAGTTCTTGAAAACTCAAGAATACCCTGACGGAGCTACTTCAGCAAGGAAGCGTGCTCTTGAAGAACAGAGTAAAGACTATGCCATCATAGGAAAACAACTCTTTAAACGAGGGAAAGATAACCAATTAAGAATGTGCATTCATGAAAATGAATATTTTTCTGTCTTAGAGATGGCTCATACAGGAGCTGTAGGAGGACACTTCTCTGCAGACAAAACAGCAAAAATGATCCTCTTTGCGGGAATGTGGTGGCCAACTCTACACCAAGATGCCATAACATATGTGCAACGGTGTGATACTTGTCAACGAACGAAATACCCTATTAGAAGAGATGAGATGCCACTTAGACCCATGATGAGTGCTAGAGCTTTCACGAAATGGGGAATAGACTTTATAGGACCTATTAGCCCACCAGCAAAAGGATCCCATGTTGAATATATAATTGTAGCCACAGATTACCTGACCAAATGGGTTGAAGCAAAAGCAACAAAGAAAAATGACGCAAGAACTACAGCCAAGTTTCTCTTCGAGAACGTCTTCACTAGATTTGGACTACCTATAGAGATTGTGAGTGATAGAGGTACGCACTTTGTTAATGAAGTGATAGAAGCCTTATTGAATGAATTCTTAGTAATTCATAAGAAATCAGCTCCTTATCACCCACAGGCAAATGGACAAGCAGAAAGTTCAAATAAAATCTTGTGTACGGTTCTCACCAAAATCGTTAACAACGGTAGATCAGATTGGGATAAGCAGTTACATCATGCTTTATGGGCATTTCGAGTAGCCTATAAAACCGCAATAGGCACTACTCCTTTTAACTTAGTGTACGGACAAAATGCTATTTTGCCAATTGATTTCTTGATTCCCACTCTGAGAATAGCAACTACTTACGAGTGGACAGGACATGAATTATCAGCTCAATTGGACCAAATAGAAAAGCTTCATGAAACTAGGTTACAAGCAGTAGCAGGTATTTATGCTGCTAAACGACGACAAAAAGCATACTTTGACGCGCACATAAAGGACAAAAATTTGAAGGAAGGAGATTTAGTCCTGGTATACACTTTGAAACAACATGCTAAGAAATTGCAAAAAAGAGGATATGGTCCATTAATCATTAATCGCATATCTACAAGTGGAGCCATTAGCTTAGCAACCTTAGATGGAGACGTGTTACCAAACTACATCAGTGGGTGTAGAGTGAAAAAATATCTAGAACCATTAACCAAAGAAAATATGTCTCGATTAATCGAAGGCAAGAATAGACGCATAGAAGAGGAAAGAATACGAGAGGAAGCGAGACAGGAAGCATTGGAAAGAATAAAGAAACGGAAAGAGTGGATGAGAGAGCGAGATGAAAGATATCGACTAGGCAAAGAACTCATCCCAATGGCTAATTTTAGAGCCACCCAAAACCTAGGATCGCAGAGAACACAACCATATTTAAATTTGGGAGCGGGAAAAACGGAGTACCACTTGGTGGATGCTCTTATTGACACAGGAGCAGCTGTAAGCTGCATTAAGCTTTCTTTGACCCAAGAACTCAAGGAGAGAGTACGCCCATCGATGGCCCAGTTGAGAGGAATAGGAGGAACAGTTACTCAATGCATAGGTGAGATCACCTTATCGTTACATCTTGGCAACAACAGTATGGAACAAAAGCTGTTAGTGTGTCATGACCAAGATTTACTAGAAGAGGTAGTGTTAGGACAAGACTGGATTTACGAATACGAGGTGACCATTCAATTGGCGTTAGGATATATCTCAGCCAGGATAGGACATCGTGAAGTATTCAGTCTGCTAGATGAACGACCACTCAAATCTGTGAGCATGGAGCAAACAGTTCATTCTAATGAACAAAGCCCTGAATGTATGATCACTAGCACCATAGAGACACCTTCATCGAGTACTATATGTGCGGACACATTGAATTCTGCTTGCACACCATGTTCTAGTCTAGCAAGTCTTGAGAGTATCAATCAAGCTGAAACCAACCTCACCGAAGCACCATGCATAAGAGAAACTAGTCCTTTGAGTAATTCAAAATCTGTAACCATTAAAATATACCCTATTCCATACTCTAACCAAGCATGGATAAAGAAAGGCCAAGTGGAGGAGTATCTTCGACGACAGAAGCACAAACGACATCAGAACGAACAATCAAAGCAAAAACCAACTCAGTCTGAACAACGAAGTCATCGACAAGTTGCTACAATATGGATTCCAAAGAAAGTTGTAGCTGCGCAACAGGATCGTTCAAATATGGGTTCCTAAGTCATGCACTACAAAGAAACCAAACCGAAGGGATGACCCCCAAAACAAGAAGAGCCAATATGATGCACAGGCAAAACAACCACAAATAAAGAGTTACTGGAGAAAGAAGGAGTCTGCAAGGGCAACCCGACCCTTTCCGAGATTCACGAAGCAGATCAAGCAGACCTACAACAAGAAGAAAAGAGCCACTTTCAGTGGAAGAGGGCAACATACAACAAGGCCCAGCACAATGAAGCAAATTTGGAAGCCGAAAGACAAAACGAACGGCATGCATATGCCAACTAATTCCAATTGCACACATATGGAGCGTTCAAGACCCCAAGTATGCATGATAGGGCCACATTACAAGGCCAAGCACTCGGCACATCCTTCTTCTATTTCAGGATAGTCAAGCACATTTTCCTCACGAGGAAATAGGAGAGCACTAGTACATATATTAAGAAAAATACTCCAAAAAATTTAATAACCGCTTCGGCTATAAACTAACTTTTCTGTTTTCCTTTTCAGCAGAAAATATAAAAATACATAAAAATGTGAAAAATCCAGGTATTACCTTTCTCACACACACGGGAAAGGGACGACACCATTCACTCGGAGCAATATCGAGCTTATGACAAACAAATAAAGGAGGAATTATGATAACATACAACAACTAATTCATACTCTATATTGAGTGCAGATGGCATCTACTAGTTCTGAAGCTACCCAAGAGGAAGAGGTCCAGCTTTTCCCAGTCGAGGCCATTACAAAAGCAAGAGGTCACTGGTTCCGAGATGATCAACCAGTGGTAGATCTAATCTTCATGGCGACAATCAAGATAATGGATACAGATCATTATTTTCCTATCATGTCCCAAGACTTCAAAACGATCATACAAGGACTACCTCATATTGAGGATGTATGGACACAAGCGGGCATAGAGGCATTTCTCAAACTACCTATCTATGTTCCGGACTTTCAAAGATGTGCACAGGTAATGAATACCATGCAGCCTGCCGCGACGAAGATCTCAGTCCCAGAAGCCCGAGTATTGGATAAAGTAGGGACATGGAAGACCATCCAATTCACACAAGCGCTAATCAATAAAGCCTTTGGATGGAATCAAATAGGAATTACGAGTGTCAAAGACGAATGCCATGATCCCAAGAAGAGATCATTCTTGGAGATAAACAGAATTGACATAGAAGATGTTGTGCGATTGGTACATCAACATTTTTGCTTTCCCAGCATGCATAGGTATACAGCTCCACAGAAGATAGTAGTCCAACTATTATCACATGCCATGAGGCAAATTGGAAACAAAATCAATTTAACAGGGTATGTCCAAGAAAGGTTATTTGAAGCCCAGAAGAAGTGGGGACAAAAGAAATTTTTGAATGGCAGTTCTGCATTGACCTTGTTGATATGAAGCTTTGGATATGAAAAGTTGCTTACGGGAGATGCCAACCTCAGAAGGGCTAGCCAAGTATGCAAAATCAGCTACGGTCCCTAAGAAGAAGAAATCGGTAGCTATGGTTGGAGAAGCTGGAACCAGCATACAAAAACCCATGAGAGGTACGAAGCGTTTACGGGAAGAGGAAGCACAAGCTACACCACAATCAAAGAGAACTCATCTCTTACCGAAAATCACGACGGCACAAGTGCCGATTACAAAGAGAGATCTGTCCGCTGCCCTCGAGGAGACACATCAGTATATGCAAGGGCAGGTAAATTTAAACGTTCAAGGCCATCATTATAGACAGGCTAGTCAAGAGAAGACACAACGGAATCCAGAGCAAACACCAAAACAAGCTGGAAGATACAAAGAACTAGGGATCGATGATTCCAGTACAAATACGGATTCCAGCCCTGAAAAAGATACATTGGATACTGATATACGGACAGAAACACAAGAGGATGAATGGAATGCGATTGATCAAGTGGAAGTCACGCCACAAAATTAGGAAGAAAATGAAAAGAGAGTCGAAGAATCTATGGAACCGGAGCACGTCATTCAATTGAATGACACTACAAAAATAAGCATCAAAGAAGACACAACCCATGTTGCACATGTAAAACCACCTATTAAAGAGGAAGAACAAACTCCAGTGAGTAAGGAAACGGAAGGGCTACAAAACCAAGAACAGACTGTGATCGAGGTGCCCGATGACACCCCTCAAGGAAACAAAGAAGACATGGGGGCTGAGCCAAGGATCCAGCTTCAAATTAGGCAACCCCATGACATTACATTACATGTGGCTCAAGGCAAAGACGTCAATACTGGAGAAGAACCGAGTATACCAAAAACATGGCTAAATGTGGATGTTACTCAGCTAAAGCCTGTAGTCAAGCAGATGATTCAGACGGCCATGGATACTCAACAGTAGTTGATGGATATAGATGCCGACTATGATCAGGCAAGAAGAGAAAAGAATCAGTTTCAACTCATGAGTGAGCAACTATCAGCACAATTGATTGCAGCACAAAAAGAATTAGCAAACAAAAGTACTGAAGTGTTGGCAATCAAGACACAACATGAAGCATCCATCGCTCAGAATCAACAGCTGCATACACAACTAACGGAGTTGCAAAGATTACACGATGCGAGCGAAGCTGAGAAAGAGAAAATGAAAATGAGAAGCATGCTATTAGAGCAACAACTCAAGCTGTATATGGAAGAGAACGACAGCCTCTGCAACAAAAATAAAGAACTAATGCAGTCTTTATTATATGATCAACCAATCATACAACAGGAATCCACAGAAATCAAAGATCAAGAATTACGGGATCAGATCTCAAAATATGAAGAGTTGCTAAAGCAAGAACAAACCCAGATAGAGGAATGGAAAAGCAGATATGCCGATGAAACCAGTGAACTGAAGCGTCAGTTACAAAAGGTGAATGCCAAACTGGTCCAAAGCTATAGTGAAAACATGGATCATGTAGCTGACATAGGTAAAGAATTGCTGGCCACCAAAGAAACACTCAGAGAAGCCATGCAAAAGGTAAAAGAGAAAGATGAATGCATAGAACAGCTGAAGACTCAAATAAAAGAGAAAGCACCGATCGGGACACCAGTAGTGCCAGAAAAGGAAAATCCTACTGACGAGGTAGAGAAATAAGTCAGAAGGAACGGGCACTGGTGGTGTCCCGATTAACAGAAAATTTTGAAAATGAAGTGGTAAAAGTCATGAAAGAGGCCAAGATCAAAAGTAAAGACCTGGACAAAATCATGAAGCCCTTCAATATTCCCTATGGACTCTTGAAAGAAAAGACCAGACGCTATATAACGAAGATTACACACAAGAGTCCAGATGAGCAGCTTAACTTCAAACATGACACATTCGAATACACACAAGCAGAGTTTGAAGCTGTGCAACCAGTGTGGCAGCGAAAATTTTTGGAGAAACATCCCACACTACGAGTGCATTGGCAAGCAGCGCCATATGCATTCCAGGTAAACCTTTCATTTTGTCCACTACCACGCAGAAGGGATACCAGGGAATTTTTGGATTTGCAAAGAAGCGGCACTATCAATAAGCAGTGGCTCAATTATCCTATGCTTCCGAGCCCGCCACATAATTATTTGCCAACGGAGGATTATATGGTCAAAACCATAGAATTTTGGCTACAGAATTACGGGACAGTACCTGATTTAGCTGTAAAAATGACAAACAAAATACTTAGCATGATCCTCACAGTTTTGAAAGTATTCAAGCACGCGGCTTACACTTTTTTGAACTTCATCGGTATTAATCAAGGCACGAAGATCCTCATTTTTGATCTCTCAGTTATGCCTAGCTGCCCAACAATAATGGCATATTATTCTAGAATTATGTTCTTGCCAAGTGTATATATGCAGACCTTCGAAGAAGCTTTCTTTACAGGATTTTTTGAGATAGATTCCGAAATCTTTTTGAAGATGTCATCTAATCTAAATGCCAGATTAGTGGCATATGAACTCAGCTTCTTCGCAGATCACAGACAGCCACCCAATGACGGTGTGAAGGCAGAACAATGGAAACAACTCATGATACGTGAAGCAAATCAGCTGAATGATACAGAGCAAAGAGTATATCAAACATATGCCCGTCGCTTATCAAAGCCTGTCGGGGACGACAGAGTCCAGGAGGGGGGCAGTGTTGAGGGAGAATCAAGTAAGAAGAAGAAAAGAAGAAGACTACGAAAGAAGCAGCTTCACTAAGAAGCAACATTTGAAGATATATCTCTGCAAGAAGCCCCGCAGGGGTGCATTACCCATCTCTGCACAGAGCCCCGCAGGGGCCCGCATTAGGCAAAAAGAGAAAACAGCCAGGTCATGCACGGTGGAAAGAAGTAAAACAGCCTCAAAGCAATACAACAAGGTCAGATGTGTGCAACCAGGACAAATCAGAGGACCAAAAGTTATAAAGGGGTAGAGGCTGAAAAGTTTAAGAGGGTGACTAAGAACAGCACATTCCTAGTCACTGGTGGCGTGCGTGGCAACCCAAGTCAACAGGCAAAACAAGTGCAACAGGCTCTCGAGTAGTAGAGCTTGAATCAAGAAGGCCATCGAATCTGCATGTCTGTTTAACTACAGACAACACTGACCACTGGATGCGTGCGGGAAGCAAAGTCTGTCAAAGGACGACAGAGACGAAGAGGGGGAGAGTGTTGCAGAGCTAAAGAGCGCACAAAGCAGAGAAAAAGACAGGCCCCAAAATTTTTCCGATTTGGACATCATATTTTTGTATCATAATCATTCTTGTAATATATTTTCCGTTGTAAAGGCACTAGAGGAGTCCTCTAGATGCATCCCCACAGAAGATTAGAAGCTTACCCATGTAAAATAGTAGAAAATTAGTCTTTTAGTGAATAAAGTGCCGGTCTCTTGTGTGAAAGGACCATTTTTAGGGCACTAGTATATAAGTCAAATGTGACTCTTTGTAAAGAACTTTTTGCCATTGTGAGAATAGAGAGCACAGAAATTCGAATTTGTGTCTTCTTCACTCCTTATCTTCTTCTTCGTGAGCTTGTATGCATGTGTATTGCTTGGAAAGAGTGCTTGTGAGTGTTGTCTATCCATGAAAGTGTTTATTTGCTGTAGGTAAGGTGTGTGCGAAGTGTAGGAAGTGCTGAAGTGTAGGAAAGTATTCCCGCGACTCAGTAATTTGCTCATAATTTGAAGTAGGAGCGTCAGAATTGAGTGAAACCACTGCCATTGGATGCGTCTTCTCGAGAGCTTCGAAACGCATATGCTATTTGCTATATTTGGAGATTGAAGCTAGGAGAAAAGTCCAAAATACTGACGGCTGCTGCATCAAGTATCGTTTCGCCTTGACCAGCAATTGAAGTTTGGGTGGATAAGTCTTTGCCTCATTTACATTCTTTGAGTAGTTCATTTGCATTGATCATTACATGATTGCATGTCCTCATACACTCGGCTAGGTTTGTATACTCTTTGGATTGATAATTAAAAGCGTGTATCCCCACTATATGCACTTGTGAGGGGATTGAGGTATAGTCTCTTTCTCCGCAAGTCCCTAAGTTGATACTTAGGCCAACAAGTGAGAAGTGATTTCTTTCTCTAAAACAAACCAGTTTAGAGTCAGGTTTTTTTTTCTCTTTTCACATGTTCTTACATTCATCCTAAGAGTAACTTAAAGTGAGTTTCAAGGATGACTACAGGGTGCATGAGTTAGAACTCATACGTGTGCTAACTCAAATTTCAAAGCTTAGTAGGGGTAGTATTATGCAAACTTGGCGTCAGCGCATATATTTGTTTATCAATCTCTGAATAAATAAAGCTAAAGATGAATTGATGATGCCAAGAGCGCTTGAGAATACAAGAGACGAAGAATAATAGAGTTGCTTCTCACTTTCTTTGTTGTTTAGCTTTTCCCTCCTTGTCATAAACTAAAGAAATTCTTCTATCAAGTGGGCTTAGGAAATGTGAGTAAGTGGAGGGGAAAGGTCGCAAGAGGTACCATTGGGGTGAATCTTCGAGTGCATGTGCATTAGGGCTTGCATTCTCTTCTCTTTCGCAAACACAATTAAGTGTAATCAATAACACTAACGAGAGAAAATTGGGTTGTACAAGCAAGTTAAGCAATTTCTCACGGCATATAAGTGAACACTTGTATTATTTTCTTTAATTTCAGAGGGAATCATTTTGGTGCGTCTACCGGGAATAGCTTGTGAAGAGAGATGGTGGATGCAATCCAAAGATGAGTAGGTGCCGCTACAACCAGCTTCACACCAGCCAAATGAGACTTCATAGTTGATTAGTAGACCCTTTGAGCTTCCTAAATCCACCAAAATATCAGCCAAGTACTTATGAACATGTATCCCAAAAGTTTAAGTCAAGACAGACAAGTTGTGAAATGACTAGCTCCCAAAACTTGCTATTTTTGGACATACACCTGCTCGAAAAAATGAACAGTGCTCTCAACCTCGAAGGAATTAGAAAACTTCCTTTTGGGCATAGCAAATAGACTTAGAAACCTTCCCAATACAAGTTAAAACACTTCAAATGATGGACTGAGCACTAAGAACAAGTTTCATCAATTTCTGGAACATTCCCATAATTCTCGGGGCTCTGCAGAGATAGACCAGTAAGCAGTAAAATGCAGATATCTCCAAAAGTATTAATCCAATGACCTTTAAAATTTATATGCACAAAGTAAACAGTACAAGCTATCCCACGCAAGTTAAGTCACTGAAAAACGTTTAGTAGAACTTGAGATATGACCTTCTGAAGTTACTGCTCTGAGTGAGTATAACAGAGAACAAAACAGAGAAGTAGATGATGTTAAATGTATAGATTCACATATGATTACAACCATATTGGCAATGAATCTTTGCACAATGGGAGTAGAATGATAGATCTATTGAGTAAGCTCTTCAATCTCTACAAAATGACATGAAGTGGTCACGTACAAGGCTTGCTAATCGCCTCTTCCTTCTTGCTCCTTTTATAGCTATTCTTGGAGGGAGTTTTGAATTCGAATTCGAATGGCTCCACCTAAAAATGATCCCCAAAGTTAGGAGATATTCCCTCAGCTCAAAAAGTCGTGGGTTTTGGTAGTTAGAGCCACGAAATTGCTTTTACATCATGCATGAGATAAGCCATCCTTTTCTTTTTTCTTTTTTCAAATACAAGAGATAAAAATGAACTCTTTTACAAGAGGTGTTCACATGACTACTCATGTGACTTACAAATGAGGATAATATCAAACATATCAAGCATGTAGGCTTGGGGAAAATGCACCAACAGCTCCCCCTCAAGCCGAACATGCTTGGCCTCCAAATAAGTCTTCAATTGTCCTTGATTTTCTGCAAGCCAATCATCAACTTGAATCTACTTAACTTTGTACCATCAAGGGCTTTAGTCAACATGTCGGCACATTGCATATCTGTAGAGACATAGGATAGTTGAATATCCTTGCTCATTAGCTTCTCCCTTACATAATGGTAGTGGACTTCAATATGCTTGGTTCTAGCATGGTATACCAGATTAGCTGCTAGATGTAGTGAGCTTGTGTTGTCACCAAAAATGTGAGGTGTTGAAGAATGAAGTCCAAGATCTGTGTACAAAGACTTTAACCACATGATTTCTTGAGTTGCATTAGCCAAACCTCTATATTCGGCTTCGGTAGAAGATAATGCCACGGTTGGTTGCTTCTTCGATGACCAAGAAATGATTTTTGAACCTGCAAATGATATATATCCTGATGTGCTTCTTCTATCATCTTTAGATCCGGCCCAATCTGCATCTGAATAGACCTTTAGCTCAATATCTGAAGTAAATGAATAAAACAAACCTTCATTCATGGTCCCCTTTAGGTACTTGAGGACTCGCTTGGCCGCTTCCATATGTGGTCTTCTCGGCTTATGCATAAACTGACTCAATATGCTAACACTATAGCATATATCCACTCTTGTGAGTGTTGCATAGTTCAAACTTCCAACCAAGTTTTGATAGCTTGTGATGTCTTCAATTGGCTCTCCTTCATAAGCACTAAGCTTATGATTTTGCTCCATAGGTGTACCTGCACACTTGGTATTTTCCATCTTGAACTTGACGAGCATGTCATGGACATACTTCCTTTGTGTGATGTATATACTTGAATCTGTGTAGATCAAATCCAATCCAAGAAAATAAGTGAGTGGTCCGAGGTCACTTATTTTGAACTCCTCCTTCATTTGACTTTTTACCTGTTTGATTCCTTCAAGATCATTGCCTGTGATAATAATATCATCAACATACACACATAAATAGATCACTTCAGATCCACTCCTCTTTATGAACAAAGAGGTATCCGCCTTGCTAGCTTTGAATCCTTGGTCCTGCAAATAAGTCACCAATCTGAAATTCCAAGCTCTTGGAGCTTGCTTCAATCCATACAAAGCTTTCTTTAGTTTGCATACATAGTTAGGATGATGTGCATCCTCATATCCAGGAGGTTGTGCCATATACACTTCCTCAGAAATCCATCCATTCAAGAAAGCATTCTTTACATCAAGTTGATAAAGATTCCAATTTCTAGATGCAGCAAGACTTATGAGAACCCTAATTGTAGGCATTTTTCCAATAGGAGAGAAAGTCTCATCATAATCAATACCATGGGTTTGAGCAAACCCTTTAGCAACTAACCTTGCTTTGTGTCTATTTATACTTCCATCTGCATTCCTCTTGATTTTGTCTATCCATCGAGATCCGATTATCTTCATAGATGGCTTGTTAGGTACAAGCTCTCAGGTGTCATTCTCCTTCAAGGCTTCCATTTCTTCATCCATTGCATCTCTCCAAGCTTTCTTTCTTTGTGCTTCTTCAAATGTGGTAGGTTCTTCATTGGTTGAATCCTTTGCAATGTAGATTGAGTGCTTTGTGACCAAAGAAGTGTCATAACCAAACCTCTCTGGTTTCTTCTTCTCCCTTGAAGACCTTGTAAGTGGTTGATGTGAGCTCTCGGGTCCATATGTAGCATCCTGCATCTTTGCTTTACCTTTGTTCTTCCATAGCTTTAGTCTTTCCAAGTCTTCTAGGTCAATCTCTGAATCACTTTCTTCAATCTGCTTTGGCTCCTTTGGTTGAAGTGATGGAAAGTCTTCATCCAAGTCATATGGCAGCTTCACTTTCCTGTCATCATCAAACCATGATTTGTTTTCATCAAAAATTACATCTCTACTCACAAAAAATCCTTTATTTGTTGGATTGTACAATCCATATCCTTTTTGGTTTTGATCATAACCAATAAATACACACTTCTCTGCCTTGGGATCCAATTTCCCTCTTACTTGAGAAGGAATGTGAGCATAGGCTAAGCATCCAAAGATTTTGCAATGCTCTAGACTAGGTCTTCTTCCATTCCACACTTCATATGGAGTGGTTCCATCTAGTGACTTAGATGGAAGTCTATTTATGAGATATGTGGTTGTCGACACAGCCTCTGCCCATAGGTAGTTTGGCAATCCCTTTTCGTTGAGCATGGACCTTGCTGCTTCGACAATAGCTCTGTTCCTCCTCTCTGCTACACCATTGAGTTCGGGTGTATACCTTGTAGTGACTTCCCTTTTAATGCCTCTTTCATGCAAGAAGGCATCAAATTCAGAAGAGAAGTATTCTCCTCCACCATCTGATCTGAGTCTTTTCAAAGTCCTACCTGTTTGATTTTCAACAAGAGCAATATACTTCTTAAAGCAATTAAACACTTGATCCTTGTGCTTCATGAAAAACAGAATGGTCCACCTGCTACAATCATCTATGAAAGACAAATAATATCTTGAGCCTGATATAGATGGCTCCTTACTTGGACCCCACACATCCGTGTGCACTAGATCCAAAGGATTTTGATACATATATCCTTTCTTATTGAAAGGTTGTCTATGAGCCTTGTCGAGTAGACAAGCTTCACACTTATAAATCATGTGTTGCCTTGTGATATTAGGCAAACCAAGTACACTTTGGTCCCTGCAAATCTGTTTGAGTGTCCTCTCACCAATGTGAGCAAGCCTTTTGTGCCATATCTCCAACTCTGTTAGAGTTTGAGATCCATAGCTAAACAAAGCTATGTTCTTTGTATCTTCCACTTCAAAAGTGAAAAGCCTTCCTGTCTTTTCTCCTTTGGCAATCCTTCGAAAGCCTTGCCTTGGGTCTTCAACATATGCTCCAAATCGATTGAATCTAACCTACAATCCTTTTTCAACAATCTGTCCAACACTTATTAAGTTTTTGGTAATTGTAGGGACATACAAGACTTTGCTTAAGAGGTTCATATTCCCATCTGATGTCTTCACATTACCTATCTTCTCCACTGAGTGCTTTGTATCATCTCCTGTCTGCACTTCATGCTTAGATTCATAATCAATAATGAATCTTCTTGACTTTGGTCCTCTGCATAGTTGTTGTAATCTCTTCTTCCTCTATGGCCACTTTGATAGTTGTTGTTGTTGTTGTAATTGTTGTTGTAGTAGTTGTTGTTGTTGTTGTAGCCTCCATTGTATCTACCTCTGTTTGATCCATAGCCACCTCTATTGAATCCTCTTCCTCTTGAGTTCCTCGGGTTCCTGAAACATTCTTCAGTAGTATGGTTAGATAAGCCACATATATTGCAAGGTTGAGATGATTGGAATCTCCCCCTCCCTTGCTTTCCACCTCTGCCTCTTCCTCTAGCTCTTCCTCTACCTGCAAAGTTTGCTTGGAAAGAGCTTCCTTCATCTTCATTCTTCCTATTCTTTGACTTGTCCTTGACCTTAGCTTTATCAGAATATAAGGCAGAAGTTTGATTACCTCTTGAGGACTCACCACCTTTCCTAATCTTTGCTTCATGAGTGAAGAGTTGGCCCATGAGTGTGTTGAGGTCGGGTACATGCATATCCATGTATAAATCCATGGCTGTTGTGAATGACTCCCACTTGTCGTCTGCTTTGATTCCATTCATGATTTGTCTTATGATTTGCTCCTCTTCAATTACCTCTCCAATGCTTCCAAGTTGGTCGGAAATCTCCTTCATCTTTGTGACATAATAAGTCACATTTTGCTTCGGGCTTTTCTTCATTGTTGTGAACTCCATCCACAATTGGTTCTTCCTTGCTCGAGTGTTGGAAGAGAAGAACGAAGCAAGTGCATTCCAGGTTTCTCTTGATGTCTTGCATCCCTTGACATGATGTAAAAGAAAATCAGAGATTGAGTTTAGAATATAGGACCTTGCAAGTGCATCCTTCGAACACCAATTCGAAAGTCCTTCCACTTCTTCATGTGATGGTTGCCCTTTGTTCCTCATGGGTTGCATTGCTTCATCTCCGGATATGAATCCATATAGATTCCTCCCTTGAAGGTAAGCCTCCATCCTTAGAGACCATGCCGGGTAGTTGTTTCAATCCAATTTGTCAATTGTTGATGGAAATCCATCTCCCATGTTGCTTGACTATGCTCTGATATCACTGTGAAGAGAGATGGTGGCTCCAATCCAAAGATGAGTAGGTGCCGCTACAACCAGCTTCACGCAGCCAATTGAGACTTCATAGTTGATTAGTAGACCCTTTGAGCTTCCTAAATCAACCAAAATATCAGCCAAGTACTTTGGAACATGTATCCCAAAAGTTTAAGTCAAGACAGACAAGTTGCGAAATGACTAGCTCCCAAAACTTGCTATTTTTGGACATACACCTGCTGGAAAAAATGAACAGTGCTCTGAACCTGGAAGGAATTAGAAAAATTCCTTTTGGGCATAGCAAATAGACTTAGCAAGCTTCCCAATACAAGTTAAAACACTTCAAATGATGGATTGAGCACTGAGAACAAGTTTCATCAATTTCTGGAACATTCCCACAATTCTCGGGGCTCTACAGAGATAGACCAGTAAGCAGTAAAATGCAGATATCTCCAAAAGTACTAATCCAATGACCTTGAAACTTTATATGCACAAGGTAGACAGTACAAGCTATATAACGCAAGTTAAATCAGTGAAATAGGTTCAGTAGAACTCAAGATATGACCTTCTGAAGTTACTGCTCTAAGTGAGTATAGCAGAGAACAAAACAGAGAAGTAGATGATGATAAATGTATAGATTCACATATGATTACAACCATATTGGCAATGAATCTTTGCACAATGGGAGTAGAATGATAGAGCTATTGAGTAAGCTCTTCAATCTCTACAAAATGACATGAAGTGGTCACGTACAAGGCTTGCTAATCGCCTCTTCCTTCTTGCTCCTTTTATAGCTATTCTTGGAGGGAGTTTTGAATTCGAATTCGAATGGCTCCACCTAAAAATGATCCCCAAAGTTAGGAGATATTCCCTCAACTCAAAAAGTCGTGGGTTTTGGTAGTTAGAGCCACGAAATTGCTTTTACATCATGCATGAGGTAAGCCATCCTTTTCTTTTTTCTTTTTTCAAATACAAGAGATAAAAATGAACTCTTTTACAAGAGGTGTTCACATGACTACTCATGTGACTTACAAATGAGGATAATATCAAACATATCAAGCATGTAGGCTTGGGCAAAATGCACCAACAGCTCCCCCTCAAGCCGAACATGCTTGGCCTCCAAATAAGTCTTCAATTGTCCTTGATTTCCTGCAAGCCAATCATCAACTTGAATCTACTTAACTTTGTACCATCAAGAGCTTTAGTCAACATGTCGGCACATTGCATATCTGTAGAGACATAGGATAGTTGAATATCCTTGCTCATTAGCTTCTCCCTTACATAATGGTAGTGGACTTCAATATGCTTGGTTCTAGCATGGTATACCGGATTAGCTGCTAGATGTAGTGAGCTTGTGTTGTCACCAAAAATGTGAGGTGTTGAAGAATGAAGTCCAAGATCTGTGTACAAAGACTTTAACCACATGATTTCTTGAGTTGCATTAGCCAAACCTCTATATTCGGCTTCGGTAGAAGATAATGCCATGGTTGGTTGCTTCTTCGATGACCAAGAAATGATTTTTGAACCTACAAATGATATATATCCTGATGTGCTTCTTCTATCATCTTTAGATCCGGCCCAATCTACATCTGAATAGACCTTTAGCTCAATATCTGAAGTAAATGAATAAAACAAACCTTCATTCATGGTCCCCTTTAGGTACTTCAGGACTCGCTTGGCCGCTTCCATATGTGGTCTTCTCGGCTTATGCATAAACTGACTCAATATGCTAACACTATAGCATATATCCACTCTTGTGAGTGTTGCATACTTCAAACTTCCAACCAAGCTTTGATAGCTTGTGATGTCTTCAATTGGCTCTCCTTCATAAGCACTAAGCTTATGATTTTGCTCCATAGCTGTACCTGCACTCTTCTAAGTGGTTGATGTGAGCTCTCGGGTCCATATGTAGCATCTTGCATCTTTGCTTTACCTTTGTTCTTCCATAGCTTTAGTCTTTCCAAGTCTTCTAGGTCAATCTCTGAATCACTTTCTTCAATCTGCTTTGGCTCCTTTGCTTGAAGTGATGGAAAGTCTTCATCCAAGTCATATGGCAGCTTCACTTTCCTGTCATCATCAAACCATGATTTGTTTTCATCAAAAATTACATCTCTACTCACAGAAAATCCTTTATTGGTTGGATTGTACAATCCATATCCTTATTGGTTTTGATCATAACCAATGAATACACACTTCTCTGCCTTAGGATCCAATTTCCCTCTTACTTGAGAAGGAATGTGAGCATAGGCTAAGCATCCAAAGATTTTGCAATGCTCTAGACTAGGTCTTTTTCCATTCCACACTTCATATGGAGTGGTTCCATCTAGTGACTTAGATGGAAGTCTATTTATGAGATATGTGGCTGTCGACACAGCCTCTGCCCATAGGTAGTTTGGCAATCCCTTTTCGTTGAGCATGGACCTTGCTGCTTCGACAATAGCTCTGTTCCTCCTCTCTGCTACACCATTGAGTTCGGGTGTATACCTTGTAGTGACTTCCCTTTTAATGCCTCTTTCATGCAAGAAGGCATCAAATTCAGAAGAGAAGTATTCTCCTCCACAATCTGATCTGAGTCTTTTCAAAGTCCTACCTATTTGATTTTCAACAAGAGCAATATACTTCTTAAAGCAATTAAACACTTCATCCTTGTGCTTCATGAAAAGCAGAATGGTCCACCTGCTACAATCATCTATGAAAGACACATAATATCTTGAGCCTGATATAGATGGCTCCTTACTTGGACCCCACACATCCGTGTGCACTAGATCCAAAGGATTTTGATACATATATCCTTTCTTATTGAAAGGTTGTCTATGAGCCTTGCCGAGTTGACAAGCTTCACACTTATAAATCATGTGTTGCCTTGTGATATTAGGCAAACCAAGTACACTTTGGTCCCTGCAAATCTGTTTGAGTGTCCTCTCACCAAAGTGAGCAAGCCTTTTGTGCCATATCTCCAACTCTGTTAGAGTTTGAGATCCATAGCTAAACAAAGCTATGTTCTTTGTATCTTCCACTTCAAAAGTGAAAAGCCTTCCTGTCTTTTCTCCTTTGGCAATCCTTCGAAAGCCTTGCCTTGGGTCTTCAACATATGCTCCAAATCGATTGAATCTAACCTGCAATCCTTTTTCAACAATCTGTCCAACACTTATTAAGTTTTTGGTAATTGTAGGGACATACAAGACTTTGCTTAAGAGGTTCATATTCCCATCTCATGTCTTCACATTACCTATCTTCTCCACTGAGTGCTTTGTATCATCTCCTGTCTGCACTTCATGCTTGTTATGAGGATCTTCCAAATCAGAAAGTAAAGCCACATTTCCTGCTACATGGTTCGAGCATCCCGAATCAATGTAAAATATGTGATCATCATCCTTACCCTTCTTCGCTGATAGATTCATAATCAATAATGAATCTTCTTGACTTTGGTCCTCTACATAGTTGTTGTAATCTCTTCTTCCTCTATAGCCACTTTGATAGTTGTTGTTGTTGTTGTAATTGTTGTTGTAGTAGTTGCTGTTTTTGTAGCCTCCATTGTATCTACCTCTGTTTGATCCATAGCGACCTCTATTGAATCCTCTTCCTCTTGAGTTCCTCGGGTTCCTAAAACATTCTTCAGTAGTATGGTTAGATAAGCCACATATATTGCAAGGTTGAGATGATTGGAATCTCCCCCTCCCTTGCTTTCCACCTCTGCCTCTTCCTCTAGCTCTTCCTCTACCTGCAAAGTTTGCTTGGAAAGAGCTTCCTTCATCTTCATTCTTCCTATTCTTTGACTTGTCCTTGACCTTAGCTTTATCAGAATATAAGGCAGAAGTTTGATTACCTCTTGAGGACTCACCACCTTTGCTAATCTTTGCTTCATGAGTGAAGAGTTGGCCCATGAGTGTGTTGAGGTCGGGTACATGCATATCCATGTATAAATCCATGGCTGTTGTGAATGACTCCCACTTGTCGTCTGCTTTGATTCCATTCATGATTTGTCTTATGATTTGCTCCTCTTCAATTACCTCTCCAATGCTTCCAAGTTGGTCGGAAATCTCCTTCATCTTTGTGACATAATCAGTCACATTTTGCTTCGGACTTTTCTTCATTGTTGTGAACTCCATCCACAATTGGTTCTTCCTTGCTCGAGTGTTGGAAGAGAAGAACGAAGCAAGTGCATTCCAGGTTTCTCTTGATGTCTTGCATCCCTTGAAATGATGTAAAAGAAAATCAGAGATTGAGTTTAGAATATAGGACCTTGCAAGTGCATCCTTCGAACACCAAATCGAAAGTCCTTCCACTTCTTCATGTGATGGTTGCCCTTTGTTCCTCATGGTTGGCATTGCTTCATCTCCGGATATGAATCCATATAGATTCCTCCCTTGAAGGTAAGCCTCCATCCTTAGAGACCATGCCGGGTAGTTGTTTTGATCCAATTTGTCAATTGTTGATGGAAATCCATCTCCCATGTTGCTTGACTATGCTCTGATACCACTGTGAAGAGAGATGGTGGATGCAATCCAAAGATGAGTAGGTGCCGCTACAACCAGCTTCACACCAGCCAACTGAGACTTCAGAGTTGATTAGTAGACCCTTTGAGCTTCCTAAATCCACCAAAATATCAGCCAAGTACTTCGGAACATGTATCCCAAAAGTTTAAGTCAAGACAGACAAGTTGCGAAATGACTAGCTCCCAAAACTTGCTATTTTTGGACATACACCTGCTGGAAAAAATGAACAGTGCTCTGAACCTGGATAGAATTAGAAAAATTCCTTTTGGGCATAGCAAATAGACTTAGCAAGCTTCCCAATACAAGTTAAAACACTTCAAATGATGGATTGAGCACTGAGAACAAGTTTCATCAATTTCTGGAACATTCCCACAATTCTCGGGGCTATGCAGAGATAGACCAGTAAGCAGTAAAATGCAGATATCTCCAAAAGTGTTAATCCAATGACCTTGAAAATTCACATGCACAAAGTAGACAATACAAGATATCCAACGCAAGTTAAATCACTGAAAATGGTTCAGCAGAACTCGAGATATGACCTTCTGATATTACTGCTCTGAGTGAGTATAGCAGAGAACAAAACAGAGAAGTAGATGATGATAAATGTATAGATTCACATATGATTACAACCATATTGGCAATGAATCTTTGCACAATGGGAGTAGAATGATAGATCTATGGATTAAGCTCTTCAATCTCTACAAAATGACATGAAGTGGTCATGTACAAGGCTTGCTAATTGCCTCTTCCTTCTTGCTCCTTTTATAGCTATTCTTGGAGGGAGTTTTGAATTCAAATTCGAATGGCTCCACCTAAAAATGATCCCCAAAGTTAGGAGATATTCCCTCAGCTCAAAAAGTCGTGGGTTTTGGTAGTTAGAGCCACGAAATTGCTTTTACATCATGCATGAGGTAAGCCATTCTTTTCTTTTTTCTTTTTTCAAATACAAGAGATAAAAATGAACTCTTTTACAAGAGGTGTTCACATGACTACTCATGTGACTTACAAATGAGGATAATATCAAACATATCAAGCATGTAGGCTTGGGCAAAATGCACCAACAGCTCCCCCTCAAGCCGAACATGCTTTGCCTCCAACTAAGTCTTCAATTGTCCTTGATTTCCTACAAGCCAATCATCAACTTGAATCTACTTAACTTTTTACCATCAAGAGCTTTAGTCAACATGTCAGCACATTGCATATCTGTAGAGACATAGGATAGTTGAATATCCTTGCTCATTAGCTTCTCCCTTACATAATGGTAGTGGACTTCAATATGCTTGGTTCTAGCATGGTATACCGGATTAGCTGCTAGATGTAGTGAGCTTGTGTTGTCACCAAAAATGTGAGGTGTTGAAGAATGAAGTCCAAGATCTGTGTACAAAGACTTTAACCACATGATTTCTTGAGTTGCATTAGCCAAACCTCTATATTCGACTTCGGTACAAGATAATGCCACGGTTGGTTGCTTCTTCGATGACCAAGAAATGATTTTTCACCTGCAAATGATATATATCCTGATGTGCTTCTTCTATCATCTTTAGATCTGGCCCAATCTGCATCTGAATAGACCTTTAGCTCAATATCTGAAGTAAATGAATAAAACAAACCTTCATTCATGGTCCCCTTTAGGTACTTGAGGACTCGCTTGGCCGCTTCCATATGTGGTCTTCTCGGCTTATGCATAAACTGACTCAATATGCTAACACTATAGCATATATCCACTCTTGTGAGTGTTGCATAGTTCAAACTTCCAACCAAGCTTTGATAGCTTGTGATGTCTTCAATTGGCTCTCCTTCATAAGCACTAAGCTTATGATTTTTCTCCATAGGTGTACCTGCACACTTGGTATTTTCCATCTTGAACTTGACGAGCATGTCATGGACATACTTCCTTTGTCTTATGTATATACCTGAATCTGTGTAGATCAACTCCAATCCAAGAAAATAAGTGAGTGGTCCGAGGTCACTTATTTTGAACTCCTCCTTCATTTGACTCTTTACCTGTTTGATTCCTTCAAGATCATTGCCTGTGATAATAATATCATCAACATACACACATAAATAGATCACTTCAGATCCATTCCTCTTTATGAACAAAGAGGTATCCACCTTGCTAGCTTTGAATCCTTGGTCCTGCAAATAAGTCACCAATCTGAAATTCCAAGCTCTTGGAGCTTGCTTCAATCCATACAAAGCTTTCTTTAGTTTGCATACATAGTTAGGATGATGTGCATCCTCATATCCAGGAGGTTGTGCCATATACACTTCCTCATAAATCCATCCATTCAAGAAAGCATTCTTTACATCAAGTTGATAAAGATTCCAATTTCTAGATGCAGCAAGACTTATGAGAACCCTAATTGTAGGCATTTTATCAACAGGAGAGAAAGTCTCATCATAATCAATACCATGGGTTTGAGCAAACCCTTTAGCAACTAACCTTGCTTTGTGTCTATTTATACTTCCATCTGGATTCCTCTTGATTTTGTATATCCATCGAGATCCGATTATCTTCATAGATGGCTTGTTAGGTACAAGCTCCCAGGTGTCATTCTCCTTCAAGGCTTCCATTTCTTCATCCATTGCATCTCTCCAAGCTTTCTTTCTTTGTGCTTCTTCAAATGTGGTAGGTTCTTCATTGGTTGAATCCTTTGCAATGTAGATTGAGTGCTTTGTGACCAAAGAAGTATCATAACCAAACCTCTCTGGTTTCTTCTTCTCCCTCGAAGACCTTCTAAGTGGTTGATGTGAGCTCTCGGGTCCATATGTAGCATCCTGCATCTTTGCTTTACCTTTGTTCTTCCATAGCTTTAGTCTTTCCAAGTCTTCTAGGTCAATCTCCGAATCACTTTCTTCAATCTGCTTTGGCTCCTTTGGTTGAAGTGATGGAAAGTCTTCATCTAAGTCATATGGCAGCTCCACTTTCCTGTCATCATCAAACCATGATTTGTTTTCATCAAAAATTACATCTCTACTCACAGAAAATCCTTTATTGGTTGGATTGTACAATCCATATCCTTATTGGTTTTGATCATAACCAATGAATACACACTTCTCTGCCTTGGGATCCAATTTCCCTCTTACTTGAGAAGGACTGTGAGCATAGGCTAAGCATCCAAAGATTTTGCAATGCTCTAGACTACGTGTTTTTCCATTCCACACTTCATATGGAGTGGTTCCATCTAGTGGCTTAGATGGAAGTCTATTTATGAGATATGTGGCTGTCGACACAGCCTCTGCCCATAGGTAGTTTGGCAATCCCTTTTCGTTGAGCATGGACCTTGCTGCTTCGACAATAGCTCTGTTCCTCCTCTCTGCTACACCATTGAGTTTGGGTGTATACCTTGTAGTGACTTCCCTTTTAATGCCTCTTTCATGCAAGAACATCAAATTCAGAAGAGAAGTATTCTCCTCCACCATCTGATCTGAGTCTTTTCAAAGTCCTACCTGTTTGATTTTCAACAAGAGCAATATACTTCTTAAAGCAATTAAACACTTGATCCTTGTGCTTCATGAAAAGCAGAATGGTCCACCTGCTACAATCATCTATGAAAGACACATAATATCTTGAGCCTGATATAGATGGCTCCTTACTTGGACCCCACACATCCGTGTGCACTAGATCCAAAGGATTTTGATACATATATCCTTTCTTATTGAAAGGTTGTCTATGAGCCTTGCCGAGTTGACAAGCTTCACACTTATAAATCATGTGTTGCCTTGTGATATTAGGCAAACCAAGTACACTTTGGTCCCTGCAAATCTGTTTGAGTGTCCTCTCACCAATGTGAGCAAACCTTTTGTGCCATATCTCCAACTCTGTTAGAGTTTGAGATCCATAGCTAAACAAAGCTATGTTCTTTGTATCTTCCACTTCAAAAGTGAAAAGCCTTCCTGTCTTTTCTCCTTTGGCAATCCTTCGAAAGCCTTGCCTTGGGTCTTCAACATATGCTCCAAATCGATTGAATCTAACCTGCAATCCTTTGGTAATTGTAGGGACATACAAGACTTTGCTTAAGAGGTTCATATTCCCATCTGATGTCTTCACATTACCTATCTTCTCCACTGAGTGCTTTGTATCATCTCCTGTCTGCACTTCATGCTTGTTATGAGGATCTTCCAAATCAGAAAGTAAAGCCACATTTCCTGCTACATGGTTCGAGCATCCCGAATCAATGTAAAATATGTGATCATCATCCTTACCCTTCTTCGCTGATAGATTCATAATCAATAATGAATCTTCTTGACTTTGGTCCTCTGCATAGTTGTTGTAATCTCTTCTTCCTCTATGGCCACTTTGATAGTTGTTGTTGTTGTTGTAATTGTTGTTGTAGTAGTTGTTGTTGTTGTAGCCTCCACTGTATCTACCTCTGTTTGATCCATAGCCACCTCTATTGAATCCTCTTCCTCTTGAGTTCCTCGGGTTCCTGAAACATTCTTCAGTAGTATGGTTAGATAAGCCACATATATTGCAAGGTTGAGATGATTGGAATCTCCCCCTGCCTTGCTTTCCACCTCTGCCTCTTCCTCTAGCTCTTCATCTACCTCCAAAGTTTGCTTGGAAAGAGCTTCCTTCATCTTCATTCTTCCTATTCTTTGACTTGTCCTTGACCTTAGCTTTATCAGAATATAAGGCAGAAGTTTGATTACCTCTTGAGGACTCACCACCTTTGCTAATCTTTGCTTCATGAGTGAAGAGTTGGCCCATGAGTGTGTTGAGGTCGGGTACATGCATATCCATGTATAAATCCATGGCTGTTGTGAATGACTCCCACTTGTCGTCTGCTTTGATTCCATTCATGATTTGTCTTATGATTTGCTCCTCTTCAATTACCTCTCCAATGCTTCCAAGTTGGTCGGAAATCTCCTTCATCTTTGTGACATAATCAGTCACATTTTGCTTTGGGCTTTTCTTCATTGTTGTGAACTCCATCCACAATTGGTTCTTCCTTGCTCGAGTGTTGGAAGAGAAGAACGAAGCAAGTGCATTCCAGGTTTCTCTTGATGTCTTGCATCCCTTGACATGATGTAAAAGAAAATCAGAGATTGAGTTTAGAATATAGGACCTTGCAAGTTCATCCTTCGAACACCAGTTCGAAAGTCCTTCCACTTCTTCATGTGATGGTTGCCCTTCGTTCCTCATGGTGGCATTGCTTCATCTCTGGATATGAATCCACATAGATTCCTCCCTTGAAGGTAAGCCTCCATCCTTAGAGACCATGCCGGGTAGTTGTTTCGATCCAATTTGTCAATTGTTGATGGAAATCCATCTCCCATGTTGCTTGACTATGCTCTTATACCACTGTGAAGAGAGATGGTGGATGCAATCCAAAGATGAGTAGGTGCCGCTACAACCAGCTTCACACCAGCCAACTGAGACTTCAGAGTTGATTAGTAGACCCTTTGAGCTTCCTAAATCCACCAAAATATCAGCCAAGTACTTTGGAAAATGTATCCCAAAAGTTTAAGTCAAGACAGACAAGTTGCGAAATGACTAGCTCCCAAAACTTGCTATTTTTGGACATACACCTGCTGGAAAAAATGAACAGTGCTCTGAACCTGGAAGGAATTAGAAAAATTCCTTTTGGGCATAGCAAATAGACTTAGCAAGCTTCCCAATACAAGTTAAAACACTTCAAATGATGGATTGAGCACTGAGAACAAGTTTCATCAATTTCTGGAACATTCCCATAATACTCGGGGCTCTGCAGAGATAGACCAGTAAGCAGTAAAATGCAGATATCTCCAAAAGTATTAATCCAATGACCTTGAAAATTCACATGCACAAAGTAGACAGTACAAGATATCAAACGCAAGTTAAATCACTGAAAATGGTTCAGCAGAACTCGAGATATGACCTTCTGATATTACTGCTCTGAGTGAGTATAGCAGAGAACAAAACAGAGAAGTAGATGATGATAAATGTATAGATTCACATATGATTACAACCATATTGGCAATGAATCTTTGCACAATGGGAGTAGAATGATAGAGCTATGGAGTAAGCTCTTCAATCTCTACAAAATGACATGAAGTGGTCACGTACAAGGCTTGCTAATTGCCTCTTCCTTCTTGCTCCTTTTATAGCTATTCTTGGAGGGAGTTTTGAATTCAAATTCGAATGGATCCACCTAAAAATGATCCCCAAAGTTAGGAGATATTCCCTCAGCTCAAAAAGTCATGGGTTTTGGTAGTTAGAGCCACGAAATTGCTTTTACATCATGCATGAGGTAAGCCATCCTTTTCTTTTTTCTTTTTTAAAATACAAGAGATAAAAATGAACTCTTTTACAAGAGGTGTTCACATGACTACTCATGTGACTTACAAATGAGGATAATATCAAACATATCAAGCATGTAGGCTTGGGCAAAATGCACCAACAGCTCCCCCTCAAGCCAAACATGCTTAGCCTCCAAATAAGTCTTCAATTGTCCTTGATTTCCTGCAAGCCAATCATCAACTTGAACCTACTTAACTTTGTACCATCAAGAGCTTTAGTCAACATGTCGGCACATTGCATATCTGTAGAGACATAGGATAGTTGAATATCCTTGCTCATTAGCTTCTCCCTTACATAATGGTAGTGGACTTCAATATGCTTGGTTCTAGCATGGTATACCGGATTAGCTGCTAGATGTAGTGAGCTTGTGTTGTCACCAAAAATGTGAGGTGTTGAAGAATGAAGTCCAAGATCTGTGTACAAAGACTTTAACCACATGATTTCTTGAGTTGCATTAGCCAAACCTCTATATTCGGCTTGGGTACAAGATAATGCCACGGTTGGTTGCTTCTTCGATGATCAAGAAATGATTTTTGAACCTGCAAATGATATATATCTTGATGTGCTTCTTCTATCATCTTTAGATCCGGCCCAATCTGCATCTGAATAGACCTTTAGCTCAATATCTGAAGTAAATGAATAAAACAAACCTTCATTCATGGTCCCCTTTAGGTACTTGAGGACTCGCTTGGCCGCTTCCATATGTGGTCTTCTCGGCTTATGCATAAACTGACTCAATATGCTAACACTATAGCATATATCCACTCTTGTAAGTGTTGCATAGTTCAAACTTCCAACCAAGCTTTGATAGCTTGTGATGTCTTCAATTGGCTCTCCTTCATAAGCACTAAGCTTATGATTTTGCTCCATAGGTGTACCTGCACACTTGGTATTTTCCATCTTGAACTTGACGAGCATGTCATGGACATACTTCCTTTGTGTGATGTATATACCTGAATCTGTGTAGATCAACTCCAATCCAAGAAAATAAGTGAGTGGTCCGAGGTCACTTATTTTGAACTCCTCCTTCATTTGACTCTTTACCTTTTTGATTCCTTCAAGATCATTGCCTGTGATAATAATAGCATCAACATACACACATAAATAGATCACTTCAGATCCATTCCTCTTTATGAACAAAGAGGTATCCGCCTTGCTAGCTTTGAATCCTTGGTCCTACAAATAAGTCACCAATCTGAAATTCCAAGCTCTTGGAGCTTGCTTCAATCCATACAAAGCTTTCTTTAGTTTGCATACATAGTTAGGATGATGTGCATCCTCATATCCAGGAGGTTGTGCCATATACACTTCCTCATAAATCCATCCATTCAAGAAAGCATTCTTTACATCAAGTTGATAAAGATTCCAATTTCTAGATGCAGCAAGACTTATGAGAACCCTAATTGTAGGCATTTTTGCAACAGGAGAGAAAGTCTCATCATAATCAATACCATGGGTTTGAGCAAACCCTTTAGCAACTAACCTTGCTTTGTGTCTATTTATACTTCCATCTGGATTCCTCTTGATTTTGTATATCCATCAAGATCCGATTATCTTCATAGATGGCTTGTTAGGTACAAGCTCCCAGGTGTCATTCTCCTTCAAGGCTTCCATTTCTTCATCCATTGCATCTCTCCAAGCTTTCTTTCTTTGTGCTTCTTCAAATGTGGTAGGTTCTTCATTGGTTGAATCCTTTGCAATGTAGATTGAGTGCTTTGTGACCAAAGAAGTATCATAACCAAACCTCTCTAGTTTCTTCTTCTCCCTCGAAGACCTTCTAAGTGGTTGATGTGAGCTCTCGGGTCCATATGTAGCATCCTGCATCTTTGCTTTACCTTTGTTCTTCCATAGCTTTAGTCTTTCCAAGTCTTCTAGGTCAATCTCCGAATCACTTTCTTCAATCTGCTTTGGCTCCTTTGGTTGAAGTGATGGAAAGTCTTCATCCAAGTCATATGGCAGCTTCACTTTCGTGTCATCATCAAACCATGATTTGTTTTCATCAAAAATTACATCTCTACTCACAGAAAATCCTTTATTGGTTGGATTGTACAATCCATATCCTTTTTGGTTTTGATCATAACCAATGAATACACACTTCTCTGCCTTGGGATCCAATTTCCCTCTTACTTGAGAAGGAATGTGAGCATAGGCTAAGCATCCAAGGATTTTGCAATGCTCTAGACTAGGCCTTCTTCCATTCCACACTTCATATGGAGTGGTTCCATCTAGTGACTTAGATGGAAGTCTATTTATGAGATATGTGGCTGTCGACACAGCCTCTGCCCATAGGTAGTTTGGCAATCCCTTTTCGTTGAGCATGGACCTTGCTGCTTCGACAATAGCTCTGTTCCTCCTCTCTGCTACACCATTGAGTTCGGGTGTATACCTTGTAGTGACTTCCCTTTTAATGCCTCTTTCATGCAAGAAGGCATCAAATTCAGAAGAGAAGTATTCTCCTCCACCATCTAATCTGAGTCTTTTCAAAGTCCTACCTGTTTGATTTTCAACAAGAGCAATATACTTCTTAAAGAAATTAGACACTTCATCCTTGTGCTTCATGTAAAACAGAATGGTCCATTTGCTACAATCATCTATGAAAGACACATAATCTCTTGAGCCTGATACAGATGGATCCTTACTTGGACCCCACACATCCGTGTGCACTAGATCCAAAGGATTTTGATACATATATCCTTTCTTATTGAAAGGTTGTCTATGAGCCTTGCCGAGTTGACAAGCTTCACACTTATGAATCATGTGTTGCCTTGTGATATTAGGCAAACCAAGTACACTTTGGTCCCTGCAAATCTGTTTGAGTGTCCTCTCACCAATGTGAGCAAGCCTTTTGTGCCATATCTCCAACTCTGTTAGAGTTTAGGATCCATAGCTAAACAAAGCTATGTTCTTTGTATCTTCCACTTCAAAAGTGAAAAGCCTTCCTTTCTTTTCTCCTTTGGCAATCCTTCGAAAGCCTTGCCTTGGGTCTTCAACATATGCTCCAAATCGATTGAATCTAACCTACAATCCTTTTTCAACAATCTGTCCAACACTTATTAAGTTTTTGGTAATTGTAGGGACATACAAGACTTTGCTTAAGAGGTTCATATTCCCATCTGATGTCTTCACATTACCTATCTTCTCCACTGAGTGCTTTGTATCATCTCCTGTCTGCACTTCATGCTTGTTATGAGGATCTTCCAAATCAGAAAGTAAAGCCACATTTCCTGCTACATGGTTCGAGCATCCCGAATCAATGTAAAATATGTGATCATCATCCTTACCCTTCTTCGCTGATAGATTCATAATCAATAATGAATCTTCTTGACTTTGGTCCTCTGCATAGTTGTTGTAATCTCTTCTTCCTCTATGGCCACTTTGATAGTTGTTGTTGTTGTTGTAATTGTTGTTGTAGTAGTTGTTGTTGTTGTAGCCTCCATTGTATCTACCTCTGTTTGATCCATAGCCACCTCTATTGAATCCTCTTCCTCTTGAGTTCCTCGGGTTCCTGAAACATTCTTCAGTAGTATGGTTAGATAAGCCACATATATTGCAAGGTTGAGATGATTGGAATCTCCCCCTGCCTTGCTTTCCACCTCTGCCTCTTCCTCTAGCTCTTCCTCTACCTCCAAAGTTTGCTTGGAAAGAGCTTCCTTCATCTTCATTCTTCCTATTCTTTGACTTGTCCTTGACCTTAGCTTTATCAGAATATAAGGCAGAAGTTTGATTACCTCTTGAGGACTCACCACCTTTGCTAATCTTTGCTTCATGAGTGAAGAGTTGGCCCATGAGTGTGTTGAGGTCGGGTACATGCATATCCATGTATAAATCCATGGTTGTTGTGAATGACTACCACTTGTCGTCTGCTTTGATTCCATTCATGATTTGTCTTATGATTTGCTCCTCTTCAATTACCTCTCCAATGCTTCCAAGTTGGTCGGAAATCTCCTTCATCTTTGTGACATAATCAGTCACATTTTGCTTCGGGCTTTTCTTCATTGTTGTGAACTCCATCCACAATTGGTTCTTCCTTGCTCGAGTGTTGGAAGAGAAGAACGAAGCAAGTGCATTCCAGGTTTCTCTTGATGTCTTGCATCCCTTGACATGAGGTAAAAGAAAATCAGAGATTGAGTTTAGAATATAGGACCTTGCAAGTGCATCCTTCGAACACCAATTCGAAAGTCCTTCCACTTCTTCATGTGATGGTTGCCCTTTGTTCCTCATGGTTGGCATTGCTTCATCTCCGGATATGAATCCATATAGATTCCTCCCTTGAAGGTAAGCCTCCATCCTTAGAGACCATGCCGGGTAGTTGTTTCGATCCAATTTGTCAATTGTTGATGGAAATCCATCTCCCATGTTGCTTGACTATGCTCTCATACCACTGTGAAGAGAGATGGTGGATGCAATCCAAAGATGAGTAGGTGCCGCTACAACCAGCTTCACACCAGCCAACTGAGACTTCATAGTTGATTAGTAGACCCTTTGAGCTTCCTAAATCCACCAAAATATCAGCCAAGTACTTTGGAACATGTATCCCAAAAGTTTAAGTCAAGACAGACAAGTTGCGAAATGACTAGCTCCCAAAACTTGCTATTTTTGGACATACACCTGCTGGAAAAAATGAATAGTGCTCTCAACCTGGAAGGAATTAGAAAAATTCCTTTTGGGCATAGCAAATAGTCTTAGCAAGCTTCCCAATACAAGTTAAAACACTTCAAATGATGGATTGAGAACTGAGAACAAGTGTCATCAATTTCTGGAACATTCCCACAATTCTCGGGGCTCTACAGAGATAGACCAGTAAGCAGTGAAATGCAGATATCTCTAAAATTATTAATCCAATGACCTTGAGAATTTATATGCACAAAGTAGATAGTACAAGATATCCAACGCAAGTTAAATCACTGAAAAAAGATCAGTAGAACTCGAGATATGACCTTCTGAAGTTACTGCTCTGAGTGAGTATAGCAGAGAACAAAACAGAGAAGTAGATGATGATAAATGTATAGATTCACATATGATTACAACCATATTGGCAATGAATCTTTGCACAATGGGAGTAGAATGATAAAGCTATGGAGTAAGTATCAGCCTGACAAGACCTGCAACTTTAATGGATGCTAAGGAACAAGCAAGGCTTTGGGAGGAAGTACAATCATGTCAACAAAGGAAGATGGAACTCTTATACGAGCCTATGGGAGGCCCAGGGAACATTCCAATGAAAGATTCTGGCCAAGGAAGTCCCGCATTGATGACCCCAGCTTTTGTAGCTGCCACTAGAACACCAGGCGAGACAAAGCCTGGGCTAACTGAAGAACGAATATTGGAGTTGGTCACACAAGCTATAAAAGCAGCCACAATGACTCAGGAAACATACACAGTAAGCAGATAATTCTCGAACTTTTAGTTTTCCTAGCTTGGATGCTGATGACGTGTCTTTAATACAAGCTGGTGTGCACAAAGGAAGGCGGCTCATTGGTGATTGTGGGGATAATGGCCTTATCAAAAAGGAGAGGAGCGGAGTCGTCTCTCTCTCTCTCTCTCTCTCTCTCTCTCTCTCTCTCTCTCTCTCTCTCTCTCTCTCTCTCTCTCTCTCTCTCTCTCTCTCTCTCTCTCTCTCTCTCTCTCTCTCTCTCTCTCTCTCTCTCTCTCTCTCTCTCTCTTCGCTAGTTTTTTTTTGGGGAGGTGTACAGTGATCGGGGGGGGGGGATAGGAGGTGAACATTTTTTTTGAGGAGTTTTCTTCTCTCGAACAGACACATTGAAGGGCGGCGTTGGCGTGTCTGAGAGAGATTTCTTTTTGCCTTGGGGTGCCATCCTGTGGAAGGGGAACTGGACGGATTTCTCTCTCTGCTGCGAGCCTCTTGGGTGGTATCCGTGTGCAACACTGGGTGTCTCCTATTTCGGAGGGAGGAGGCAGCGATTGGGGTGGTTTTGGGCCACCAAAAGGGGAGTTCTGCGGGGCTTTCCCTTCTGCTTCTTCGGGGTCTTGTGGAGGCAAGGATCAGGGAGGACTCAGGAGTCGAGGACCCATCCGGCATCAATGTCCCACTATGTATTTTTCTTATCGTGCCTCGATTTCTTATCGTGCGAGGCAGGGAAGTTGGACAATGTAGATGCAATGTGGCATTTAGGAATGTGCGCTGCTCTATATAGAACCTGAACTCAACCTTGATGAACGACCAATACTAGAAGGTGCTATCGTAGCAGCACCTACAAGTGAAAGCATGTTTATAAGAAGGCAGTGCTAGCAATGTATGTGTGGATTATCAATTCAAGCAAAGCACAGATGCGCGGTCGTCAGTTAACAACAAACATTGATCAAGACATTATAAGGTGACTTTTCTCTGTTTCTTGACGAAAAGATTTATGACCTACTTTGTTGTACTGATCCTATGATCCCGTGGTGGAGCATATCATATTGATCATATAGCTGTCGGAGGAAAGGGAAGGATTCGGATGCACTTAAATCTGTGATGACTTGTAAATCTTTGTTTCACATTTTAGCACTTGAGTATTCAACGATCTTGGATGATGTGAATAGTATCTTTGAAGTTATCCCGTTCATCAGATGTGACTGTTAAGTTAGTAAAAACATTCGCTTCAATTCCTTAACGTCGCATGTTCAAATTTGTTTCCTGTGCAGAACATGATTTTATGAGCTTCTTGCATGAACATTGTTGTTTGATTTGAAACTGGACAAATGCGATGTCAGATACAGATCCGTGTTTTTTTTATATAATAAAGTTTCTAAGTTCTTTGTTGGGCTAAGTGGAGATTTAGAATTCAACTAATGTGGGCCAATCATGCCATATATGAGAATTGAATCAGACATTTAGTGAACGGAAGATAGTTTTTCCTTGCACATCTCGAATAATTATTGCAAAGATAAAAGGGATTGAACATATTCACTTTGTTGTTCTGCTATTTTCCATGGGCATTTTTGTTTGAGCATGAAAATGACTATTCTGCTTTGGGTTCAATCTTTAAAGTGAAATCTGCGTTGAGCTATTTATCCTTGCTTTCGAAAGGCGAGGTAGATCGCTTGAACTGCATACTAATAACTTTGATTTGGAGTGAAAGTCATTTGGAGTGAGAAGTGATTTCTTTCTCTGAAACAAACCAATTTAGAGTCGGGTTTTTTGTTCTCTTTTCACATGTTCTTACATTCATCCTAAGAGTAACTTAAAGCGAGTTTCAAGGATGACTACAGGGTGCATGAGTTAGAACTTATACGTGTGCTAACTCAAATTTCAAAGCTTAGTAGGGGTAGTATTATGCGAACTTGGCGTCAGCGCATATATTTGTTTATCAATCTCTGAATAAATAAAGCTAAAGATGAATTGATGATGCCAA
>CM035440.1:135378727-135461227 GCA_020310875.1 Ceratopteris richardii
AGTTAGAAGGCTTTAGAGCTCCTTCGGCGAAACTCTCTTCCCATCCTCCCCATGGGGATTGAACCCAAGACCTCCTCCTTCACAACCTTGAGACTTAGCCACTAGGCTAAGTGCATCAGTTGTCTAAGAAAGCACATGAACGACTTCATCGCATAATGACATGATTTGAACAATAGTTTATAGGTTTAGTAAATACGCATATTTCATTCCATGTAAAAAGACCTTATTTTCATACCAAGCTATTAAGTTGTTTATTAAATGTATCTCCCCGAGTTCCAAAATAGATTTTAGTTTTATAAATCATCCTGAAAGTAATGGGTAAAGTGAAGCTACAAATAGTGCTATTATTGATTCATTGTGTTGTTATTTATTAGAACTTATACTTAAGCCTATTTTTGAGATGTTTGGCCATACACACAGGTGACCAAACAATGTTTGATTTTAGAGCAATCTGAACTGACCGGACCCTTAGATCATAGATTTACTTTATTACATTATTCCCCTCTTGGGATAGATTTTAATCCTCAAATATAAAGCTATATATAGTAGTTGTAGACAACCCACGAGCCTCGTGTTCTAAAACTTGAAGAACATGCATTCATTCTATCGGTTTATCCACTTAGAACTTGAAAGTAGAAAACCTTATCTATCATTGACGAACTTAAAATTGGAAAGTTGGAAAACGTCACTGGATTGTGGAGACTTTTTCCCATGTTGAGTTTTCTTCAGCTCCATCCTTTCAGTTTACTAAGCACTCTTCATACAAGTGACTTCTTGTACGTTTATCGCGTGTGCAAAGTATCCTTTTAGGTTCATGAAGAACTATTGCACTTATTGGAAGTGGAAGTATAACATAATTTCCAACTAAATTATCTAAATCTGTCAGACTCTTTCTCAGTTGGCTAACATGGAACACTAGATGAATCCAATTCTCTTCTAGAAGTTGTAATTCATAAGCCCATAAGCCAACTTTCTTGGTGTATGGAAAAGGACTGCATTATCTAGGAGACAACTTGGAGCATTGACCAATCTAAAACTTTTTTTATCTTTCAAAAAAACATGAAGATAAACTTGACTACCAACTTGAAAAGTAATATCTCTTCACTTTGTATCCGCATAAGCCTTTGCACAATCTTGAGCTTTCTTTAATGTCTTTTTTGCTATCTTAAGCTTAGATTTCATGTCTTGAAGGAATTCTTGAGCTCCTTAACTTGTTCATAATGAAGTCCTATTGCATACGGAGATCTAGGTTGGAACCCATACATCAACATGAATGGACTAAATCTAGTTGATGAATTCTTGGCACTATTATAGGAAAAATCAAGCAAAGGAAGGTGGTCTTGTCAATCAGTCTGTTTGGAAGTGACATAAGCTCTAGGTATGTTTTCCAAGATTTGATTGAATTTCTTTGTTTGTCCATCCGTTCGGGGACGTTTAGTTGTACTTAAACTTAGTTTAGTTTCAAGTCTACTAAAGACTGCTTGCCAAAAATGTCTTGTAAATCGATCATCGCGATTAGAAACTATGTCTATTGGAAGACCATAGAGTCAGTAAAGTTGATTTACAAATATTTTTGTAAGTTCTGAAGTCTTATAAGTAGCCTTGACTGAAATAAACTAAGCATGTTTAGTCAATCAATCAACTACAACCTAAACTCAATCAAAGCCTTTCTGGGTGCGGGGTAATCCAGAAATGAAATCCATGGAAATACTTTCCCATGTTCCTTTGGGAATCTCCAAAGGATGTAGTAATCCTCCAACTTTAAGTCATTCAAATTTATTGACTTGACATTTATGGCACTTGGATAATACCAAGATGTCCAGCACTTGGAGCATCATGACATTCAAAAAGTACTTGATTTTGTATGTCCGACATACTTGGGACATAAACCTTACCTTTATCAAGCAAATATTCATCTTGGAGGGAGTAGTGTTTAAACTTTCCCTCAAAAGTACTTGCTTCATTTTTTTGAGCTTGTTCAATTGCTTTCCATGCTTGACTAAAGCTTGGATCTTCTTTGCAACTTCCTTTCAAAGTTGAATTAAATTCACTTTGAATTTGTACAAAACTTAGATTGTTCAGCATAGGCATCCGACTTAAGGCATCTGCCACTACATTGAGCTTTCCTTTCCTATAGCTAAGTTCATAATCAAACTCTTGTAACTATTCAGCCCATCTAGCTTTTCTACCTCTCAAATCTAGTTGTTTTGCAAACCACTTCATTCTCTCTTGATCAAAGACTATGGTTAACTTTGATCCATTCAAGTAATGGTGCCATTTCTTGAAATCATTTATAATAGCAAAATTTCTCGCTCATAGGTGAGTAGTTTTGTTGAGCAGGACTTAGCTTTCTACTCTTGAAAGCTATTGATCGACCTTCTTGGCTTAGTACTGCCCCTATCATAGATGAACTTGCATCTGTTTCTAATTGGAAAGGCTTGTTCAGATCTACGATTTGTAGAACCGGGGCCGAAGCTAAAGCAAGTTTAAGGTCTTGAAAACTCTTTGCTTATTCTTCTTTCCAATTAATCTTCTGATGCTTCCCTTTGAGTTGTTATGTCAAAGGTACTGCTAATTTGGCATACCCAGCCACAAACTTCCAATAATATCCAGCCAATCTGAGAAAACTTTGTAATTCTTGAATAATTTGGGGTGCAGGCTAGTTAAGAATCACTTGGACCTTGTCGGAGTCAACTTTGATTCCTTCCGTGGAAATAATATGGCCTAGATACTTCACTTCATGGGTAAATAAATCACATTTTGACTCTTTACATAAATTTGATTATCGTGAAGTAATTCAAAGACTTTCTTCAAATGCTCAAGATGATTTTCATGATCGTTGTTGTAGATCAATATATCATCGAGGAAACCTACTACAAATTTTCTTAAGTACGGCCTAATCACTTGATTCATCAAAGTCATGAATGTTGCAGCTGCATTTGTTAATCGGAACAACATGACTAAAAATTCATAGTGACCATACTTAGTTCAAAAGGCTATCTTAGGAATATCATCATCTTTGATTCTGACCTGATGATAACCCTCGCGTAAATCAATCTTTGAAAAGATTTTAGCTTCGTTTAAGCTCTCAAAGAGATCTTCAACAAGTGGCATGGGATACTTATTCTTTATTGTAAGATTGTTTAACGCCCTATAATTGACACACAACCTCATAGTACCATCTTTCTTTTTTACAAGAAGGATAGGTACGGTCGAAGGGGGACTGGCTTGGCTGAATAAATCCTTTATCTAGATAGTCTTTGATATGTTTCTCAAATTCTAGATTTTAGACATATGCGATGTGGTAGGGATTTTGAGATTTTGGCTTGGTTCCCAAAAACAGATCGATTGCATGATCAATGTTTCTACGAGAGGGTGGCAAGTTGTGGGGAAGTTCCTTAGGGAACACATCTTCAAACTCATGCATAAGTTTATTATATTTAACGTACACATCACGAGGAATAAAAGAAAAGGCATAAGAAACTTGCTTTGTATTATTACAATCAATTACATTGATGCTAAGGACCAAAAAAGCTTGGGTCCTAGCTTCATTGTTTACAAGTTTCTTTAATTCTATGTGTGAAATCAGGGGAATACTTGGAACATTGTGTTCGCCCTTGATTTTATACAACACCCCGTCATGCTAGAATTACAAAGTGTTTGTATAATAGCATCTGGACAATGAAGGTCCAAGACCCCAAACCCACTCTCTCCCTAGAACCAAGTCTACCCTTTCCATGTTCATAATTTGGAAGTCCAATTTGTCTTTGAAATCTTGGATTTCCAGTTCCAAATTCGAAATCATGGTACCCCATATGCGGGTGTCTTGCCCTTGCATCATAGAGATGACATATCTATGAGTATAAGGGCTCTGAGGAAGAGCTAACTTTTTAACAAGTGCATAATTTATAAAATTATGTGTGGTTGAATCATCCACCATAATCCAGATGGTGTGATCTTTGACTGATTTATGCAGCTTGACCAAATTATGTGGACCAAATTCTTGAGTTTCCCACATGTTTTTGGAAACTTGGCACTTATGGATACTGTCACAGTGCATAATCTGAACTTTCTTGGCACTTGAACTTTCATCCAAGTTCAAGGTCTATATCAGATATATTTGTTGTTTCCCCTTACTTTTATCAGTTAAAGTGGCCCTATTGTCTCTTCCAACTGGATAGGCCCTACTACAATGTCTTGGCTTAAGCCATTTAAAACACAAATTCTCTTTTCGTGCTTTAGCAGGTTCTTGAGAAAGCACATGCCTAAAAACACGTGGTTTTTTAGACATTGGTTCAAATGTTCTTGGCCCTTTGCCTTTACGTTTAGTGGTATTTCTTTGGAAATGACCACTTTCTTGTGGGACATCTATATGAAAGTTATCCTCATAGATTTTTGCAACCTTAATAGCTTCATCAATCAACTTAGGCACATGTCTCTTTACTTCATTAGGGATTCGCTCGTTAAGTCCTCTAACAAAACCATGAAGCCGATGGAAGTCATCTAGGTTTTTCGATTTCATAATAATGTCTCAATATTCTAAAATGTAAACCCATAGTGACCTTCCCTTTTGCTGAATTTGATCCCAAGACTCCCAGTTGCATTCCTCCTCATTCTCGAGGAGAAACTCTTTTTTGAAGAGGCAGGTGAATTCAGGCCATGTTGATGGTTTTTTATGAGTATAAGAGGGACTCATTGACCACGTGTAGGCCTTAAGGCCTAATGACAAACTAGCTTCTACCACTCGCACATGTTCAAGGGTGTTCTTAAGCTGGTCAACATCATGCCACTTTTTTAAGAATGTTATGACGGCATCATTATGTCGATCCTTATCTTCTCCTGAGAAGTAAGGAGGACACGGATCTTTCCCTAAATGAAGATCAGATGGATGGCTTACACCTATTGATTGCCATGAAGTATTGGCAAAAAGCACAATCATAGGAGTCATCAAGCTAAGATGACTCAAACTACCAATTAAGGGAAACAAATCATTTGGGAAATGGATGAATCCTTATCCTTTTCCAACAAAACAAACATAGGCAAACTCGCTATCTTATCAGTATGGCTACCAAGGATAGCCTTACATGCATCTTTGGGCTTCTTGAGTAAGTCCAAAATAGCCCGAAGGTGACCTTGAACCCCATCAATGAATTGATGAAGCTCTATAACCTCAGTCTAGACATTGGACAAATGGCCAAGGCCCTACTCTACTCTCAAAAACCTATCTTTGAATTTGTTCCTCTCTTTTGAGGTGCTTTTGATTTCCCCTTTTTGTGTGGTACCCTCAACGTTTAAAGATAATGTAGTTGATTCTGTGTTCAATGCATCAGGCACATGAATTGGAATTGAAATTGGTTTTGAAGATGCATGAGATGCAAGTGATGCTATATGACGGACTAAACATGAATAAAGAAATGGAGGAAAGTGGTACGGAAACAAACATTGATATGCTTGTACTACCGATAAGCATGGCATGGCTTGAAGTACCCTCCATTGCACATAGTCCGTTATTAAACCATCTTTAAAGTCCTAACAGGAGTGGTGCATGATAAAATCAAAAAGCAATGCACAATTCACAAGAATACTTCCTTATTTATGTTGGTTTGACATAGACTCAATTCTAGCAAAGTGTGCTAGAATTTGGATGTGGCAAGACCTCCAAGAATGTATGGACTCCACGCTTTCACTTTATCCTCCTTCTTGGGTCAAGTTGAAACTTCGAATTCAAGTTCGGTTGGGGATAGCATAAATCAATGGAGAATTCAAGTTTAGTAGAGAATTTGCAAAAATCACAACACATTCAATACTGTAGACAAGCACGAAACTAAAAGCTTGTTACTATAATGGTTTAGGTGTTCTATCTTGTTGGTTTAGGTGTACTATAATGGTTGCGGATCGATCCCCTTTGAACACCAACAAAAGAAGAGCTAATTTGCATTTTTTATAATTTTTTGTGACTAGATATAAGTGTTTGTAGTAGGCTAGATGAGCGTCAAATATCTTTGGTGAACTGGCATAAGTGAGAGCCCTCTCTTACAGAGGTCAAGAGCTCAAATCTTGTGGCTTCCACCTAGCTTTCCCCATTTTTCTTGTGATCTACAAGCTTCTTCACCATACGAGTATCAAGCTATCATCAAATTCAAGAAACTAAGACACCATGATGTGGCCTGCTCTCATGGATAGAGGAGAGGTCTTTTCTCACAATGTGGGTTCCAACCCTCGCCGGAAGCATCAATAGAAGCTTTCTTTTTGCATTCTCTAGCTTTAGGTATGCCACTGAGAAGTACGCCACTGAGAGGGATTCGCGATGAATCTCTACACACCTGCAAGCAAAAGACGCCACTCATGAGTGGATGAATCCGCGAAAATGATGATGAAGCTACTCAAGTAAGAATAGCTCAATGAAAAAACCTCCAAAGGGACTCTAGAACCAATGCAATAGCGTAAGCACATGACTAGCTCACAACTGAATGATTGCTCACCTCCCAACCATATGCCTCTATATATAGCTGCTTGAATCAACAAGGACAACAAATGTAACTAGATTCCACAAGTGCATGTGCAATCTCCACCATTCTTTCAATATCTTCCACTAGAGTCTACTAGTGGTTGAAGTGATCTTGACCACTACTTTAGTACCTTCCATTAAAGTCCACTAGTGGTTGTTTTACTTGCCACTCGATGTTAAGTCTCTTTGAAACTCAAGTTAACTCACCTTAACTTGAGTTAAAAGGCTCTAAATCTCCTTGGACAAAACTCTCTCCCCATGCTCCCCATGGAGGTTCAAACCAAGACCACCTCCTTCACAACCTTGAGACTTAACCACTAGGCCAAGTGGATCACTTTTTTAACATAGCAAATGAACTTATACTTAAGAATATTTTCAACATCTTTGGCCATACACACACGTGACCAAACTGTGTTTGATTTTCAGATCACTCTGAACCCACCCGACCCTTAGATCATAGACTTACTTTATTACATATGTGTATGTGTATGTGTATGTGTATGTGTATGTGTATGTGTATGTGTATGTGTATGTGTATGTGTATGTGTATGTGTATGTGTATGTGTATGTGTATGTGTATGTGCATGTGTATGTGCATGTGCATGTGCATGTGCATGTGCATGTGCATGTGCATGTGCATGTGCATGTGCATGTGCATGTGCATGTGCATGTGCATGTTGTTGAGAAAAGGGGAACAACTAACCCTAGCCGCCTCACATGGAAGTGAGAAGTTTCTCCAAGTTGGGCAAAGAATGAGAGGAGAGGTTCACCCACGCTCATGGAGCAATGGCAACAATGGCCAACGTCACAAGGAGCAAAGGGGAACATCCTCCCAACCAAGCACACACACATGCAAATCCATACACCAAGACCAATGCCATTGCACACAAGGAGGCAAGAGAGTAACAAATGACACCTTCTTCCATTACCAAAATGGAGGCCAAGGCCATGGCCAAGGGACCTCCCTTTTTACAAATGAGGCTCTTCTTTATATAGAGAAGAGAGTCATATGTGAATAAAAACATGTGGTCAAAAGACCACATGTGCTAAATCAAAAAAGAGAATCTTTATGTGATATGGGACTAACCACCTAGAGAGAGAGAGAGAGCGCGTGAGATTTCCTACGTGGGGATTTTGAGTTTGTGCCAAAAAGCTACTTCATGGAAAAAGGCTTCAATACTTTAGACTAGAGGAAATATCAAAAAGGGGTTTTAGGAGAGTGTTCATATGGACATCTCCTAATTTACAAAAAGAAGGTACTTTCATGAGGGCTAAAGGATGCCATAGCATGAGAAAAATATAGGCAACCCTTGTAGCAACACCCTCCTCCTCCTAGACTTTGTCGCCCTGGACAAAGCTGAGAAATGAGACGCATATATTGCTGGACTGGTCCAAGTTTTGAGTCTTCTGCTCAGCTACTGTGCAACTATTCAAATCTGAATTGTGCAAAGCTGCAAATCTTTGAATCAGCAAGTCGTCAATCTTCAAGTCTGAAACTCCATATTGCTGAGCGACACAATCCCCTTGGGGGGCAGTCAGCCCAGCATTCCTCCATTGTGTCTTCTCTTCAAAGCTCCAATACCTGAAATTTGACATAAATAACAAGTAGACTGATATTGAAAAGAACCAACCACAAAATTTCATTTTTAGTTTCCACTTTAGAGACATCTTTCACTTAAAACTTGCTCTCCTGATGAGAAGAGCTCCTGAAAATCTTCTTATTTCTGCATACCAACATCAGTTATCTCCAAGTGAGTGTGACATATCACGTTTCATAGAATGAGATGAATATGATATCATGATTAACGTACATTCCTACCCTCATTTAAATTATGCTCCTAGTCAATCTTGCAATTTAACATGAGTTTTATGTGCTCATAGAATGAACAGACAATAGTGCAACATTGAGTCCTATCATTTTACAAGCATTCAGGAAATTAAATCAGCTTATCTAGCACTATTCCTGCAAAGCACAGTAGCAAAACATCTAAGTGTGTTTGCCTGTATTGCTAAATATTCCTTTGAGCAATGTGGAACTAGGGAGTTACTCCCCTAGCAAAAAAAACAATTGCTCAAACCCTTATGATTTTCACACTAATTAAGTGCAGAACAGGTCTGAAAAAATGTCAACCCCTATGTGCCTGTTCACCTGCAACCATCTTTTAGAGAATACATGCTCACATCATAAAAGAACGTTTTGTAGCACAAGCATTATGCATCCAATGTTCCATATATTTAACTCATTGTCATGAAGTACACTCAGATGACCACTCCAATTAAATCAAAGCAAGTGTGAAAAAGAGGTCAATCATGTACCCAGCTATTCCATAAATATCTACTTGAGGTACCAATAGTAGTATTGCAAATTTTTATAAGCAGAAACATTTACACAAGTATATAGCATGACTGTCACACATAGGATGTGAACCCTCAAGTTATGGAAGTAGAGTTTATGGTCATAAAATCTTCCAAGCAGTCGGGTCTTCAGGTGTTCCAAAGAGTATACCACACTACCATCTATCCAGAATCTTATTGGTTGTGAAGTCGCTTACCTGCAACCTGTCATAACGTGATCTTCAGAGTAGAAATGTGGGACAATTCATGAGTCAATAGATGATTGGGTAATCAAACAAAGAAAACAAATCATTAGATTCACCCCAACTCCTCAGATGTGAGGGAAGTGGACTAATGTATGCTCTGAAAACATCTTGCAAACAAACGATATGACTGCATTTCAAAGAACACTACCTCAACAGGAAGCAATTGTACCAAGGATTTCAAACAAAGTATCTGTCCATACTGGTGGTGATGACAAAAATAAAACATAAAAAATTCCCATATGATGCCATCATCTGCCTATACATAGCGGAGATTGAACACACAAGACAATTATTAACTTCTATTTGTAGTAGCTTCCTTCGATGGGAGCAGCAGAAAAAATCCCAAAGAGTCAACCATCCATCAGAAATTTGAACCTTAAGATCAGTCCTGCAATTAGTTACTAGCAAGCATGGAGATTTGCCTCTGCTAGAGCAAGCACTTACTGCAAACTTTAAATGTATCATTTATGCATCAGAAAACCACCACAAGATTTTTCGGAAAAAAATATTTATAGGCTGTTCAAAAAGGTAAACCAATAAATAGCCCTGAAGAGCTAGAGTCACCATCATCCATCATCGAGCCCCTTGGGACCACCATTCATCATGATCACCGGTTTCTGAGATGTTATGAATAGACGTGTAATTCCTTCAGAAATAGCAAATCATCTTTCACCAATAACTTCAATTGCATTTAATCAGCAAACCAGGAGTACTCAAAGTTTGGCTAAGTCAATTGTTGATTTTCTCTCAGCAAGAAAAATGTAGACATCAACCCGGTGTAGGGTAATCACACAACCCCTAAGCAAACCTTTCTTCCATGTTGTCATTCTGCTAAATCTGCCCACAGATGAAAACCTGACACGAGATACAACCCTCATGAAATCTTTGATTTAGAAAGTTCAAGAAATCCATGGTCTAATAACAAATCGAAGCCAAAAATTCTAATTCTAATTAGTGTAGATTCTTGCAAAGCTCACAGTCATCCTTAAGAAAAACAATCATTACAACTCTTTTGTATTATCCAAGGTCATCAACCGTTTCATACAGACACTTTAATGGCACGAATTTGGTGTAGTAATCCTGTTTCCATAGACATCAGAACTTTAGAACCTCCCTGCTTCCACAGACCTAGAACCTACAATAAGAAGGTAGATGCGAGCATCATATGAGCAATTGGAAAGCCTCCTCTGGGAGGTTCTCAAGGAATCCAAAGGCAAATTTGTTCCTAGCACATCTGCCCATCAACAGCGTGACAAAAAATGGACAAAACTCTTGGTTTTTATGATGACTATTGGGAAAGTCACACAAAACTCAGGGAAGTCACACATCATATCTTCCTAGTCCCAGGGTCATGTAGTGCAGCAATTGCATAGATGAACAACATGCATGACTCCATGGCCTGACTTTGCAAGCAGTCTTATGCCAAAAAAAATATGCCAGTTTCAATTGTGCAAACAATACAGAAGTCCTTTGATCACTCCCATAAACGGGAAACTGAAATCCTGAATCTTGCATGCCCACAAGGTGTTGAAAAAAGGGAAGTTGGGACTCCAAAATCATAATCTTTTATCCAATCCATCCTTAGTGCTCCGAGACTAAAGGTCTAATGCTGCTAAACAAAATTCATTACTTATGATCATATATCGATTGGGGCTTCAACAACTAGAGTTGCGTGCCATATAACCCTGTTTATGGTAACATCAAAACTTCAACATTTAATCATGAACATAAAAAGGTAGCAATCATGGTTGGTCAAAAAATTATGTGAGCCATGTGATCGATTACATCGTGCAGCAGAAAATGCATTTTCCTACAGCCAAGCAACTTGTTCGAAGAGTGCGATTCATATTAAGTTTTTTTCTGAATGGCCCAACAACCATAACAACAGCAGGCTTGGAGTAGCCCTTGTCAAGCAAAACTTTAAGATTTCTTGGTACAACACATGAAGGAACCTCCCAAGTGATGTTTGTCATGACCCCCACATCTGGCCGACCTTGCTTTGTACGGCATGAGAAGCAAAGAAGAAACATTTCATTTGTTATCATTAACCCCGAAACGTGGCAAATAAGCATACAAGATTCGAAATCAAAACAAGCCTTGAGAGACGGTGATAAAAAATTTACAGTTGTTGATATCACATGCTCGATTGCTTGCATAACGGTCGGCCCTACTCACAAACATAATGACAACTATTGATGAATTTCCCCAATGCAATGTAACAGTACCAATTTTGTTGTTGCAGGTTTGTGCCCTTATGGTGGCAAAGAGATGTACTACTGATAGAGCAAGGTTCTCCTTCGAGCAAAAGGAGGCAAGTCTAAGACGAGATTCAAGAAGCCACTCAAGTAATGCGTATAGTGAGGATTATAATCTGAAACGTACGTGGCTAGATTGCACACGGAGACTAAAATGCCTAATCTTGGGTTCAACATCAACTATTGCAAACCAAAATCCACACAGTCTAGAAGACATTGTCTCAACTGAAGCAATGCTATTTTCTTCTAATACAATCATCCGTGCATACCTAGTGCATCAAAAACTTTCCGCCAAGGTTAATGACCCTATCAACTCCAAGCCATTAGAAATAATTTGAGGCTTGATAACATATAAACTTGTAGGAATAAGACTTGAAGAAATGTATCATTAAAAGCATAAAGCATACGTTCCACACCGAAGTCGATACTCGTTCATCAAACAAAAGATCTTTCATACTGATAACAATCATTACTGGCAAGTCTGAAAGAGCGAACATATCATGAGTGGAGGGTGGTAACCGATACGACACCCCAGGTAGCAAAGGGAAAGTGTGAACAGGATTTCATGAATCGTGCGTGGATTCTGTAGTCACAAGCCCACAACCGGATGTGAAGAGGGGAGAGCAGCCAGTCTTGAGCAGTGGGGAGGATAAAATTCTAAGATAGAACATGATTAAGATCTCAGCCTTATCTAAACCAGCAGCAAGAGGGAATATTGCCTGCCAGGACTATGAGCAGTACATCCTCGACGAATAATGTGACTGAGAAGTCGTATGAACAAAGTGGGTGGTTAAACGAAAGTCTGGTTCGAGGTTACACGTAGAACAGAGAGGAACCAGTGAACACACAGATTACCACCAATTCCACAAATACTTAACTATAATGAAGGAATAGTGAGTGGATATGACCCTCAAATTTCACCCTTCGTTATAGACAACGGGGAGCCCATCATTTGCCCGGCTCCAACAGTGCAGAAGCCTAAAAAGGAGCAAACGTTATTAATCTTCGAAGCTGGAAAGGGCCTTCAACAGAGGAATAGCCACGAGGAGGGAAGTGAGCGCAGCCTTGAAATATGCCAAATAGGCGAGAACACTCAGATGAGCTTGACCCGCACCAAGGAGGTTCATGTCACAATCCTCGACTCTTCATCAAGTGAGGAGCCCTGAGCAGCAATTCCCAATTTCGACGAAGGTAGGGAACAGGAGCTTTGCAAGCCGACACCACGAGTGTTGGGGGCGAAGACCCTCACCCATGAAGTGCCTCCAGCCATATTCATTCCAAGAGGGAGGGTCTACGAGCAGAGAGAGAGAGAGAGAGCATGGTGAAGCTCGGTCCCTGATAGCGCTCAGGAAGGGGAGCTCGATGGAGCTCATCCCTTGGTCCCAAAAGTGAGAAGAGGGAGCCAAGAGGGCACGACCCCGTTAAACCTTTTCTTAGAGAGAGATTGGGAGGGAGGGAACCTCCTCCAACCTACCACACCAAGTTAAAGAGAAGTCCTTTAACTCCTCCACCACGTCCTAGACTGACAGCTACAACGGAAATTGTGCAAGACAATAAATGATGAGATAGGGAGCCCATGTACCTCCTTCCTTAAATTCGAAATGCACCATTCAAAATGCACCCAACTTATTTTAAAAGCGTTAGAGTTTTTTTTTTCTTTTTTATAATGTGGAGACACAGGAATCCAAAGACAATGTTACGCGTTCCTACTTCATCTGGTTTTTTTTCAAAATGGATGAGAGGGAGGGTCAAGAGGAAGTAATTACCCACCCCCTTTCCAAGGCAGCCACTAACACAGAGGTGAAAGAGATGGGAAGTGATGCCACTAAGTGAGTGTGTAGAGATGTGTATATGTGAGAGAGTGAGAGAGAAAGAATGGGATAAGGGGGTGTTTTCATGCAACAAACAGAAATAAAGAACCAAACTACTCAAAAATTTAACAAATGAGAGGTACCCTAGGCCAACCGAAGGCAACACGTATTCATCCTCCTCCAAGTGTCAAGGTGCATCTCACGAAGTATGGACACGCAAACTTGGAAAAACCAACGGCTAAAGGCCGACGTCCCCGGCAACGGCGCCAAATTGTTGAGAAAAGGGGAACAAATGGAAGTGAGAAGTTTCTCCAAGTTGGGCAAAGAATGAGAGGAGAGGTTCACCCACGCTCATGGAGCAATGGCAACAATGGCCAACGTCACAAGGAGCAAAGGGGAACATCCTCCCAACCAAGCACACACACATGCAAATCCATACACCAAGACCAACGCCATTGCACACAAGGAGGCAAGAGAGTAACAAATGACACCTTCTTCCATTACCAAAATGGAGGCCAAGGCCATGGCCAAGGGACCTCCCTTTTTACAAATGAGGCTCTTCTTTATATAGAGAAGAGAGGCATATGTGAATAAAAACATGTGGTCAAAAGACCACATGTGCTAAATCAAAAAAGAGAATCTTTACGTGATATGGGACTAACCACCTAGAGAGAGAGAGCGCGTGAGATTTCCTACGTGGGGATTTTGAGTTTGTGCCAAAAAGCTACTTCATGGAAAAAGGCTTCAATACTTTAGACTAGAGGAAATATCAAAAAGGGGTTTTAGGAGAGTGTTCATATGGACATCTCCTAATTTACAAAAAGAAGGTACTTTCATGAGGGCTAAAGGATGCCATAGCATGAGAAAAAATATGGGCAACCCTTGTAGCAACACATGTGCATGTGCATGTGCATGTGCATGTGCATGTGCATGTGCATGTGCATGTGCATGTGCATGTGCATGTGCATGTGCATGTGCATGTGCATGTGCATGTGCATGTGCATGTGCATGTGCATGTGCATGTGCATGTGCATGTGCATGTGCATGTGCATGTGCAGGTGCAGGTGCAGGTGCAGGTGCAGGTGCACGTGCAGGTGAGGTGCAGGTGTAGGTGTGTGTGTATGTGTCTGTGTATGTGTGTGTGTATGTGTCTGTGTATGTGTGTGTGTATGTGTATGTGCACGTGTATGTGTACCTATATGTGCACGTGCACGTGCACATGTGCGTGCACGTGCACGTGGACGTGGACGTGCACGTGCACGTCCATGTCCACGTGCATCCACGTGCACGTGGACATGGACATGGACGTGCATGTGCACGTGGACGTGGACGTGGACGTGCACGTGCACGTGCACGTGGGCGTGGACGTGGACGTGGACGTGGACGTGCATGTGGACGTGCATGTGGACGTGCACATGGACGTGGACGTGGACGTGCACGTGGACATGGATGTGGACGTGGACGTGCACGTCCATGTGCACGTCCACGTGCACGTGCATGTGGATGTGGATGTGCACGTGGATGTGGATGTGGATGTGGATGTGGATGTGGATGTGGATGTGGAGGTGGATGTGGATGTGGAGGTGGAGGTGGAGGTGGAGGTGGAGGTGGATGTGGATGTGGAGGTGGATGTGGATGTGGATGTGGATGTGGATATGGATGTGGATGTGGATGTGGATGTGGATGTGGATGTGGATGTGGATGTGGATGTGGACGTGGACGTGGATGTGAACGTGGACATGGACGTGGATGTGAACGTGTACGTGTATGTGTATGTGTATGTGTATGTGTATGTGTATGTGTATGTGTACGTGTATGTGTATGTGTATGTGTATGTGTATGTGTATGCGTATGTGTATGTGTATGTGTATGTGTATGTGTACGTGTAGGTGTATGGGTATGTGTATGTGTATGTGTAAGGGTATGTGTATGCATATGTGTATGGGTATGTGTACATGTATGCATAGGAGTATGCATACACGTATGCATACATGTATGCATACACATATGTGTATGTGTAAGTGTATGTGTATGCATATGTGTATGTGTAAGTGTATGCGTATGTGTATGCGTATGCGTATGCGTATGCGTATGCGTATGCGTATGCGTATGCGTATGCGTATGCGTATGCGTATGCGTATGCGTATGCGTATGCGTATGCGTATGCGTATGCGTATGCGTATGCGTATGCGTATGCGTATGCGTATGCGTATGCGTATGCGTATGCGTATGCGTATGCGTATGCGTATGCGTATGCGTATGCGTATGCGTATGCGTATGCGTATGTGTATGTGTATGTGTATGTGTATGTATATGTGCCATTTGTAATTTTTCCCACCTTGCTTTTGCCAACTATCTTTGGCATAATGTCCTTGCTTTCCACAATTGAAGCATCCATTTGAGTTGAGGAGCCTTGACCTCCAGATCATCCTCCTCTACCTCTTTTTCTTCTTCCTCCTCTTGATGATTGACCTACATCTTGGCTTGATTGATGCTCTTGATAGCTTTGGCGGCCTTGTTGGTAGTTTCTTCTACCTCTTCCACTTGAAGCACCTCTATTGCCTTTGCCTCTTTCTCCTTTGCCTACATAGAAGAGTTGGTTTTTGTCACCCTTTGACCTGTTGCCTCAATGGTTGAGCTTCTCAGTCACCATAAGAGAAGTAAGTTGCTAAAAATCTGGTAATGAATCGCTTACATACAGAGAAGTTGTGAATGCCTTCTATTTATCATCTTCTCTAAGCCCAGTAAGTGTGTGGGCAACTAGCTCATCATCATCTACAACACATTCTATTGAACCAAGTGCATCTAAGATCTCTTTTACTTTGAGTATGAAGTCATTAATGCCCTTATTTGATGACTTCCTAAGGTTGTTGAGTTCATTCTTGAGCTGAATTTTTCTAGCCTTTGTAGAGGTAGAGTACAACCTTTCTAAAAACTCCCAATCCTTCTTAGATGTACCTAGGTCTTGGATATGACCTATCATGGAGTTGCTTGTGTGTTTAGAAAGAATGAAGATCACTCTCGTTTCCCTTTCTTCACATTCTCTAATGACTCTCCTTTGATTCTCAGTAGGTGTATGCATATCTATGTATGGCTTCACCTTAGTACCACTAACCAACCCCCAAAGGCCCTTTCCCATGAGGAAGTTAGAAATTCTAAACTTCCACGGTTGGTAATTGCTCTTTTCAGGATTCTCAATGTGAGTATTATAGTCTCCCATTGTGTATGATACTATAAGTGGATCCTAATCCCTCCTTGGATTGTGATAGATGTGAGAAAGAATGATATGTTACCTTCCCACAAGAGCCTCCACTTGTCGTGAACTTTCGATGATGATAGAAGCTCCCCCTTGCCTCAAATTCTTCTTCAAATCTTATTGGTCTTTGCTTCAATCCTTGGCTCTCAAGCAACTTCAAGGCCTCCTCTTGATGTCCTTAATGCTCAATGATGAGCTCTGATTTCACTGATGGAGTATATCCATTCCTAGTTGCAGAAAAAGAATGATAGGCCCTTCCTAGGACCAAACAGTTGACTACCATAGTCTACCAAAAATTGAATTGCTCTTTCGACCTAGAGATTGAACCTATGAAATTTTGCACACTACAAGAATATTCTATGGGCTTTACAAAAAGCCAAAGATCACTCAATTTGGAGAAATTTAAAGGTATCAACTCCCTTCACATGACACACCAAAAATTCTCGAAACAGGTAGCTTGTACCTATGTGTACCTTCCAATACACATGCACTTGGGAATATGAAGAGATAAGACAAGAGAGATTTCAAGGTCAATATAATAAAGGATAATGAGCACGTAATTGTAAGATTATATGCAAAAGAAATCTTACAATCATACGAACAAAATGATCTATCTTGCAAATGAATCGGATAACTACACAAAGAGATATGGGTGATCGAAGATCCATCCTATGAGAAAATTCCGGCAAGCAAGGGGCTTGTTTCAGCTAGGGGCTAGCTTAGAGCTGGATTAAACACTCCTAACGAGATCTTACAACTGCTCAAATTGAAGAGGAGGATGGCCACGACTTTGCTCCATGTGTTTGCTTATATAATGCTCAAAATGTTAGTTGTAGATTTCAATTCGAAAATGGCTCCAAATGATCCCGACTTTTCTCCATCAATTAGGTGAGTTAAGAGCTGAGAAAACTCATGGAAAAGTGGTTGTATATCCTACCAAAAAGTTTGAGTGATGTGGCCCTTCAACTTAGCATGACTTCCCACACTTGAGATTGCTAAGGTTCTAACATGTGTATGTGTATGTGTACGTGTACGTGTACGTGTACGTGTACGTGTACGTGTACGTGTACGTGTACGTGTACATGTACGTGTACGTGTACGTGTAAGTGTACGTGTACGTGTACGTGTACGTGTACGTGTACGTGTACGTGTACGTGCACGTGTACGTGTACGTGTACGTGCACGTGTACGTGTACGTGTACGTGCACGTGTACGTGCACGTGTACGTGTACCTGTACGTGCACGTGCACGTGTACCTGTACGTGCACGTGCACGTGTACGTGTACGTGCACGTGCACGTGTACGTGTACGTGTACCTGTACGTGTACGTGCACGTGTACGTGTACGTGCACGTGCACGTGTACGTGTACGTGTACGTGTACGTGTACGTGTATGTGTATGTGTATGTGTATGTGTATGTGTATGCGTACGTGTATGTGTATGCATATATGTATGTGTATGCATATATGTATGTGTATGTGTAAGTGTATGTGTATGTGTATGTGTATGTATGTGTATGTGTATGTGTATATATGTGTATGGGTATGGGTATGGGTATGTATGTGTATTCGTATGCATATGTGTATGTGTATGTGTATGCCTATGGGTATGCGTATGTGTATGCATATGGGTATGCATATGCGTATGCATATGTGTATGCGTGTGCATATGCGTATGCATATGCCTATGTGTATGTGTATGTGTATGTGTATGTGTATGCGTATGCGTATGCGTATGCGTATGCGTATGCGTATGCGTATGCGTATGCGTATGCGTATGCGTATGCGTATGCGTATGCGTATGCGTATGCGTATGCGTATGCGTATGCGTATGCGTATGCGTATGCGTATGCGTATGCGTATGCGTATGCATATGCGTATGCGTATGCATATGCGTATGCGTATGCATATGTGTATGTGTATGCATATGTGTATGTGCCATTTGTTAATGTTCCCACCTTGCTTTTGCCAACTATCTTTGGCATAGTGTCCTTCCACAATTGAAGCATCGGTTTGAGTTGAAGAGCCTCGACCTCCATATCTTCCTCCTCTACCTCTTTGTCTTCTTCTTCCTCTTGATGATTGACCCTCATCTTGGCTTGATTGATTCCCTTGATAGCTTTGGCTGCCTTGTTGGTAGTTTCTTCTACCTCTGCCACTTGAAGCACCTCTATTGCCTTTGCCTCTTCCTCCTTTGCCTACATAGAAGAGTTGGTCTTGGGTGCCCTTTGACTTGTTGCCTCCATGGTTGAGCTCCTCAATCACCATAAGAGAAGTAAGTTGCTCAAAATCTAGTAATGAATCACTTACATACGAAGAGGTTGTGAATGCCTTCCATTTATCATCTTCTCTAAGCCCGTTAAGTGTGTGGGCAACTAGGTCATCATTATCTACAACACATTCTATTGAACCCGTTAAGTGTGTGGGCAACTAGGTCATCATTATCTCTTTTACTTTGAGTATGAAGTCATTAATGCCCTTATTTGATGACTTCCTAAGGTTGTTGAGTTCATTCTTGAGCTGAACTTTTCTAACCTTTGTAGAGGTAGAGTACAACCTTTCTAAAAACTTCCAAACCTTCTTAGATTTACCTACGTCTTGGATACGACCTATCATGGAGTTGCTTGTGTGTTTAGAAAGAATGAAGATTACTCTCCTATCCCTTTCTTCACATTCTGTAATGGCTCTCCTTTGATTCTCAGTAGGTGTATGTAGATCTATGTATGGCTTCACCTCAATCCACTAACCAAACCCGAAAGACCCTTTACCATGAGAAAATTAGAAATTCTAAACTTCAAAGGTCGGTAATTGCTCTTTTCAAGATTCTGAATGTGAGTATTATAGTCTCCCATTGTTTATGATACTATAAGTGGATCCTAATTCCTCCTTGGTATGTGTATGTGTATGTGTGTGTGTATGTGTATGTGACAACGTATGTGTATGTGTATGTGTATGTGTATGTGTATGTGTATGTGTATGTGTATGTGTATGTGTATGTGTATGTGCATGTGCATGTGCATGTGCATGTGCATGTGCATGTGCATGTGCATGTGCATGTGCATGTGCATGTGCATGTGCATGTGCATGTGCATGTGCATGTGCATGTGCATGTGCATGTGCATGTGCATGTGCATGTGCATGTGCATGTGCATGTGCCCTTTGTTCCTCATGGTTGGCATTGCTTCATCTCCGGATATGAATCCATATAGATTCCTCCCTTGAAGGTAAGCCTCCATCCTTAGAGACCATGCCGGGTAGTTGTTTCGATCCAATTTGTCAATTGTTGATGGAAATCCATCTCCCATGTTGCTTGAATATGCTCTATTACCACTGTGAAGAGAGATGGTGGATGCAATCCAAAGATGAGTAGGTGCCGCTACAACCAGCTTCACACCAGCCAACTGAGACTTCAGAGTTGATTAGTAGACCCTTTGAGCTTCCTAAATCCACCAAAATATCAGCCAAGTACTTTGGAACATGTATCCCAAAAGTTTAAGTCAAGACAGTCAAGTTGCGAAATGACTAGCTCCCAAAACTTGCTATTTTTGGACATACACCTGCTGGAAAAAATGAACAGTGCTCTCAACCTGGAAGGAATTAGAAAAATTCCTTTTGGGCATAGCAAATAGACTTAGCAAGCTTCCCAATACAAGTTAAAACACTTCAAATGATGGATTGAGCACTGAGAACAAGTTTCATCAATTTCTGGAACATTCCCACAATTCTCGGGGCTCTGCAGAGATAGACCAGTAAGCAGTAAAATGCAGATATCTCCAAAAGTATTAATCCAATGACCTTGAAAATTCACATGCACAAAGTAGACAGTACAAGATATCAAACGCAAGTTAAATCACTGAAAATGGTTCAGCAGAACTTGAGATATGACCTTCTGATATTACTGCTCTGAGTGAGTATAGCAGAGAACAAAACAGAGAAGTAGATGATGATAAATGTATAGATTCACATACGATTACAACCATATTGGCAATGAATCTTTGCACAATGGGAGTAGAATGATAGAGCTATGGAGTAAGCTCTTCAATCTCTACAAAATGACATGAAGTGGTCACGTACAAGGCTTGCTAATTGCCTCTTCCTTCTTGCTCCTTTTATAGCTATTCTTGGAGGGAGTTTTGAATTCGAATTTGAATGGCTCCACCTAAAAATGATCCCCAAAGTTAGGAGATATTCCCTCAGCTCAAAAAGTCGTGGGTTTTGGTAGTTAGAGCCACGAAATTGCTTTTACATCATGCATGAGGTAAGCCATCCTTTTCTTTTTTCTTTTTTCAAATACAAGAGATAAAAATGAACTCTTTTACAAGAGGTGTTCACATGACTACTCATGTGACTTACAAATGAGGATAATATCAAACATATCAAGCATGTAGGCTTGGGCAAAATGCACCAACAGCTCCCCCTCAAGCCGAACATGCTTTCCCTCCAAATAAGTCTTCAATTGTCCTTGATTTCTTGCAAGCCAATCATCAACTTGAATCTACTTAACTTTGTACCATCAAGAGCTTTAGTCAACATGTCGGCACATTGCATATCTGTAGAGACATAGGATAATTGAATATCCTTGCTCATTAGCTTCTCCCTTACATAATGGTAGTGGACTTCAATATGCTTGGTTCTAGCATGGTATACTGGATTAGCTGCTAGATGTAGTGAGCTTGTGTTGTCACCAAAAATGTGAGGTGTTGAAGAATGAAGTCCAAGATCTGTGTACAAAGACTTTAACCACATGATTTCTTGAGTTGCATTAGCCAAACCTCTATATTCGGCTTTGGTACAAGATAATGCCACGGTTGGTTGCTTCTTCGATGACCAAGAAATGATTTTTGAACCTGCAAATGATATATATCCTGATGTGCTTCTTCTATCATCTTTAGATCCGGCCCAATCTGCATCTGAATAGACCTTTAGCTCAATATCTGAAGTAAATGAATAAAACAAACCTTCATTCATGGTCCCCTTTAGGTACTTGAGGACTCGCTTGGCCGCTTCCATATGTGGTCTTCTCGGCTTATGCATAAACTGACTCAATATGCTAACACTATAGCATATATCCACTCTTGTGAGTGTTGCATAGTTCAAACTTCCAACCAAGCTTTGATAGCTTGTGATGTCTTCAATTGGCTCTCCTTCATAAGCACTAAGCTTATGATTTTGCTCCATAGGTGTACCTGCACACTTGGTATTTTCCATCTTGAACTTGACGAGCATGTCATGGACATACTTCCTTTGTGTGATGTATATACCTGAATCTGTGTAGATCAACTCCAATCCAAGAAAATAAGTGAGTGGTCTGAGGTCACTTATTTTGAACTCCTCCTTCATTTGACTCTTTACCTGTTTGATTCCTTCAAGATCATTGCCTGTGATAATAATATCATCAACATACACACATAAATAGATCACTTCAGATCCATTCCTCTTTATGAACAAAGAGGTATCCGCCTTGCTAGCTTTGAATCCTTGGTCCTGCGAATAAGTCACCAATCTGAAATTCCAAGCTCTTGGAGCTTGCTTCAATCCATACAAAGCTTTCTTTAGTTTGCATACATAGTTAGGATGATGTGCATCCTCATATCCAGGAGGTTGTGCCATATACACTTCCTCAGAAATCCATCCATTCAAGAAAGCATTCTTTACATCAAGTTGATAAAGATTCCAATTTCTAGATGCAGCAAGACTTATGAGAACCCTAATTGTAGGCATTTTTGCAACAGGAGAGAAAGTCTCATCATAATCAATACCATGGGTTTGAGCAAACCCTTTAGCAACTAACCTTGCTTTGTGTCTATTTATACTTCCATCTGGATTCCTCTTGATTTTGTATATCCATCAAGATCCGATTATCTTCATAGATGGCTTGTTAGGTACAAGCTCCCAGGTGTCATTCTCCTTCAAGGCTTCCATTTCTTCATCCATTGCATCTCTCCAAGCTTTCTTTCTTTGTGCTTCTTCAAATGTGGTAGGTTCTTCATTGGTTGAATCCTTTGCAATGTAGATTGAGTGCTTTGTGACCAAAGAAGTATCATAACCAAACCTCTCTAGTTTCTTCTTCTCCCTCGAAGACCTTCTAAGTGGTTGATGTGAGCTCTCGGGTCCATATGTAGCATCCTGCATCTTTGCTTTACGTTTGTTCTTCCATAGCTTTAGTCTTTCCAAGTCTTCTAGGTCAATCTCCGAATCACTTTCTTCAATTTGCTTTGGCTCCTTTGGTTGAAGTGATGGAAAGTCTTCATCCACGTCATATGGCAGCTTCACTTTCCTGTCATTATCAAACCATGATTTGTTTTCATCAAAAATTACATCTCTACTCACAGAAAATCCTTTATTGGTTGGATTGTACAATCTATATCCTTTTTGGTTTTGATCATAACCAATGAATACACACTTCTCTGCCTTGGGATCCGATTTCCCTCTTACTTGAGAAGGAATGTGAGCATAGGCTAAGCATCCAAAGATTTTGCAATGCTCTAGACTAGGTCTTCTCCCATTCCACACTTCATATGGAGTGGTTCCATCTAGTGACTTAGATGGAAGTCTATTTATGAGATATGTGGCTGTCGACACAGCCTCTGCCCATAGGTAGTTTGGCAATCCCTTTTCATTGAGCATGGACCTTGCTGCTTCGACAATAGCTCTGTTCCTCCTCTCTGCTACACCATTGAGTTTGGGTGTATACCTTGTAGTGACTTCCCTTTTAATGCCTCTTTCATGCAAGAAGGCATCAAATTTAGAAGAGAAGTATTCTCCTCCACCATCTGATCTGAGTCTTTTCAAAGTCCTACCTATTTGATTTTCAACAAGAGCAATATACTTCTTAAAGCAATTAAACACTTCATCCTTGTGCTTCATGAAAAACACAATGGTCCACCTGCTACAATCATCTATGAAAGACACATAATCTCTTGAGCCTGATATAGATGGCTCCTTACTTGGACCCCACACATCCGTGTGCACTAGATCCAAAGGATTTTGATACATATATCCTTTCTTATTGAAAGGTTGTCTATGAGCCTTGCCGATTTGACAAGCTTCACACTTATAAATCATGTGTTGCCTTGTGATATTAGGCAAACCAAGTACACTTTGGTCCCTGCAAATCTGTTTGAGTGTCCTCTCACCAATGTGAGCGAGCCTTTTGTGCCATATCTCCAACTCTGTTAGAGTTTGAGATCCATAGCTAAACAAAGCTATGTTCTTTGTATCTTCCACTTCTAAAGTGAAAAGCCTTCCTGTCTTTTCTCCTTTGGCAATCCTTCGAAAGCCTTGCCTTGGGTCTTCAACATATGCTCCAAATCGATTGAATCTAACCTGCAATCCTTTTTCAACAATCTATCCAACACTTATTAAGTTTTTGGTAATTGTAGGGACATACAAGACTTTGCTTAAGAGGTTCATATTCCCATCTGATGTCTTCACATTACCTATCTTCTCCACTGAGTGCTTTGTATCATCTCCTGTCTGCACTTCATGCTTGTTACGAGGATCTTTCAAATCAGAAAGTAAAGCCACATTTCCTGCTACATGGTTCGAGCATCCCGAATCAATGTAAAATATGTGATCATCATCCTTACCCTTCTTCGCTGATAGATTCATAATCAATAATGAATCTTCTTGACTTTGGTCCTCTTTATAGTTGTTGTAATCTCTTATTTTCCTCTATGGCCACTTTGATAGTTGTTGTTGTTGTTGTTATTGTTGTTGTAGTAGTTGTTGTTGTTGTAGCCTCCATTGTATCTACCTCTGTTTGATCCATAGCCACCTCTATTGAATCCTCTTCCTCTTGAGTTCCTCGGGTTCCTGAAACATTCTTTAGTAGTATGGTTAGATAAGCCACATATATTGCAAGGTTGAGATGATTGGAATCTCCCCCTGCCTTGCTTTCCACCTCTGCCTCTTCCTCTAGCTCTTCCTCTACCTGCAAAGTTTGCTTGGAAAGAGCTTCCTTCATCTTCATTCTTCCTATTCTTTGACTTGTCCTTGACCTTAGCTTTATCAGAATATAAGGCAGAAGTTTGATTACCTCTTGAGGACTTACCACCTTTGCTAATCTTTGCTTCATGAGTGAAGAGTTGGCCCATGAGTGTATTGAGGTCGGGTACATGCATATCCATGTATAAATCCATGGCTGTTGTGAATGACTCCCACTTGTCGTCTGCTTTGATTCCATTCATGATTTGTCTTATGATTTGCTCCTCTTCAATTACCTCTCCAATGCTTCCAAGTTGGTCGGAAATCTCCTTCATCTTTGTGACATAATCAGTCACATTTTGCTTCGGGCTTTTCTTCATTGTTGTGAACTCCATCCACAATTGGTTCTTCCTTGCTCGAGTGTTGGAAGAGAAGAACGAAGCAAGTGCATTCCAGGTTTCTCTTGATGTCTTGCATCCCTTGACATGAGGTAAAAGAAAATCAGAGATTGAGTTTAGAATATAAGACCTTGCAAGTGCATCCTTGGAACACCAATTCGAAAGTCCTTCCACTTCTTCATGTGATGGTTGCCCTTTGTTCCTCATGGTTGGCATTGCTTCATCTCCGGATATGAATCCATATAGATTCCTCCCTTGAAGGTAAGCCTCCATCCTTAGAGACCATGCCGGGTAGTTGTTTTGATCCAATTTGTCAATTGTTGATGGAAATCCATCTCCCATGTTGCTTGACTATGCTCTGATACCACTGTGAAGAGAGATGGTGGATGCAATCCAAAGATGAGTAGGTGCCGCTACAACCAGCTTCACACCAGCCAACTGAGACTTCAGAGTTGATTAGTAGACCCTTTGAGCTTCCTAAATCCACCAAAATATCATCCAAGTACTTTGGAACATGTATCCCAAAAGTTTAAGTCAAGACAGACAAGTTGCGAAATGACTAGCTCCCAAAACTTGCTATTTTTGGACATACACCTGCTGGAAAAAATGAACAGTGCTCTCAACCTGGAAGGAATTAGAAAAATTCCTTTTGGGCATAGCAAATATACTTAGCAAGCTTCCCAATACAAGTTAAAACACTTCAAATGATGGATTGAGCACTGAGAACAAGTTTCATCAATTTCTGGAACATTCCCACAATTCTCGGGGCTCTGCAGAGATAGACCAGTAAGCAGTAAAATGCAGATTTCTCCAAAATTATTAATCCAATGACCTTGAAAATCTATATGCACAAAGTAGACAGTACAAGATATCCAACGCAAGTTAAATCACTGAAAAAAGTTCAGTAGAACTCGAGATATGACCTTCTGAAGTTACTGCTCTGAGTGAGTATAGCAGAGAACAAAACAGAGAAGTAGATGATGATAAATGTATAGATTCACATATGATTACAACCATATTGGCAATGAATCTTTGCACAATGGGAGTAGAATGATAAAGCTATGGAGTAAGTATCAGCCTGACAAGACCTGCAACTTTAATGGATGCTAAGGAACAAGCAAGGCTTTGGGAGGAAGAACAATCATGTCAACAAAGGAAGATGGAACTCTTATACGAGCCTATGGGAGGCCCAGGGAACAGTCCAATGAAAGATTCTGGCCAAGGAAGTCCCGCATTGATGACCCCAGCTTTTGTAGCTACCACTAGCACGCCAGGCGAGACAAAGCCTGTGCTAACTGAAGAACGAATATTGGAGTTGGTCACACAAGCTATAAAAGCAGCCACAATGACTCACGAAACATACACAGTAAAACCAGAGGTAACTACAAACCCCAATCAAGTGTTTCGATCAAATACATGGTGTGGAAAGTGCCATGGTTACGGCCATTTGGCTTTAGAATGCCCTACTGTAGCTCAGTGATGAGTAGCACCTCCTTTAATGTCAATCCGGGAAGACGTGAGGATGGTATGAAGACCTCGAGCAAGTGGCGGCCCAAGTGCGTGAGTGAGAAGCACACAAGCATGCACACACATACACACACACGCGCACACACGGCAAGACAAAGAGAGAGAATCAATGGAGCTTTTAGATTACTTTCAAAATGCTCTCACAAGTTCGTTTCAATTACAATCTAACCTCAAAAATGAGCTCTCTAGCTCTTTTTATAGTTTTTGACTAGGTTTTGGCCCTGTCCAGACCTAGTGTCCGGCCTAGTTAAAAATTAGGTTCCAGGGCCAATTTGAGGCTCAAACGGAGTCTAAAAAATACGAAAATTGATATGTAGGTACTTCTAAGGCTCTTCAAGCTCAAGGACTCCTTGGCTTGCACAAAATGGAGCTACAAAAATATGAAATGGTATTTACAATGATTGTTAGTGATAAGAATCACTGTTAAAAGATGTGGATTGGAAAAATTGAAGGGCCTATCTGCCAGATTTGCGTCGACTGCTTTGTCTACTTACTCCTTCACCTTGTTCTGACTCTCTCCGTTGGCTTCCTTGTCTAGTCAATCCTTGGGTTCCCTGGCTTCCTTGTCTAGTCAGTCCTTGGGTGCCCATACTGCTCTCAACACCCCCCCCTCTCTCGCGTCTGTCGTCCCTGACAGACCCTTGTTGCTGGGAGTGTTGGATGTAATATTCCACAACCTGAGTGGCACGCTGATGTTCTTGTAAGCGTAGTCCTCTGGCCAAATCTGTCATCATACGATCCCAATCGATTGGTCCTGGAATGTCCGGATGTGGCAGACGTAATTGATCTGCATGGATCGCTTGTTCTACTGCGAATAGATGTAGCAAGTGTGTGGGTCTGGGAATGAAAATTTCGGAATTGTATTCCCAGAAGCCCGTAGAGAACATTTCCTCAAATGTTTGCTTGAAGCATGCGGGCAAGTACTTGATTCGTGCATGCCAAGCAAAGATGACAGTGACCGAGGGGGTTTGGCTCATGTCGTAGACTAAATCCTTGTTGCCTTGAGCGAATCCAGGGGCGGAGATGTATGGAGCTTGGACATTCCGAAAGGTTTTGAAAACAATGGTCATGAGCTCAAAGATCTTCATACACATTTTCGCCGCGATGTCGGGTACATTATTGAGACGTGTAGACCAGTGTCGAATTGTTGATATCATGTAGGCTACGGTTGGAGGTCCTCGAGGTGGAGCAAAATACGGATAGTTAACCCAGGCCGAGCACTCTTTATTGTTGCGTACCTTGATTGCAAATGCTTGCCAGGATCTGCGACGTACCACTGGACAATAGCATGGATTATACTTGATATAGAGTGGCATGGTAGCCCAGGTACTCATCATCTCTGGGTAATCGGTGAGTAAACGTGCACGCCAATTAGGTTGGAAAATCGAGCCAGCACGTGCATCGGTCGGTAAATCCCCTATCTCAAATTGAGTAGCGAATGTGGGCTCCTTCCCTGTATGTCTTTTGACTTCTGCATTATAATCATGTAGTAAGACAAAATAAGGCATGTATTGCGATTCTGATGTTGTGATTAACCGTTGATGGGATAATTGTTGAAAGTAGGAAGACCGAAGGACCGTTTCTTCCAGATTCATGAGAGATTGCATTTGCACGGCCACACGATCATCATGTGTCTTACCCACTTTCTCGACCCTTCTGACCCAATCTGGAACTTGAATTTCTAACGTGTCTTGTCCTTCTTCTGTAGTTCGACCACCCGGCGTCGGCATAGGCTCATAGGGCTCTTCGTAGCTGTCCTCGACGGGGATTTCCACTACTGTTTCAGGTGCTGGTTCTTCAATGGGCGAGGGTGGTTGTTCGTATGGTAGGAGGCGTGCTTGGAGTTCGGCCACCTGTTTCCGAAGGGTCTCCATTTCTTCTGTAGATTGTTGCAAGATTACCGGCTCCTGTTGAGCAGTGGGTACACTGGCTAACTATTTCTTTAGATCGGCACATTCAGTCTCTAGTTTTTCATATGACTCCAGGAAATTTGCATGCTCCTCAAGTAAAATGCGGATGTCTTCTGATGGAACTGCTCTATATCTGGTAGGGCTAATGGTTGCTCCTACGGTTCCTTCCATAGCCGCTTCAAAGTTGTCTTGATTTTGTTGTTGAAGTCGTTTGTTCTCTTCTAGTGCTGCGGCCATATGCTTCCTTAATAGCCCAATGTTGCGTCTGAGTGTGGCGTTAGATATCATTTGCGCTTGAAGCACTGTTTCTAGTTCCTTGACTGCTTGGTCATCTATAGTTGATGTCTTTGCTTCCAATTCGGAGTGAGCCTGTTGTAGTGTGGTATGCTCGGTTAGGAGCGTCTGGTAGTCAGCCTCAAGAGTGGTGACTCGAGCTTGCAGACGTTGAGATTCTGCCTGGAGGGCAGCAGTGCGTTCTTCCAATTGATGGTAGTCTTGTTGTAGCTGATGTGCACACTGAAGTAATGTGTTGAACGTGCTATTTACATTATGAGATGCAAGGGGAAAAGTTTGAAATGCAGGGGAGGAGGGATTGGGTAGGGGGGTAGTGAATGATGTGTGTGCCAATGATGTGAGTGGTGAGGTGGGGGGTAGTGGAGGGGGAGAGGGTGGAATCGTGGGGAGAGGTGCTGTGGTGGGTGAAATGTCCATCGGGTCAGACAGAGTGGTGTGTATAGGGGCTACCATGTAGTTGGGTATGGTAGGTGAGGTGAGTGTGGTGTGCGTGTAAATTGATGTCGTTGCGAACAGCGGGGAAAGGTGCCTTTGAAACATTGGAGAGCGGAAGAACTGCTCCACAAAGGACGGGTATTGGGGTGGTGAGGTCCGGTTGAAAGAGGTGTAGGGGCCAGCTGGGAAGTGAGGGTCATGGAATGGAGGTACTCGTATTGGGGGATAGGTCGGGAAACACAGGGTGCCTTCTGTGGGTGCTGGGTTTCCAACTACACTTGTAATTATGGGATGGCCAGTCATGGGTTCAGAGGATAGACAGGATGAAGTGTACAAGGGATTGGTGACGAAGGAGAAGAGGGTGTCTTGTGAGGTGGGTTCTCGAAATGAGAATGATTTGAATGATGATGGGTTATAAGTGAATGTAGAGGTGATGACTGTCGTTTCTTCCGAGGTGGGAAGTGGTGGTGGGGGTGGAGAAGGTGGTGATGGAGGACGCTGGGGTGAGATGGGTGATGTCTGAACGAAGGTTTCAGCGGAGAGGTCAGTGGTGGTTGTGGGAGTGGCTGTGGTCTCAATAGGTACTTCTGGTTCTATGACGGGTATCCTGATAGTCTTACCTGCTCGTGGTAACGTGTCCACTCTGCATTTGTCATACCTTACGGACTGGCGGACTGCGGTGTGGACAGCCTCTGGAACTCCTAAAGAGTCTGACACTAATTTGAGGGTGTCAATGAAATGTTGGTCCACTCCTTCATCTGATAGCATTTCTTGCATCAAAGCTTGACCTGATACCAGAGAGAGCTGATGCCTTTCTTGTACTGCTTTGATAGTGTCGTATAGCCTTCGTAGTTGAGCTGTATATGCAGGTGCACCTACAAGTTCTGGCACTTCTTGTTGCTCCTCTTGTTGCTCTTGATCATACTCCTCCTCATCATCCTCCTGTTCTTCATCTCCGTCCTCTTCTTCCTCCACTTCAACAGGTGTGACAGGTGCTTGGGAGGTTGTGGCCTACATTTGTACATTCTCCGCTTGTTGTGCCTCTTCTGCCTCTAGCTCTACATCTTGTAATAGTTGTTCGAAGTCTTCATTAGTGAGTTCTTCTAAAGGTGCACCACTAGGAAATTCGAGATCCGTTGGGATGGGAGGGAATATCAAAGTGGAACCATCGGTGCTGCGTCTTGGAAGTCGGAGTGTGAATGGTCGGACTCTTCGGGGTGGCGGGGTGACGTCTGGAGTTAGGGTGGCTCCACGTGGTTGAGCACATGGGACTTGGACCGTGCCTCTCATCTTCTTAGAAGGGGGTCCAGTGGATGTCCTGCCTCGAAACTGCTCTACCCGATTCCACATCAGGGCTCGTTGGATTGGAATGTCATAAGCCAAACACCTATAAATGATTCTTGTCAGAGCACAGCACCCATATAAAACCTGTTTCCGCGGCCAGCGTTTGTGTGCTAAGTGTATCTGATCAATTATCCAGTGGGGTAGGTTGATAGTGAGGCTCTGTGTCTCTGCCAGATACAGGCTAAACCAAATCTTTTTGTGCGGCATGGTGAATCTATCCTGCGCCGGGAAAGCAAAGTGTTGCATGCACATGCGAAGGTGTATTGCAATATTAGGCGTCATGGATACCATGTCCTTGAGTTTGGTGAGACTTCGATTCTTCATGTAGTCCGGTACTAGGGTTTCCTTCTCTGTAGGAATATGCATGCCGCGCATATCCAGAGCTTCTCTCACCAAATTGTTTGATAGCCTAAACCTCTTGAGCTCATTCCCCTTTGTCAGAGATGGAATCACAAATGAGCTTGCACCTTTTGGGTTCGGATTTGGAGTCAAGGTGTTGATGAGATAGTAGCATCGCATGAAGTCAGGTTTTGGGAGTCGGGCACTGAAATAGGCACTCAATCCGGCTTTTTCCCATATCGGACGTAGACCTTCCGCATTTTGTAACTTCTCAAATTCTCTTGTAAAGAAATGGTATCTGCCTTGCTTTCCATTGTAGTCCAACTCTGATTCCCATAGATACGTTCCTTCCCCCAAGGGTCCTGCTACCTCGGTAAACCAATGTGAAGTCTTTCCCACGGGCATGGTGTGGCCACGCGGAGGGTCCGCAATAGGTATGATTTTGACGGCCTGCAACTCTTCTGGTCTTTCAACTGTCTCAGGCAAAATGGGTAAACTGTCCAAGTCCACCACTTGCGGGTTTGTTTCTGTGTGAGAGCTAGTTCCTGCTGCCTCCGCCATGTTGAAAATGTCGCAGCTGATTCTGTGAGAATATATGAATAAACGTTAACATTGCAATGGACACAAGAATGACATGGTGTCCCTTGTTACAATATTAACTTAAAGTTCTGGAGTGGTTAGGAGTTAATAAGTGCTCGGTGCTAGTGTGTGTAGTTAGGAGTTAGGTAGACCTAAGAGCTAAGCGAAATGATGTGAAGCGGTTAGTAGGTGATCATGGATTTACAATAGGGTCAGGGGGTTTGTTACAAGTCTTGGGCTGCCAAACGCAGTGGATGGGTTTTACTCGTGGTTCCGTAGAGATTCTCGAGAGCTTTATAGGTGTGTCAGCTTTAACCTGAGGCCTTTTAGGGGCCCAGTTACAACTGATTCTGTTCGTGTTCATGTGCCTTGGTGTTGATAATGAGTGGATGTAGGCTGTGCGAGTGAATGGATCATGCTGTGTAGGGTGTGTTCTTGGTGTAGCTATCTGAGCCCGCAAACAAGCCTTAGGCACCCAAATTTGTCTTGATTGTGGGCTAGCCTTCATCGACCTTTTGGGCACCCAAATAGATTTCACGTTAGCAGAAGAATTTCCGAAAGACTTCTTATTAGTGACGTGTTGTTGGTTACTAATAAGGGGCTTTGCCCGTGCGGTTGGCGTGGGTGCAACCGGGTGTTCGCCTTTTCGCACCCACACTTGGTTCACTTGTTGAGACATTCTACTGCGCAGGTTCTTTTGATGTCCGGCATAGGTAGTACTCTGCTTCTTCTGCCTTTGCTCCACCTTTGGTTGTTGCCTCCTTCTGGCCTTTAGAAACGAAGGGAGTTCTGTTGCATCCCTGACTCCTTTTTTGCAAATATCGTTCCTCTGCAACACAGGATTTTGAACAAGAACAGCATGGTCATCTTCATGTGTACCCCTAGAAGGACCAGGAGTCTGTGCCTTTTCTAGTTCCTTGAGTGCTCCCTTATCCAACTCTATTGTAATTCGACTATGATTGACCCATACCTGAAGAAGTCCACTTCTTAGGTTTAAGTTGACTGCTTGGTCATAGATCCAGTCTTGACCCAAGACAAGAGGTTCAGTGAGATCATCATCTTGACACACTAGTGCTTTAACTGTGATTGCCTCATCATGAATGTAGAGGGGAAGTTCCACCTCGCCCATGCAAGGGGTTTCCACGCCTCCCAATCCTATGAGATATGCTTCCACAGGATTAACAGTTAACTGTAACTCCTGACAGTAAGACACTCTAACAGCACTAGTGGCTGCACCAAAGTCAATCAAGGCTTTTACAGTCCTTGCACTCTTTCCTTGTCCTATATCTAGGGTTACGAAAGGACGTCGATCAGTTATCCTAGGTGAGCTGGTTCCTGCGACTTCACACATTGCCATATGATATCCTTGATCTGCATAGTCATTTGTCCTAGGCTGCTCCCCACCTTGCCTTCGTAATTTCATCCTTCTGATGCGTTCTAAAGCTTCTGCTTGAGCTTCTTCTCTAATTCGCTTCTCTTCCTCTTTGCGTTTCTTAGCAGTGTTGAGTCGGCTGAGCATCTCCTCAGTGAGGGGTTCCTGATACAACTTGACTCTGCATCCGCTAATATAGTTAGGGAGAACATCGCCCTCTAATGTGGCTAATTGTACTGCTCCACTCGTGGAGATCCTATTGATAATCATAGGTCCGTAGCCTCTCTTTTCTAGCTTCCTCGCGTGTTGTTTTAGTGTATAGACTAGGACTAGATCTCCGGCTTTTAAGCCTTTATTCTTCACATGGGCATCGAAGTATGCCTTCTGCCTCTTTTTAGCTGCATATATTCCAGCAGCGGCTCTCAGTCTTGTTTCTCCTAATCGTTCAAGGTCAAAGATCCTAGAGGAAAGCTCATGACCTGTCCATTCATGCTCTTGTGCTACTCTCAATGTAGGGATCAAGAAGTCCAAGGGTAACACAGCGTTTTGGCCGAATACCATCTGAAAGGGGGTGGCTTGGAGTACCGTTTTGTAGGCAACTCGGTATGCCCAAACAGCATGGTGTAGCTGTTTGTCCCAATCAGAGCGTTTAGTGTTCACTAGTTTCGTCAGTACATTGCATAAAATCTTGTTAGTGCTCTCAGCTTGCCCATTAGCTTGAGGGTGATAAGGGGCAGACTTCTTGTGTATTACCAAGAATTCTTGGAGTAAATTTTCAATCACTTCGTTCAAGAAATGAGTGCCTCTATCACTTACAAGCTCTATAGGTAGTCCGTATCTCGTGAATACATTCTCAAACAAGAATTTGGCAGTTGTTTGAGCATCGTTCTTGGTTGTAGCCTTTACCTCTACCCACTTGGTGAGATAATCTGTTGCAACAATGATGTATTCCGCATGAGAACCCTTAGCTGGGGGATTAATAGGACCTACGAAGTCTATTCCCCACTTAGAGAATGCACGTCCACCCATCATAGGTTTCAGTGGCATCTCATCTTTGCGTATGGGATACTGAGTCCTCTGACAGACATCACACCGTTTCACATAGGTATGTGCATCCATGTGAAGGGTAGGCCACCAGAAGCCCGCAAATAGTATCGCCTTGATCACCCGATCTGGTCCAAAGTGTCCTCCTGCTACACCTTGGTGAGCAGTTTCCAAGATCTTAAGATATTCACTCTCATGGACACACAGTCTCAGGTAACCATCCTTACCGCGTTTGTATAGATTATCACCAATGAGTGAGTAATCCAAGGCTTCCTGTTCTAAACTCCTTTTCCTCGCCAGAGTCATGTCTGGAGGGAACGCTTTCGTCTTTAGGAAGGATACTAGTGGTTCACTCCATTCTGGCACAATAGATACTTGATAAAGAGTGGCGTGTTCCACAGGTGGCTTAGTGCAACAGATTGGGCATTCCTTGCACAACTTTTGGACATCCGCTTCCATAGTTGGCCAATGCACTCCGAATCTCTTTAGGGTCTGTAAAGTTCGTTGCTTTGAATGGTGTTGCTCTAGTGCACCTACATGTGCTAATTGCAACCATTTAGAGTACTCATCCTCTTCCACGCAGCAAGCCAAGATCCCTTGATCTGTGTGCTTGTACATGCTTCCTGCCATGATGTGGTACTTTTGGGCTTTTACAACTTCTCTATTCCGAGTGTTTATCACTGGATGATTAGGCCCGTATGTCAATACTGGTACCAATGGCTTAGCCCACTGCGGTATAACTTCCAAATTAAACAAGTAAGCATCAGGAAGGTCATCTGACACTCCTTGTGGGGCTTCTCCCGATGTGAGCCTAGAGAGATGATCGGCTCTCAAATGAGTCCTACCTTTCCTTACCACAACCTCAAAATCGTATTCCATTAGCAAGAGAAACCATCTCACTAATCTTCCTGTATTACATGGCTTGTTTACAAGATATAACAATGCCTGATGATCAGTAAAAAATTTAAACTTATTTGCAAGCAAATAGTGTCTAAATTTCTTAACTGCATATACCATGCCTAATCCTTCTCGCTCTGTAGTGGTGTAATTCCGTTCAGCCGCATTCAATTGTCTACTGGCATAGGCAATTGGAAGATCCATATTACCTTCACCAGTAGGTTGTGCAAGCACACATCCAATAGCATAATTGGATGCATCAACATGAACATGGAATGGCTTATTCCAATCTGGTGTGGTCAAGATTGGTGCTGAACATAATCTTCGTTTAAGCTCTTGGAAGGAATTCTCACATTCATTCGTCCACTCAAAGTTTGTCAGAAGTCCGTACATGGGCTTTGCAATGATAGCATACATGTGTATAAATCGTCGATAATAACCACAATGCCCCATGAAAGCTTGTACTTCCTTGACATTCTTAGGTCTAGGTAACTCTGCTATGGCTCTCCCTTTCTCTTCATCCGTGGATATGCCATTCTTCGACACTATGTGTCCCAGAATCTTGCCTTGCCTGACCATGAAAACGCACTTTTCTGGGTTCAGGCAGACTTGATATTCTCTACATTTGTCAAAGATTTGTTTGAGTTCAGGAATATGGGTTTGTCTAATGTTGGAATGAGCACAAAGATCATCAACATAGACTTCTAAACTCTTCCTCAGGAACTCCTTAAACACATGGCACATCAGCCTCTGGAAGGTAGCTGGTGCATTGGTAAGCCCAAATGGCATTACTCTAAAAGCAAATATGCCCCACTCTGTGGCAAAGGCTGTCTTATGCTGATCCTCTGGAGCTATGGCTACTTGATTGTAGCCCGAAAATCCATCAAGGAAGCTGTACACTTCCTTGCCTGCCACTCTTTCTAAGAGATGTTCTGTGATGGGAAGTGGATAGTTATCACGAATTGTGGCTGCATTAACCTTTTTCAAGTTAATGCACACGCGCAGTTTGCCATTCTTCTTGGGCACCACTACGATGGGGGATACCCATTCAGTGTGCTCAATTTCATAGATAAATCCAGCTTCAACCAGTCTATCTATCTCTTCTTTGATCTTAGCGGCGTAATTATCGTTATATGTATAAGGCTTTTGCTTAGAGGGTTTAGCATCTGAGATCATGGGAATAGTGTGTGAGCATATGTCTGGGTCAACCCCTTTCAAATCCTTGTAACTCCAAGCGAATACATCCCTGTATTCTCTTAGCAAGGCAATCAATTCATGCTCTTCTTCTTCTGTCAGGTCATGGCCTATATACGTGCATCTCTCCTCTCCTTCTTCTATGGCCACTACTATTTTCTTGGTGGTTTCTTTGTTATCATAGGCCTCTCCTGATTGTGCTTCTCGTTTAGGCATTCTTATCATGACTCTCCTGTCATCTATCTCATACTTCTTAAAATTTTCTGGGACCTCAAACAAAGATTCTTCCTCCTCTGGTGAGACTTCTTTCTTCTTTCGTTTCTTTCCTTCCTCCCTTGGGGTCATATGCGTTGCTAATCTTACATCATTTGTAACCTCTCCATGCCTCTGGGGTTGAAATTCTACTGCATGGAAGTATTCTTCATCTGATGCAAATGGTGGGTCCATAATGATTGACTCTAGATCGGAGTCACTTGCATCCTCAAATGCATCAGGGCTAGGTTCACATTCTTCTAAAACTGCCTGTCCCATGATTGGCTCTATGGAGAAGACTGAAATGTCATAGCCATCCTCATCACAGTGAGGTGTCCATTGTTCTTCATTGATGGCTACGTCCATTGTTGCTAAAATTTCTGCCCAACCGTGAGGTTCAAATTCTTCGTCTGGAAAAACTACAGGTGCATAGGCTGGGTCTTGGATTGATCTATGGGTTTCTTTCGCACCTACCTCTCTGGCTTTCTCTCTCTTCTCTTCTTCTACTGCTACCTTGCACATCCATAAGTGAGTGTCTTCATGCATCCATGAGGATCCAGACCCTAGGGAATGCACCGATTCTGTATCATCTTTGGCTCTATGGATGGGATTCCATTGGATAGGAGGGACATCTCTGTGAGAATAATCTTTGAGATTGACTTTGGTCGTGACACCTAAGTGTTGCAGGTACAAGGAATTGGTCCCCCAATCCTGCACCACTTGCAACTGTCGCATAAATGGTCTTCCTAAAATCATCTCATAGGCATGATTTTTGCTGAAGTCACATATGGCAAAGGTATGTTCAAGCTCGACACCACAAGTGGTGAGAGTTATTCCTTCTAGCAATCCTAGGGGTCTCTCTATGTGACCATCGGCCATTTGCAATTTCATTCTCGTTGGCCTGAGTGCTGGCTTGCCCCAACGCTTCCATAAGGAGGTAGTGGCAATTGCAACTCCTGCACCTGAGTCCAAAATTGCCTTCGTGGTGTAGTCCTGGTAGGTGATGGGAAGATAGGTGTTCCCTTCTTCACCTTCACACATATCTCCTATCTTATCCAAGGGAATTTCTGGCACTGTCCTATGGGATCCTACCCTGGAACGTGGTTTTGCAACTTCAGTTACTTGACTAGCTACATATTTCCGCGCTTTTGGTCTATCCTTAGGCAGTTCTTCCAAAGTGAGATCGCGCTGCACTTTGGTGTTCTTTACTATCTCTGTGTGCCTAGGTATGACTGAATAGTCGTTCCTTACCATGACTGTGGGTGCTCTCATACATGTGGACTTCGCTTCCCATGGGCCTGTGAAGTGGGGTAGCTCCTGTATGGAATTAGACTCAAAGTCCAACCTCTCATGAGACTGAGTACTCTCATGTTCCCCGTAAATGGATGGGATGTCTTGTGGGAATTGGTCGTGTGCATCGTCCACAAGTTCAAATGGAGGGGCGACCTCACTTTCGTTATCCCATTTGTCTTCTTGAATCTCTCGTAGGAAGTCTGGTGCAAACCGATTCATAGAAGAAGAAGTGTCTGGCTCCGTAGAATTAGGCACGTAAGCAACCTGGGAAGGAGGGCTCATTCTATCGTTGGCTCTCTCCTCGTTCCCACAGATGGCTGGAGCACAAGCTTCTTGGAGAGGATTACTTATTCTATTACTCTTCCGAGCAGGCTCATACGCTCTCCGAGAAGGAATGTGGGTCACCTGTGGAGGTACATAAGCTTTCGGGGGAGGCTCGTCTGCCTTTTGGGGGGGAAGATAAGCTTCTTGAGGAGGCACATGGGCTTCCTGAAGAGGCTGGCTTATCCGTTCTCTTGCCTTTTCCCTTCTTTGAGGGGCAGGTTCCCTTTCTGATTGTGCAATTAGCTTCTCTATTCTTTCTAACAGTCCATCAAAGTGTAATTGCGTCTTAGCTGAACTAGAGATGTTAAACAGGCGACTGGCTTCAAACATGGTCTGAGCCAATTCCACCATTTTGGCACAAATTTTGGTTCGTTCAAGCTCTAGCTCGGCTCTAGGGTAGCATTTTTCATGATCAGTTACGTTTGGCCCTTCTTGGATTCTGGCCTGATAAGCTTTCAACATCATATTAAGGTCTTCGGGAGTGGGATCAGCTAGGACTGATCCTACTCTAGGGGGTGGTGGGATTTGATGAGGCGGTGGGGAAAGTGGTGGGTTGGATGGAGGTGGGAGTGGTGGAGGCGGGGTAATGTGAGAGGGAGTTGGAGCTGTGAGTTCAGTTATCCTCGCTTTGGTTTCTCTTATGCTTTCCTCAAGCTCACTCATCTTTTTAGCCCATTGTCTTTTCATTCTTTCTCGACTATCTTTCCACGCTCTAGTCCTTTTCTTTGTCACGCTCTCGGTTTCACTAGCCTCTGGGCCCTTTTCCTGGCTTGCCTCTTGGTTTTGCTGCAATGCCTGAGCTCTAGTAACCACCTGCATTGGTGCAGTGGAAGTGACACTTCCTGAGGCATCCACAACCAACCCAATCACATTGATAGGAGTGATTTTTGGCATATTATTGGGGTTCTTTGGGCAATCTCGTAAGAGATGCTCTTTTCCACAATCTTGGCAAAAGCCTTGGATCGTCACGGACTGATTTTGTGTAGGTGGAGGTAAGGGACAATCACGAATGAAGTGATCCCCTTGACATCGGTAGCATGGTCCTCTAGGAAAGGGTGGTCGTACCTGCCTAGGTTGAGGCCTAGGGTTGGGGTTTGCATACATGACGTTCGTGTAATCCGACTCCCAACTAGGTTCACTTGGTTCTTCACTATAGTAGGACTCACCATGTTCTGGAGACTGCCTGTAGTAAGCTTGGGGACTATCGACATGTGTAGAATCAAAGCTATGGTCACTCGGGTCACTTTCTGAGATCAATGGGGTTACTGGTACTATGGCCCTATTCAGGTTTTCTTCTGCCACAGAATACTTTACTGGAATCACATTAGCGGGGTTTGGAGGCTGTTGAGCTAGCACCGGTTGGGGTCTCTGTTGGGCCTGATATTGTGGTTGGTAGGTTTGTTGGGGTCTAGCATATTGTGGTGGTGGATTTTGGTTCTGGTATCGGCCTTGTTGGTAGGGCTGCGGATAGGGTTGCCTAACTGCCTGCTTGTTGTATGGACAATCTTGTGCGGTGTGATTGGTGTATCTTCGTTCTATGGTGCAGTACTGGCTACTAGGGTTTACTTGGGGTTGAGCCATAATAGGGCAGACATTCGCCATGTGGTCGCCACCACAAGTATAGCATCTTTTCACAGGGGCAAACCTAGGAATTTGTTTGCTAGAGACGCCTAGTTTTTGTGCCACTTTCTCTGCGAGTTCCTCAATTGATGTGGATTGCGTGAAAGAGTGACTAGAAGCACTATCTGAATCTTTGTAGATTTTGGAAAGCTCTAGTTCCTCCCCTAGGTTATCTTCAATGTCAATGCACATGCGTACACACCCTTCTATAGTCCTAGGGTCCTTCAGATACACATAGGATCTCAATTTCGTACTCAGCAATCCATCAAGGAATAAGGCTACTTGTTTAGCAGATGTGGGTAGCTCCGAAATAGGGCACCTTTCCAGGTATTGTCTAAATCTTCTTCCTGCAAGTCTCACGGTCTCTTGAGGGGTTTGCTTGAAGCTGTGAATCAATGATGAGGTATTGTGTCTTATGCCACTCTTAGAGAACTCTACAATGAAAGCCTCTAGGAGTTGGTCTATGCTCCTGAACTAACGCTCATCCAATGGTTGAAACCATGTAAGTGCTGTGTTCCTAAGGGTTAGACCGAAGGCATTGTGCTGCGTGAACAGATCCTCAACCTGTTCAGCTCTCAAGACTTGCTTGAACTCCGCCACATGATCATAGGGATCTCCTGTGCCGTCAAAGTAATTCTTCATGGACTTAACTAGCTGGGTGGGTCTCAAAGTTCTTGCGTGCTCTCTAGGCCTCGGCAGAGGGAATCCATCTACATTTCTTTGGTTCCTGTGGGCTCTATGCATCTCAGGAGGTTCTACCCTATTCGTCTCCGTTCTCGTTCTTTCTCTGCCCACTGGGTTGGCAAAACTTACTTCTGGTCTATCTCTACTTCTGTCTCTTTGCGTACCATGAGCTTGGGAAGTTCCAGCCCCAGGGTGACCATAGGATACATTTGATCTTGGTTGAGGGAAAATAAATTCACCCTTCCAAGTGTAAGCATGCCTATCATTTTCTGTCACCACAAAGATCCGTTCTGAAGCATGATCTAAATAGGTCACTCTGCCTGGGCTATCCGGATCCTTAAACTCATAGATCATGATATTTCCTATGTCTGTCGGCTGATTAGACTTATACCTCCAAAAGGCTTCATCAGTTTCTCGATTGAGGAGCAACTCTATGCTCTTGTTGTCTTGGGGGACCCATTCAGGCGTGATAATCCTAGTGAGGACTGATTTACCTCGAGGGGTTCTAGGTTCCGCACCCATGTTCCCTTGTTCCAGGTCACCTAAGTCCGCTTCTGAGATTACATTCCCAAAGTCATCGGTCCTATCAGGGTGACTAGTGACTACATATATAGTTCCTTCTTTGTCCAGGTATGCACCATTTTCAAACTTGACAGCTGGGTGCTCTAGTCCAATGGATTGATCAGGGTTTTTAATCTGGACCACAGATCTTCCTAAGCCGTCCTCATAGATGCTAGCACCTAATCGGTTGGTCCTAAGGTACTCCAGCTGCGTTTTGTAAGGACCTTCTACCCTGTACAGGTAAGGCACTCCTGAACTTCCCGTAGGTCTGTCCATGCCTTGAGACATTTCTGACTCACTGGTCTCAGAGCTAGGGTAGTATGAGTGGTGGCTCAACTGCTGGGCCCAAGACCTTGCAGTGTGATTGACACTAGCCTCTGAAGACCTAAGGCTTTGTCTTTCCCTTGCTAAATGTCGTCCTGATCTAAGGTTCATATGCCTAACTGATTAGCCCAATTTTTTTTCAGAGTACAACCTCGTTGCCGATTAATTGGTACCAGTCACTTGATTCTTTTTAGTTATTTTATCACGTTTGAGTTCTTGTCTGATATCACGTCGTCGGAATACTTGAGTGTTCTTCGTACTTTTAGGTTGATCGTTCCACGTTAGGTTCTTTCCTTTATGTTACCGACCGTACAGAGATTAGATTTTTAACTTGAACTTGAGTTTTTAGGTAGTCTTCAACTTGATGACTGCCTATCGTCGCTCTGACTTACTCCTACCTCTCGTCGTTCTTAGCCTAAGCTATGAATTGAGAGAGGGGGTTAAAAGTGTCCAACCTTTTGTTTCCTGCTCGGTTGCCCTTGAGTGCCCAGGAAATGTGTTCCCAAGCTCGCACTTACACTTGCTTAGAACGCCTCTCGTTGCTCTGTAAGAGTTTCAAAGTTAGCTTTGAAATTTACATTCCAAAGACAGAACCAATTATTTTCATTCATGTAGCACAAACACAAACGTGCATAGTGATTTTCAAGAAAACAATCCTAAGGACCCCTGACTTTGATCCCCCTGGGTATGGTCAACTTCAAAATACCCTATCTAAAAATCAATGCATTATCTTTATAAAAAACAGTTGAGGGCGTGTAGTATATGCTACGAGCTTTCCAACAAGCCCTAGAGCTCAAAAAATGGCTCTCGTATGAAAAAGTTGTGACCGTTCAGGGTTCTAGTGTTACGACAGGGTTCAAACAGGATCACTGTGCAACAGGTTTTCCCCAAGTTGTTTTCCTAAGGCTTCCCCATGTGCTCAAGAGCATAATATTTGTGCCCAAAATTAGCCCAACTTTTCAATTAACAAGCCCTAAAAAATTTGGCTAAAATTGGCTGTCAATCGCGATGGATAGGGCTGTCAATCGCGATGGACACTCAGTCAATCGCGATGGACAGAGAGTTTCAGTCGGTCGCGATGGACACCCAATTCAATCAATCGCGATGGACAGGCAGTCAATCGCGATGGACAGAGACCTCAGTCAATCGCGATGGACAAGGGGTTGAGTCAATCGCGATGGACAGGCAGTCAATCGCGATGGACAGAGACTTCAGTCAATCACGATGGACAGGGGGTTGAGTCAATCGCGATGGACAGGCAGTCGGTCGCGATGGACAGAGACTTCAGTCAATCGCGATGGACAGGGGGTTCAGTCAATCGCGATGGACAGGCAGTCAGTCGCGATGGACTGGCAGTCAATCGCGATGGACAGAGCTGTCAATCGCGATGGACAGGGCTGTCAATCGCGATGGACTGAAATTTGCAAGATTTTCAAAAATTTTAGTGGGAATGTGGTGTGCAGGGTCTCTAGTCCACTGTGGTGCACTCAGATTTACCAACAAGTGAAAATTTCTGTCAATCGCGATGGACAGAAGGCGGCGACTGCGAGACAGTTTCGTCGAGTTCCGTACCTGCGCGGAAAGCTGGAGATGGTGATGTGACCTGTACCTGCAAGATAGCTCAAGAAACATGCAAAAACAGCACATGCAATTTCGCTCTCTCGCTCTCTCTCACAAGTGAAATGAGGGAAATGAGGTGGAGGTGGGGATATAGTCAAAAAACTAAAATTTTCGCGATGATGGAGATGGAGGTGGGAGATGGTGATGATGATGATGGAAATGAAGATGGTAAAGAAAGTAAAAGAAAATCGATAAGAGTGAAGAAAATACCTACAACTCCAACGCGTCAACTCTACGTCTTACCATCACACGCTCGTCCTCAAAGCTCGATCCCCGGCAACGGCGCCAAAATTTGGTGTAGCTCAGTGATGAGTAGCACCTCCTTTAATGTCAATCCGGGAAGACGTGAGGATGGTATGAAGACCTCGAGCAAGTGGCGGCCCAAGTGCGTGAGTGAGAAGCACACAAGCATGCACACACATACACACACACGTGCACACACGGCAAGACAAAGAGAGAGAATCAATGGAGCTTTTAGATTACTTTCAAAATGCTCTCACAAGTTCGTTTCAATTACAATCTAACCTCAAAAATGAGCTCTCTAGCTCTTTTTATAGTTTTTGACTAGGTTTTGGCCCTGTCCAGACCTAGTGTCCGGCCTAGTTAAAAATTAGGTTCCAGGGCCAATTTGAGGCTCAAACGGAGTCTAAAAAATACGAAAATTGATATGTAGGTACTTCTAAGGCTCCTCAAGCTCAAGGACTCCTTGGCTTGCACAAAATGGAGCTACAAAAATATGAAATGGTATTTACAATGATTGTTAGTGATAAGAATCACTGTTAAAAGATGTGGATTGGAAAAATTGAAGGGCCTATCTGCCAGATTTGCGTCGACTGCTTTGTCTACTTACTCCTTCACCTTGTTTTGACTCTCTCCGTTGGCTTCCTTGTCTAGTCAATCCTTGGGTTCCCTGGCTTCCTTGTCTAGTCAGTCCTTGGGTGCCCATACTGCTCTCAACACCTACCGTCTCAAGAGTATTCACAGATAGATCACCACCTAGAATGCGTTGCACTTTTTGTGGAAGGACAAATCACACGGAGGACCGATGTTACAACAAGAGAGCCTATGAAGAGAGGACCATGAAATCGGGAGATACAAGAGAAAGACCTTACACGGGATTTCCCGCTCAAAGTGTCCCACCTACATCTCATTGGGAAAACAGACCGACTTATGGATATGGTGCTCAGGGTCAAGGAGGAGACTATCCGAGAGGAGTCACATGTGATCAAAGGAGAGATGGTCCAATCCAGTGCTGGAGATGCCATGGCTTTGGCCATACTCAATCTAGATGTCCAAACGAAAAGAAACCAGTTGATTATACCCCACTCTGTAGGTACTATAGTGGAGAGGGCCACTTTGATGAAGATTGTCCAAAACGAAGAGCTGCCGCCGGCAAGGATAAGGGACCAGTAGGGTCCTCAAATTATGTTGATACTCAGATGCATTCCACAATGAGAACTCAAGAGCACGTTCCTACAATCGGAGTAGTGTTCAAGACACCGAACCCTCAAGAAGGCTCTAGCTCGTCAATGCACTTTGTGGATGCTTACCAGGCCAAGAAACCGCATAAAGAGCCAACTGCGGTAGTAGTCACAAGGACCCAAGAGTATTCAAAGAAACATCGAGAAGGCGAAAGCGAAGAAGCGAGATCAGAGAAGATAGCTGAGCATGGAGCGGTAGAAAACCAAGTTGGAGGATTTGATGAGCAGCAAGAGTTTGAGGATGGGGAAGAGATTGAGATCCTTCCACCAGTGACCAAGGAGTTTGTGCCAGGCATAGCACCATTCCCTGAAAGATTAAGGGCTCCGAAGTGTAGAAAGGAAAGACAAAGTTCGGAGGAAGTGGACATCGTAAAGCTGCTCGCTGACACGGAAGTCACGCTAGACATTGGCACATTGCTAAAATGTTCACTTGCTTATAGGAAACAATTCTACAACGAATATATTAAGAAGTCGAGGAAAGCTCGAGATAAAAAGAGACAAGATAAAGATGTCCAAGGGATCATTCAAAGTATTATGACGCAAATTGATTCGAATGCTCCAGCTATGACAGTCGAGATTAAAGGGTATGCAGTCCCTGGTGCTCAGTTAGATAGTGGAGCCGCAGTCAACCTTATGACTGAGTTCATGATGAAAGCTTTGGGCCTCAACCACATGGAAGAAACTCCGATGTCCTTGAGAATGGCAGATCAAACACAAGTGAAGCCTGCGGGTCTTTTGAAGAATGTAAGCACAGTTGTGGGCGGTCTAGAGTTTAAAGTTGATTATCTGATAGTAAGACCAAGGACCTCAGAGGCCACCTTCTCGATCCTACTTGGACGGCATGGCTGGTGCAAGCCGAATGTGTGCACGATTGGCGCACAGGATTTATCACAATTGGACCGAAGGCTGATCGAATACAACTTCAAGTGTCTCCAAACTTGACCGGCAAGAAATCGACAATAGCTGAGGAAAGGGAGCAGAAAGCAAAGGAAAAGGTTAGACAAGAAATGGCGCGGGTAAGATTTGCCCTACGCATGGAGACTTCTAAGGACCTTTCACAGGATGGATTTAATCTGCAATTGGCCAACCTCCAACATGCGAAAGTGGGCGAGTACAAAGATCCACTATCTTACAAGGATGACTCAGACCAGGAGTTGCTGGGATGGTTGACACATACAAGTGAATTTGAGTGCTACATGTTGAGTATAGACGCAAGGGAAAACAAAGCTACTCAATCCCTGGAGAAGGGAACTTCAAAAGAAGAGTTGAAACTGGAGTTAGCTCCGACAATGGAAGTGGAACAGTTGAGAGAAGGGGTTAGAATGCTAGAAGCAGAGCTTCTAAGGAGAAGTTGAGAATCGGAAAAGGAAGCGAAGAGTAAGACTAAAGTGTCGGAAGCCATTGCAAAAGCTGAACTAAAGAAATTGGGTCCAATCGAAATAGAACAAAACAATGATTTACTGGCCAACCATGCACGCGTGATCGGAGAGCACGTTCCAATCACAGCATCATCGAGGAATAAGGAATATTCGCTAGAAGCTCAAGTGGAAAAATGGGAAGTTTTTCCAGAAAAGTTCTTGAGCGTGGGGTCAGAGCTACCAGATGGAGTACGAGATTGTATTAAATTGGCACTCAAAAATTTCAGCAAGGCCTTTGCATGGTCATACAGTGATCTGAGAGGAATTGATCCCCGAATCTGCCAACATTATATAGACTTGGAAGAAGGCACCCGACCAATATGTCAACGACTCAGGCGGACAAATCTAGTCTACTCGGAATTGATCAAGCTGGAATTGACTAAATTATTGGAAGCAGGATTCATATATCCCATCGCATCCAGCGAATGGGTATCACCAATTGTAGTTGTTCCGAAGAAAAATAAGAAAATCCGTATTTGCATAGATTATCGTAAGTTGAACGAGCGCACAAAGAAGGATCACTTCCCCTTGCCGTTTACTTATCAAATCTTGGACAGAGTGGCTGGCCATAAATTGTACTCATTTTTGGATGGTTTCAGTGGGTACAACCAGATCCGAATCCATGAAGAGGATCAATCAAAAACTACTTTCACCACGGAATGGGGCACCTACGCATATCGTGTGATGCCATTTGGATTATGCAATGCACCGGCCACATTCCAGAGGGCAATGATAGCTGCATATCAAGACTATTTGCAGGATGGGATGGAGATATTCCTCGATGATTTTGCGATCAGAGGCAACGATGAAAACATGATGGAAAGGATAGAAGCTATTTTAAGAAGAAGCATTGAAAAAGGCATCGCATTAAATCCTGAAAAGTGTACATTTGGAGTACGAAGAGGATTGCTTTTGGGACATGTTATTTCCGAAAAAGGGATCGCAGTTGACGAGGATAAAGTGGAAAAAATTGGACAACTTCCACCTCCTCAAAACTTGCGGCAACTCAGAGGATTCTTGGGGCATGCTAATTATTATCGACGATTTATACTAAATTTTGCATCAATAGCAGCACCATTGACGAATCTTTTGAGGAAAGACCAACAATATAAATGGACTGGAGAGTGTCAAGTTGCATTCGACTTGATCAAAGAGAGATTGATAAATGCGCCAATTCTAGTAGCACCCGACTGGACGAAAGAATTTCATGTGCATACAGATGCTTCTCATACTACAGTTGGAGCAGTGCTATGCCAAGCCGATGAAACGAAGTTGGACCACCCTATTTATTATGCAAGTCGCAACTTGAATAGCACTGAGAGGAACTACACGACTACAGAGAAGGAATGCCTCTCGATGATCTTTGCGGTAAACAAGTATCGGCATTACCTAATGGGAAAGCATTTCACGTTTTATGTGGATCACGAAGCCCTAAAGTATATCATCAACAAACCCGAGCTATCAGGGCGATTAATGAGGTGGATGCTACTCCTACAAGAATTCCAGCTCACAGTGGTAAGCAAACCAGGCAAAGCGCACATATTGGCCGACCATTTATCTCGAATTATTAATGAGGAGCCAATCTCTGGTGTGCCCGATGATGCTCCTGATGGGCATCTATTCCAGGTTGATGCTAAAGTACCTTGGTATGCCGACTTGGTGAATTTCTTGTGCACCACTAAATATCCGCCAAGAGCAAGCAAGAGAGAGAAGCAAAAACTGTTAGCATTGGCGAAGCACCATAGCATCATTGGGGGCAGCTCTATTGATATTTTGTACATGAAAGCATTTATCGGAGGTGTCTCGAGGAAGAAGATACGACCCTAGTTTTGAGGGCATTGCATGATGAACCCTGCGGTGGGCATTTTGCTGGTGAGCTGATGGCAAGAAAGATTTTATTGGCTAGGTATTGGTGGCCAATGTTGTTTAAAGACTCTCACACATACTGTAAGAAATGCGACAAATGCCAAAGAATGGGCAAACCAACATCACATGATGCTCCTCTTACGCCGGTGCTGGCTCTTAAGCCTTTTGAAAAATGGGAAATTGATTTTGTGGGGCCTATTGATCCTCCCTCAAGACGTAGATCCAATAGGTATATTCTGGTCTGCACTGACTATGTTACCAAGTGGGTAGAGGCTAAAGCTCTGAAGACTGACCGAGCTGTTGATGTAGCTAAATTTTTGTATGAACAAATTATCACCCGATTCGGATGCCCGTTGCAGATAGTGAGTGATAGAGGAACGCACTTTGTCAACGAACTGATTGAAGAATTAATGGAATTATATAAGATCAAACATAGAAAAAGCAATCCATATTACCCGAGGGCAAATGGACAAGTGGAGGTCACCAACAAGGTTCTTGAACAGATTCTGACGAAGACAGTAGCTGTGCATAGGCGAGACTGGGATGAGAGACTTTTGGAAGCTTTGTGGGCGTATAGAACATCCTACCGAGTGAAGACAAAGAGCACTCCGTTCTCCCTAGTATATGGCGAGGAAGCCATCTTTCCCATCGAAAAAGAAGTTCCGACATTAAGAGTGGCCATTGAGGCCAGGATGGGAGAGGAAGAGTCATTGAAGGAGAGGTACATACAACTGGTCAAGCTAGAAGAAAAGAGACTCATTGCACAACAAAGTCTGGAAGCTATTCAGAAAAGACGTAAGGAGAGGCACGACAAGAATCTCAAGACCTATGTGATTCAAGAAGGGGATTTGGTGCTAGTCTATGATAGTAAATATTATGAATTCTCGGGGAAGTTACAGACAAGATGGGCAGGACCGTTTAAGGTGGTGGAACTCAACTCCAATGGTTCCATGCAAATTCAAGATTTAGGAGAAGAATGTGCTCCCGTGAAGGTTAACGCGCTTCGAGTTAAACCATATTTCAAGTAGCATTAGGACGGGAGAAGCCAAACGAGATCCAAGCAGAAGGACATAGTAGACTCCTTGTACATAGATGTATAGTTATATATGTATATATATATATATATATATGCGCATATGTTAGTTATGATTTTTGTGTCATAAATATTATCCCTTGCTAGCTCAAGAATTTTGGACTTCTAATTATTTTTTGGTGTTGCGCAGAGACTGTTAAGAGCTAAGTAACAAAATGGCAGATCAAATAGCTCAACTCTATTTGTACGAGCTAAGGATATATTTCTCGGACCAAACATTCGCCCGCATGGACATAGAGGTCGATGACTTTGAGACGGAATATGATGTGGAGGAAGCGCACTGGCTGGTATGCTTCATAAACCAGGGTTTGGGTATTATATTTTATATTGAGTGTTTTGAGGAATACCTGACCCGACATGTAGGATGGGCGGGGGATCGATATTACTATTTCGACGATTCGGGGGAAATGCCTAACGAAGAAAACGATATCACGTGGGCTTGGGCAGATGTGTTAACAATAGGAAGTGATGACGGAGCTCCTGAAGTTGAGCTTGACTCGCCCTAGGGAAGTCATCGGGATGCGAGTACGAGTTGAGGCTATATGAGACATCCTGGAGACTCACATTCTAGAGCATCTAAGGATAAGTAGACGAGGGACCAAGGCATAGCCGGCTGTAGTTACCAAGTGAACAGTCAACTCGATGAATACATATGTAGTGTCTGTAATTGAGAGAATGGAGTGAAGAGGTGGTTGATCTGTCAAAGGTTAGAGTGTATATGTTTGCATGCATGTGAGGGAAAAGTGGGAAAATCCCTTTCTTCCTCTCCCTAATTCTCAGGACTTGGGTAAATTAATTAACTATGAAAAAAAAAAAGAAGAAAAAGAAAAGAAAAGAAAAAATTTGTGTTGCTGTGATCGTACCAATGCGCTATGGTGGGCTAGTAGGTGGGTGGAAATATCCTAGCCGGGTGGTTAGGACCACGAGCAGCAGCTAGTTTCGCCATAGGCTTGGGATGTATATGTTTATGTCTTAGCTACGCGCCATAACGGGTTGGTAGGTAGGTGGAGCCATCGTGGCTGGGTAGTCACGACCACGAGCCGTATCCAGCTTCGTTATGGGCTAGCTGATATATGTTATGTGTTATCATTGTGTTTTGTGTGTTGTGCGCTGCATTGCATTGGTAGATGGGTGGAATCAACCTGATCGGGTGGTCAGGTCCACGAATCGCATCCAATGACAACATAGGCCAACGTGTGAATATAAATAAAATCTACCTATGAAGTTATTCCCCACTCCTGAGGGGGAGAGAGAGAGAGGAGAGGGTGATGATCGCCTGGAAGGGAACGTTATTTGCTTGTGTGATTGGTATGTGATGGCTTGTGATAGATCAGCTCACTTTGAATCAACATTCTTGAAGGCACGGAGACTCTATATGTACTTATGAATGAGGCATTAGCGAGGTAATGCAACGGTCTTGCTTTATAACTTCTGTGCTTTATCCGAGGGTTTTGCAGTGTGTGGGACACTCCAGGGTTTTTATGTAGATCTTGACTAGTACTCAGGTCTCAATGGCTTTTGTGGGAAGACGATGGGGATTCTTCAAGAGTGTCTAGTCATGGAATAATTGTATATAGCGAATAGTAGGTGCAATAATGGGGTATGCATTTTGGGTATGTTGCATCTCCGATTGGATTCATTTCAGTTGTCGTTGTTTATTTCGGTATTTTCTTCTCTGTTTTCTAGCCATGACGGTTGCATGTGTAAAACAGGGAAAGGTATGCATGTGTTGTTTTGGTCGAAACTATTTTCATAATGGAATGCATGAGCAATTTGATGCATGTTAGAATTGGAGTTGCATATATGTGCATGTTCGTAGATCATTTTGAAGTGAACGATTCGTATGTATTCATGAGTGATTTTTTTTTTTTTGAGCACTTATAGCTTCAATGAGTGCAGGTTCCGTTGGAGTGATGGTTTGATGGAGAGGTATGCAAACTAGTTGTACACTGACATCTTCATGGCTGTTTTGATTATATTGCAGCGAGAGCGGCTCGTCGAGGACGACTTCGCAAATAAGAAGAGGGGAGTATGTTAGCTCAGCAAATGGTTGGTTTTGATGCACTAATGTGGCTCTATTTGGCAGGAAAATACGTTTGATTTCAAGTATTTGAAGAGTGGAATTGACGATTGATGAGAAGTATTTGGAGTGTGTAGAGCCTCTCCTACGGTGCATTTGAAGGGAGTTACTGATGCCACGGTTGCAGGAGGTCATGGCAAAATCGATTGGGAAGGGTTGTGCAGGAAATGAACTATATGCACATGCTCGCTTTCAATCCTTTGATCTGGCAGACATATATGGACCTTCTGAATATCTATACGGAAGATTTTTGAAGCGAAAGAATGATGCATCACATGCTTATGGTTTAACAAAATTTGTACCTAGACCAGGCCCTATGCCAAGAAATGTGGTGGAGGCTAGTATCAATCGTTCTTTGCAAAAGATGGGTGTTTCGATTCTGGACATGGTGCAGTTTCACTGGTGGGACTATGAAGATGAAAGATATCTAGAGGCAGTGAAAGCTTTAACAGAGCTTAAAAGAGAGGGAAAGATTTTGGAAGTAGCTCTCACAAATTTTGACACATTCCATATGAATAGAATCTTAAGTTCAGGTTTTCATGTTGCTTCCAACTAGGTTGCATATTCCATTATCGACACGAGGCCAGAGAAGAAAATGGTGCCATGGTGCTTCCAGAATAATCTTAAGCTTCTTGCATATGGTACTCTTCTTGGTGGATTCATATCAGAAACATATTTTGACAAGCATGAACCGAAACGTGTTGAGCTGAATACAAGCTTCCTAGCAAAGTATAAATATGTAATAGATCAATGGGGAGAATGGAACTTATTTCAATAATTATTACTGGTTTGAAAAGACTTGCAGAGAAGTATGGGATCAGCATAAGCAACATAGCAGTTAGATATATTGCAGACAAGCCAACTATTGGAACTGTGATTATAGGAGCTCGTTTAAGCATAGCTAAGCATATAGCTGATAATTCTCGAACTTTTAGTTTTCCTGGCTTGGATGCTGATGACAAGTCTTTAATACAAGCTGGTGTGCACAAAGGAAGGCGGCTCATTGGTGATTGTGGGGATAATGGCCTTATCAAAAAGGAGAGGAGCGGAGTCGTCTCTCTCTCTCTCTCTCTCTCTCTCTCTCTCTCTCTCTCTCTCTCTCTCTCTCTCTCTCTCTCTCTCTCTCTCTCTCTCTCTCTCTCTCTCTCTCTCTCTCTCTCTCTCTCTCTCTCTCTCTCTCTCTCTCTCTCTCTCTCTCTCTCTCTCTCTCTCTCTCTCTCTCTCTCTCTCTCTCTCTCTCTCTCCGCTAGTTCTTTTTTGGGGAGGTGTACAGTGATTGGGGGGGGATAGGAGGTGAACATTTTTCTGAGGAGTTTTCTTCTCTCGAACAGACACATTGAAGGGCGGCGTTGGCGTGTCTGAGAGAGATTTCTTTTTGCCTTGGGGTGCCATCCCTGTGGAAGGGGAACTGGACGGAGTTCTCTCTCTGCTGCGAGCCTCTTGGGTGGTATCCGTGCACAACAGTGGGTGTCTCCTATTTCGGAGGGAGGAGGCAGCGATTGGGGTGGTTTTGGGCCACGAAAAGGGGAGTTCTGCGGGGCTTTCACTTCTGCTTCTTCGGGGTCTTGTGGAGGCAAGGATCTGGGAGGACTCAAGAGTCGAGGACCCATCCGGCATCAATGTCCCACTATGTATTTTTCTTATCGTGCCTCGTTTTCTTATCGTGCGAGGCAGGGAAGTTGGACAATGTAGATGCAATGTGGCATTTAGGAATGTGCGTTGCTCTATATAGAACCTGAACTCAACCTTGATGAACGACCAATACTAGAAGGTGCTATCGTAGCAGCACCTACAAGTGAAAGCATGTTTATAAGAAGGCAGTGCTAGCAATGTATGCGTGGATTATCAATTCAAGCAAAGCACAGATGCGCGGTCGTCAGTTAACAACAAACATTGATCAAGACATTATAAGGTTACTTTTCTCTGTTTCTTGACGAAAAGATTTATGACCTACTTTGTTGTACTGATCCTATGATCCCGTGGTGGAGCATATCATCTTGATCATATAGCTGTCGGAGGAAAGGGAAGGATTCGGATGCACTTAAATCTGTGATGACTTGTAAATCTTTGTTTCACATTTTAGCACTTGATTATTCAACGATCTTGGATGATGTGAATAGTATCTTTGAAGTTATCCCGTTCATCAGATGTGACTGTTAAGTTAGTAAAAACATTCGCTTCAATTCCTTAACGTCGCATGTTCAAATTTGTTTCTTGTGCAGAACATGATTTTATGAGCTTCTTGCATGAACATTGTTGTTTGATTTGAAACTGGACAAATGCGATGTCAGATACAGATCCGTGTTTTTGTTATATAATAAAGTTTCTAAGTTCTTTGTTGGGCTAAGTGGAGATTTAGAATTCAACTAATGTGGGCCAATCATGCCATATATGAGAATTGAATCAGACATCTAGTGAACGGAAGATAGTTTTTCCTTGCGCATCTCGAATAATTATTGCAAAGATAAAAGGGATTGAACATATTCACTTTGTTGTTCTGCTATTTTCCATGGGCATTTTTGTTTGAGCATGAAACTGACTATTCTGCTTTGGGTTCAATCTTTAAAGTGAAATCTGCGTTGAGCTATTTATCCTTGCTTTCGAAAGGCGAGGTAGATCGCTTGAACTGCATACTAATGACTTTGATTTGGAGTGAAAGTCATTTCAAATGAGAAGTGATTTCTTTCTCTGAAACAAACCAGTTTAGAGTCGGGTTTTTTGTTCTCTTTTCACATGTTCTTACATTCATCCTAAGAGTAACTTAAAGCGAGTTTCAAGGATGACTACAGGGTGCATGAGTTAGAACTTATACGTGTGCTAGCTCAAATTTCAAAGCTTAGTAGGGGTAGTATTATGCGAACTTGGCGTCAGCGCATATATTTGTTTATCAATCTCTGAATAAATAAAGCTAAAGATGAATTGATGATGCCAAGAGCGCTTGAGAATACACGAGACGAAGAATAATAGAGTTGCTTTTCACTTTCTTTGTTGTTTAGCTTTTCCCTCCTTGTCATAAACTAAAGAAATTCTTCTATCAAGTGGGCTTAGGAAATGTGAGTAAGTGGAGGGGAAAGGTCGCAAGAGGTACCATTGGGGTGAATCTTCGAGTGCATGTGCATTAGGGCTTGCATTCTCTTCTCTTTCGCAAACACAATTAAGTGTAATCAAAAACACTAACGAGAGAAAATTGGGTTGTACAAGCAAGTTAAGCAATTTCTCACGGCATATAAGTGAACACTTGTATTATTTTCTTTAATTTCAGAGGGAATCAATGGGTATGGGTATGGGTATGGGTATAGGTATCTGTATGTGTATGTGTATGGGTATGCGTATGCGTATGCGTATGTGTATGCGTATGCGTATGCGTATGCGTATGCGTATGTGTATGCGTATGTGTATGCGTATGTGTATGCGTATGTGTATGCGTATGTGTATGCATATGTGTATGTGTATGTGTATGTGTATGTGTATGTGTATGTGTATGTGTATGTGTATGTGTATGTGTATGTGTATGTGTATGTGTATGTGTATGTGTATGTGTATGTGTATGTGTATGTGTATGTGTATGTGTATGTGTATGTGTATGTGTATGTGTATGTGTATGTGTATGTGTATGTCTATGTGTATGTGTATGTGAATGTGTATGTGTATGTGTATGTGATGACGGAGCTCCTGAAGTTGAGACTGACTCGCCCTAGGGAAGTCGTCGGGATGCGAGTACGAGTTGAGTCTATATGAGACATCCTGGAGACTCACATTCTAGAGCATCTAAGGATAGGTATACGAGGGACCAAGGCATAGCCGGCTGTAGTTACCAAGTGAACAGTCAACTCGATACATATGTAGTGTCTGTAATTGAGAGAATGGAGTGAAGAGGTGGTTGATATGTCAAAGGCTAGAGTGTATATGTTTGCATGCATGTGAGGGAAAAGTGGGAAAATCCCTTTCTTCCTCTCCCTAATTCTCAGGACTTGGGTGAATTAATTAAATATGAAAAAAAAAAGAAGAAAAAGAAAAGAAAAGAAAAAATTTGTGTTGCTGTGATCGTACCAATGCGCTATGGTGGGCTAGTAGGTGGGTGGATTTATCCTAGCCGGGTGGTTAGGACCACGAGCCGCAGCTAGTTTCGCCATAGGCTTGGGATGTATATGTTTAGGTCTTAGCTACGCGCCATAACGGGTTGGTGGGTAGGTGGAGCCATCGTGGCTGGGTAGTCACGACCACGAGCCGTATCCAGCTTCGTTATGGGCTAGCTGATATATGTTATGTGTTATCATTGTGTTTTATGTGTTGTGCGCTGCATTGCATTGGTAGATGGGTGGAATCAACCTGATCGGGTGGTCAGGTCCACGAATCGCATCCAATGACAACATAGGCCAACGTGTGAATATAAATAAAATCTACCTATGAAGTTATTCCCCACTCCTAAGGGGGAGAGAGAGAGAGAGGAGAGGGCGATGATCGCCTGGAAGGGAACGTTATTTGCTTGTGTGATTGGTATGTGATGGCTTGTGACAGATCACCTCACTTTGAATCAACATTCTTGAAGGCACGGAGACTCTATATGTACTTATGGATGAGGCTTTAGCGAGGTAATGCAACGGTCTTGCTTTATAACTTGTGTGCTTTATCCGAGGGTTTTCCAATGTGTGGGACACTCCAGGGTTTTTATGTAGATCTTGACTTGTACTCGGATCTCGATGGCTTTTGTGGGATGACGATCGGGATTCTTCAAGAGTGTCTAGTCATGGAATAATTGTATATAGCGAATAGTAGGTGCAATAATGGGGTATGCATTTTGGGTATGTTGCATCTCCCATTGGATTCATTTCAGTTGTCGTTGTTTATTTCGGTATTTTGCATCTCCGATTGGATTCATTTCAGTTGTCGTTGTTTTCTAGCCATGACGGTTGCATGTGTAAAACACGGAAAGGTATGCATGTGTTGTTTTGGTCGAAACTATTTTCATAATGGAATGCATGAGCAATTTGATGCATGTTGGAATTGGAGTTGCATATATGTGCATGTTCGTAGATCATTTTGAAGTGAACGATTCGTATGTATTCATGAGTGATTTTTTTTTTTTTGAGCACTAATAGCTTCAATGAGTGCAGGTTCCGTTGGAGTGATGGTTCGATGGAGAGGTATGCAAACTAGTTGTACACTGACATCTTCATGGCAGTTTTGATTATATTGCAACGAGACCGGCTCGTCGAGGACGACTTCGCAAATAAGAAGAGGGGAGTATGTTAGCTCAGCAAATGGTTGGTTTTGATGCACTAATGTGGCTCTATTTGGCAGGAAAATACGTTTGATTTCAGGTATTTGAAGAGTGGAATTGACGATTGATGAGAAGTATTTGGAGTGTGTAGAGCCTCTCCTACGGTGCATTTGAAGGGAGTTACTGATGCCACGGTTGCAGGAGGTCATGGCAAAATCGATTGGGAAGGGCTGTGCAGGAAATGAACTATATGCACATGCTGGCTTTCAATCCTTTGATCTGGCAGACATATATGGACCTTCTGAATATCTATACGGAAGATTTTCGAAGCAAAAGAATGATGCATCACATGCTTATGGTTTTACAAAATTTGTACCTAGACCAGGCCCTATGCCAAGAAATGTGGTGGAGGCTAGTATCAATCGTTCTTTGCAAAAGATGGGTGTTTCGGTTCTGGGCATGGTGCAGTTTCACTGGTGGGACTATGAAGATGAAAGATATCTAGAGGCAGTGAAAGCTTTAACAGAGCTTAAAAGAGAGGGAAAGATTTTGGAAGTAGCTCTGACAAATTTTGACACATTCCATATGAATAGAATCTTAAGTTCAGGTTGTCCTGTTGCTTCCAACTAGGTTGCATACTCCATTATCGACACGAGGCCAGAGAAGAAAATGGTGCCATGGTGCTTCCAGAATAATGTTAAGCTTCTTGCATATGGGACTCTTCTTGGTGGATTCATATCAGAAAAATATTTTGACAAGCATGAACCGAAACGTGTTGAGCTGAATACAAGCTCCCTAGCAAAGTATAAATATGTAATAGATCAATGGCGAGAATGGAACTTATTTCAAGAATTATTACTGATTTGAAAAGACTTGCAGAGAAGTATGGGATCAGCATAAGCAACATAGCAGTTAGATATATTGCAGACAAGCCAGCTATTGGAACTGTGATTATAGGAGCTCGTTTAAGCATAGCTAAGCATATAGCAGATAATTCTCGAACTTTTAGTTTTCCTGGCTTGGATGCTGATGACAAGTCTTTAATAATAGCTGGTGTGCACAAAGGAAGGCGGCTCATTGGTGATTGTGGGGATAATCGCCTTATCAAAAAGGAGAGGAGCGGAGTCGTCTCTCTCTCTCTCTCTCTCTCTCTCTCTCTCTCTCTCTCTCTCTCTCTCTCTCTCTCTCTCTCTCTCTCTCTCTCTCTCTCTCTCTCTCTCTCTCTCTCTCTCTCTCTCTCTCTCTCTCTCTCTCTCTCTCTCTCTCTCTCTCTCTCTCTCTCTCTCTCTCTCTCTCTCTCTCTCTCTCTCTCTCTCTCTCTCTCTCTCTCTCTTCGCTAGTTTTTTTTTGGGGAGGTGTACAGTGATCGGCGGGGGGGGGGGATAGGAGGTGAACATTTTTTTTTAGGAGTTTTCTTCTCTCGAACAGACACATTGAAGGGCGGCGTTGGCGTGTCTGAGAGAGATTTCTTTTTGCATTGGGGTGCCATCCTGTGGAAGGGGAACTGGACGGATTTCTCTCTCTGCTACGAGCCTCTTGGGTGGTATCCGTGCGCAACACTGGGTGTCTCCTATTTCGGAGGGAGGAGGCAGCGATTGGGGTGGTTTTGGGCCACGAAAAGGGGAGTTCTGCGGGGCTTTCCCTTCTGCTTCTTCAGGGTCTTGTGGAGGCAAGGATCAGGGAGGACTCAGGAGTCGAGGACCCATCCGGCATCAATGTCCCACTATGTATTTTTCCTATCGTGCCTCGATTTCTTATCGTGCGAGGCAGGGAAGTTGGACAATGTAGATGCAATGTGGCATTAAGAAATGTGCGCTGCTCTATATAGAACCTGAACTCAACCTTGATGAAGTGACCAATACTAGAAGGTGCTATCGTAGCAGCACCTACAAGTGAAAGCATGTTTATAAGAAGGCAGTGCTAGCAATGTATGCGTGGATTATCAATTCAAGCAAAGCACAGATCAGTGGTCGTCAATTAACAACAAACATTGATCAAGACATTATAAGGTGACTTTTCTCTGTTTCTTGACGAAAAGATTTATGACCTACTTTGTTGTACTGATCCTATGATCCCGTGGTGGAGCATATCATCTTGATCATATAGCTGTCGGAGGAAAGGGAAGGATTCAGATGCACTTAAATCTGTGATGACTTGTAAATCTTTGTTTCACATTTTAGCACTTGATTATTCAACGATCTTGGATGATGTGAATAGTATCTTTGAAGTTATCCCATTCATCAGATGTGACTGTTAAGTTAGTAAAAACATTCGCTTCAATTCCTTAACGTCGCATGTTCAAATTTATTTCCTGTGCAGAACATGATTTTATGAGCTTCTTGCATGAACATTGTTGTTTTATTTGAAACTGGACAAATGCGATGTCAGATACAGATCCGTGTTTTTGTTATATAATAAAGTTTCTAAGTTCTTTGTTGGGCTAAGTGGAGATTTAGAATTCAACTAATGTGGGCCAATCATGCCATATATGAGAATTGAATCAGACATCTAGTGAACGGAAGATAGTTTTTCCTTGCGCATCTCGAATAATTATTGCCAAGATAAAAGGGATTGAACATATTCACTTTGTTGTTCTGCTATTTTCCATGGGCATTTTTGTTTGAGCATGAAAATGACTATTCTGCTTTGGGTTCAATCTTTAAAGTGAAATCTGCATTGAGCTATTTATCCTTGCTTTCGAAAGGCGAGGTAGATCTCTTGAACTGCATACTAATGACTTTGATTTGGAGTGAAAGTCATTTGGAGTGAGAAGTGATTTCTTTCTCTAAAACAAACCAGTTTAGAATCGGGTTTTTTGTTCTCTTTTCACATGTTCTTACATTCATCCTAAGAGTAACTTAAAGCGAGTTTCAAGGATGACTACAGGGTGCATGAGTTAGAACTTATACGTGTGCTAACTCAAATTTCAAAGCTTAGTAGGGGTAGTATTATGCGAACTTGGCGTCAGCGCATATATTTGTTTATCAATCTTTGAATAAATAAAGCTAAAGATGAATTGATGATGCCAAGAGCGCTTGAGAATACAAGAGACGAAGAATAATAGAGTTGCTTTTCACTTTCTTTGTTGTTTAGCTTATCCCTCCTTGTCATAAACTAAAGAAATTCTTCTATCAAGTGGGCTTAGGAAATGTGAGTAAGTGGAGGGGAAAGGTCGCAAGAGGTACCATTGGGGTGAATCTTCGAGTGCATGTGCATTAGGGCTTGCATTCTCTTCTCTTTCGCAAACACAATTAAGTGTAATCAAAAACACTAACGAGTGAAAATTGGGTTGTACAAGCAAGTTAAGCAATTTCTCACGGCATATAAATGAACACTTGTATTATTTTCTTTAATTTCAGAGGGAATCAATGGGTATGGGTATGGGTATGGGTATGGGTATGGGTATGGGTATGGGTATGGGCATGGGTATGGGTATAGGTATCTGTATGTGTATGCGTATGCGTATGCGTATGCGTATGCATATGCGTATGCGTATGTGTATGCGTATAATGCATATGCGTATGCGTATGCGTATGCGTATGCGTATGCGTATGCGTATGCGTATGCGTATGCGTATGCGTACGCGTATGCGTATGCGTATGCGTATGCGTATGCGTATGCGTATGCGTATGCGTATGCGTATGCGTATGCGTATGCGTATGCGTATGCGTATGCGTATGCGTATGCGTATGCATATGCGTATGCGTATGCGTATGCGTATGCGTATGCGTATGCGTATGCGTATGCGTATGCGTATGCGTATGCGTATGCGTATGCGTATGCGTATTTGTATGCGTATGTGTATGCGTATGTGTATGTGTATGTGTATGTGTATGTGTATGTGTATGTGTATGTGTATGTGTATGCATATGTGTATGTGTATGTGTATGTGTATGTGTATGTGTATGTGTATGTGTATGTGTATGTGTATGTGTATGTGTATGTGTATGTGTATGTGTATGTGTATGTGTATGTGTATGTGTATGTGATGACGGAGCTCTTGAAGTTGAGCCTGACTCGCCCTAGGGAAGTCATCGAGATGCGAGTACGAGTTGAGGCTATATGAGACATCCTGGAGACTCACATTCTAGAGCATCTAAGGATAGGTATACGAGGGACCAAGGCATAGCCGGCTGTAGTTACCAAGTGAACAGTCAACTCGATGAATACATATGTAGTGTTTGTAATTGAGAGAATGGAGTGAAGAGGTGGTTGATCTGTCAAAGGCAAGAGTGTATATGTTTGCATGCATGTGAGGGAAAAGTGGGAAAATCCCTTTCTTCCTCTCCCTAATTCTCAGGACTTGGGTAAATTAATTAACTATGAAAAAAAAAAGAAGAAAAAGAAAAGAAAAGAAAAAATTTGTGTTGTTGTGATCGTACCAATGCGCTATGGTGGGCTAGTAGGTGAGTGGATTTATCCTAGCCGGGTGGTTAGGACCACGAGCCGCAGCTAGTTTCGCCATAGGCTTGGGATGTATATGTCTATGTCTTAGCTACGCGCCATAACCGGTTGGTAGGTAGGTGGAGCCATCGCGGCTGGGTAGTCACGACCACGAGCCGTATCCAGCTTTGTTATGGGCTAGCTGATATATGTTATGTGTTATCATTGTGTTTTGTGTGTTGTGCGCTGCATTGCATTGGTAGATGGGTGGAATCAACCTGATCGGGTGGTCAGGTCCACGAATCGCATCCAATGACAACATAGGCCAACGTGTGAATATAAATAAAATCTACCTATGAAGTTACTCCCCACTCCTGAGGGGGAGAGAGAGAGAGAGGAGAGGGCGATGATCGCCTGGAAGGGAACGTTATTTGCTTGTGTGATTGGTATGTGATGGCTTGTGACAGATCACCTCACTTTGAATCAACATTCTTGAAGGCACGGAGACTCTATATGTACTTATGGATGAGGCTTTAGCGAGGTAATGCAACGGTCTTGCTTTATTACTTGTGTGCTTTATCGGAGGGTTTTCCAATGTGTGGGACACTCCAGGGTTTTTATGTAGATCTTGACTTGTACTCGGGTCTCGATGGCTTTTGTGGGACGACGATGGGGATTCTTCAAGAGTGTCTAGTCATGGAATAATTGTATATAGCGAATAGTAGGTGCAATAATGGGGTATGCATTTTGGGTATGTTGCATCTCCCATTGGATTCATTTCAGTTGTCGTTGTTTATTTCGGTATTTTCTTCTCTGTTTTCTAGCCATGACGGTTGCATGTGTAAAACAGGGAAAGGTATGCATGTGTTGTTTTGGTCGAAACTATTTTCATAATGGAATGCATGAGCAATTTGATGCATGTTGGAATTGGAGTTGCATATATGTGCATGTTCGTAGATCATTTTGAAGTGAACGATTCGTATGTATTCATGAGTGATTTTTTTTTTTTGAGCACTAATAGCTTCAATGAGTGCAGGTTCCGTTGGAGTGATGGTTCGATGGAGAGGTATGCAAACTAGTTGTACACTGACATCTTCATGGCTGTTTTGATTATATTGCAGCGAGACCGGCTCGTCGAGGACGACTTCGCAAATAAGAAAGCTTGTTCAATTGCTTTCCATGCTTGACTAAAGCTTGGATCTTCTTTGCAACTTCCTTTCAAAGTTGAATTAAATTCACTTTGAATTTGTACAAAACTTAGATTGTTCAGCATAGGCATCCGACTTAAGGGATCTGCCACTACATTGAGCTTTCCTTTCCTATAGCTAAGTTCATAATCAAACTCTTGTAACTATTCAGCCCATCTAGCTTTTCTACCTCTCAAATCTAGTTGTTTTGCAAACCACTTCATTCTCTCTTGATCAAAGACTATGGTTAACTTTGATCCATTCAAGTAATGGTGCCATTTCTTGAAATCATTTATAATAGCAAAATTTCTCGCTCATAGGTGAGTAGTTTTGTTGAGCAGGACTTAGCTTTCTACTCTTGAAAGCTATTGATCGACCTTCTTGGCTTAGTACTGCCCCTATCATAGATGAACTTGCATCTGTTTCTAATTGGAAAGGCTTGTTCAGATCTACAATTTGTAGAACCGGGGCCGAAGCTAAAGCAAGTTTAAGGTCTTGAAAACTCTTTGCTTATTCTTCTTTCCAATTAATCTTCTGATGCTTCCCTTTGAGTTGTTATGTCAAAGGTACTGCTAATTTGGCATACCCAGCCACAAACTTCCAATAATATCCAGCCAATCTGAGAAAACTTTGTAATTCTTGAATAATTTGGGGTTCAGGCTAGTTAAGAATCACTTGGACCTTGTCGGAGTCAACTTTGATTCCTTCCGTGGAAATAATATGGCCTAGATACTTCACTTCATGGGTAAATAAATCACATTTTGACTCTTTACATAAATTTGATTATCGTGAAGTAATTCAAAGACTTTCTTCAAATGCTCAAGATGATTTTCATGATCGTTGTTGTAGATCAATATATCATCGAGGAAACCTACTACAAATTTTCTTAAGTACGGCCTAGTCACTTGATTCATCAAAGTCATGAATGTTGCAGCTGCATTTGTTAATCAGAACAACATGACTAAAAATTCATAGTGACCATACTTAGTTCAAAAGGCTATCTTAGGAATATCATCATCTTTGATTCTGACCTGATGATAACCCTCGCGTAAATCAATCTTTGAAAAGATTTTAGCTCCGTTTAAGCTCTCAAAGATATCTTCAACAAGTGGCATGGGATACTTATTCTTTATTGTAAGATTGTTTAACGCCCTATAATTGACACACAACCTCATAGTACCATCTTTCTTTTTTACAAGAAGGATAGGTACGGTCGAAGGGGGACTGGCTTGGCTGAATAAATCCTTTATCTAGATAGTCTTTGATATGTTTCTCAAATTCTAGATTTTAGACATATGCGATGTGGTAGGGATTTTGAGATTTTGGCTTGGTTCCCAAAAACAGATCGATTGCATGATCAATGTTTCTACGAGAGGGTGGCAAGTTGTGGGGAAGTTCCTTAGGGAACACATCTTCAAACTCATGCATAATTTTATTAAATTTAACGTACACATCACGAGGAATAAAAGAAAAGGCATAAGAAACTTACTTTGTATTATTACAATCAATTACATTGATGCTAAGGACCAAAAAAGCTTGGATCCTAGCTTCATTGTTTACAAGTTTCTTTAATTCTATGTGTGAAATCAGGGGAATACTTGGAACATTGTGTTCGCCCTTGATTTTATACAACATCCCGTCATGCTAGAATTACAAAGTGTTTGTATAATAGCATCTGGACAATGAAGGTCCAAGACCCCAAACCCACTCTCTCCCTAGAACCAAGTCTACCCTTTCCATGTTCATAATTTGGAAGTCCAATTTGTCTTTGAAATCTTGGATTTCCAGTTCCAAATTCGAAATCATGGTACCCCATATGCGGGTGTCTTGCCCTAGCATCATAGAGATGACATATCTATGAGTATAAGGGCTCTGAGGAAGAGCTAACTTTTTAACAAGTGCATAATTTATAAAATTATGTGTGGTTGAATCATCCACCATAATCCAGATGGTGTGATCTTTGACTGATTTATGCAGCTTGACCAAAGTATGTGGACCAAATTCTTGAGTTTGCCACATGTTTTTGGAAACTTGGAACTTATGGATACTGTCATAGTGCATAATCTAAACTTTCTTGGCACTTGAACTTTCATCCAAGTTCAAGGTCTATATCAGATATATTTGTTGTTTCCCCTTACTTTTATCAGTTAAAGTGGCCCTATTGTCTCTTCCAACTGGATAGGCCCTACTACAATGTCTTGGCTTAAGCCATTTAAAACACAAATTCTCTTTTCGTGCTTTAGGAGGTTCTTGAGAAAGCACATGCCTAAAAACACGTGGTTTTTTAGACATTGGTTCAAATGTTCTTGGCCCTTTGCCTTTACGTTTAGTGGTATTTCTTTGGAAATGACCACTTTCTTGTGGGACATCTATATGAAAGTTATCCTCATAGATTTTTGCAACCTTAATAGCTTCATCAATCAACTTAGGCACATGTCTCTTTACTTCATTAGGGATTCGTTCGTTAAGTCCTCTAACAAAACCATGAAGCCGATGGAAGTCATCTAGGTTTTTCGATTTCATAATAATGTCTCAATATTCTAAAATGTAAACCCATAGTGACCTTCCCTTTTGCTGAATTTGATCCCAAGACTCCCAGTTGCATTCCTCCTCATTCTCGGGGAGAAACTCTTTTTTGAAGAGGCAGGTGAATTCAGGCCATGTTGACGGTTTTTTATGAGTATAAGAGGGACTCATTGACCACCTGTAGGCCTTAAGGCCTAATGACAAACTAGCTTCTACCACTCGCACATGTTCAAGGGTGTTCTTAAGCTGGTCAACATCATGCCACTTTTCTAAGAATGTTATGACGGCATCATTATGTCGATCCTTATCTTCTCCTGAAAAGTAAGGAGGACACAGATCTTTCCCTAAATGAAGATCAGATGGATGGCTTACACCTATTGATTTCCATGAAGTATTGGCAAAAAGCACAGTCATAGGAGTCATCAAGCTAAGATGACTCAAACTACCAATTAAGGTAAACAATCCATTTGGGAAATGGATGAATCCTTATCCTTTTCCAACAAAACAAACATAGGCAAACTCGCTATCTTATCAGTATGGCTACCAAGGATAGCCTTACATGCATCTTTGGGCTTCTTGAGTAAGTCCAAAATAGCCCGAAGGTGACCTTGAACCCCATCAATGAATTGATGAAGCTCTATAACCTCAGCCTAGACATTGGACAAATGTCCAAGGCCCTACTCTACTCTCAAAAACCTATCTTTGAATTTGTTCCTCTCTTTTGAGGTGCTTTTGATTTCCCCTTTTTGTGTGGTACCCTCAACGTTTAAAGATAATGTAGTTGATTCTGTGTTCAATGCATCAGGCACATGAATTGGAATTGAAATTGGTTTTGAAGATGCATGAGATGCAAGTGATGCTATATGACGGACTAAACATGAATAAAGAAATGGAGGAAAGTGGTACGGAAACAAACATTGATATGCTTGTACTACCGATAAGCATGGCATGGCTTGAAGTACCCTCCATTGCACATAGTCCGTTATTAAACCATCTTTAAAGTCCTAACAGGAGTGGTGCATGATAAAATCAAAAAGCAATGCACAATTCACAAGAATACTTCCTTATTTATGTTGGTTTGACATAGACTCAATTCTAGCAAAGTGTGCTAGAATTTGGATGTGGCAAGACCTCCAAGAATGTATGGACTCCACGCTTTCACTTTATCCTCCTTCTTGGGTCAAGTTGAAACTTCGAATTCAAGTTCGGTTGGGGATAGCATAAATCAATGGAGAATTCAAGTTTAGTAGAGAATTTGCAAAAATCAGAACACATTCAATACTGTAGACAAGCACGAAACTAAAAGCTTGTTACTATAATGGTTTAGGTGTTCTATCTTGTTGGTTTAGGTGTACTATAATGGTTGCGGATCGATCCCCTTTGAACACCAATAAAAGAAGAGCTAATTTGCATTTTTTATAATTTTTTGTGACTAGATATAAGTGTTTGTAGTAGGCTAGATGAGCGTCAAATATCTTTGGTGAACTGGCATAAGTGAGAGCCCTCTCTTACAGAGGTCAAGAGCTCAAATCTTCTGGCTTCCACCTAGCTTTCCCCATTTTTCTTGTGATCTACAAGCTTCTTCACCATACGAGTATCAAGCTATCATCAAATTAAAGAAACTAAGACACCATGATGTGGCCTACTCTCATGGATAGAGGAGAGGTCTTTTCTCACGATGTGGGTTCCAACCCTCGCCGGAAGCATCAATAGAAGCTTTCTTTTTGCATTCTCTAGCTTTAGGTATGCCACTGAGAAGTACGCCACTGAGAGGGATTCGCGATGAATCTCTACACACCTGCAAGCAAAAGACGCCACTCATGAGTGGATGAATCCGCGAAAATGATGATGAAGCTACTCGAGTAAGAATAGCTCAATGAAAAAACCTCCAAAGGGACTCTAGAACCAATGCAATAGCGTAAGCACATGACTAGCTCACAAATGAATGATTGCTCACCTCCCAACCATATGCCTCTATATATAGCTGCTTGAATCAACAAGGACAACAAATGTAACTAGATTCCACAAGTGCATGTGCAATCTCCACCATTCTTTCAATATCTTCCACTAGAGTCTACTAGTGGTTGAAGTGATCTTGACCACTACTTTAGTACCTTCCATTAAAGTCCACTAGTGGTTGTTTTACTTGCCACTCGATGTTAAGTCTCTTTGAAACTCAAGTTAACTCACCTTAACTTGAGTTAAAAGGCTCTAAATCTCCTTGGACAAAACTCTCTCCCCATGCTCCCCATGGAGGTTCAAACCAAGACCACCTCCTTCACAACCTTGAGACTTAACCACTAGGCCAAGTGGATCACTTTTTTAACATAGCAAATGAACTTATACTTAAGAATATTTTTAACATCTTTGGCCATACACACACGTGACCAAACTCTGTTTGATTTTCAGATCACTCTGAACCCACCCGACCCTTAGATCATAGACTTACTTTATTACATATGTGTATGTGTATGTGTATGTGTATGTGTATGTGTATGGGTATGTGTATGTGCATGTGCATGTGCATGTGCATGTGCATGTGCATGTGCATGTGCATGTGCATGTGCATGTGCATGTTGTTGAGAAAAGGGGAACAACTAACCCTAGCCGCCTCACATGGAAGTGAGAAGTTTCTCCAAGTTGGGCAAAGAATGAGAGGAGAGGTTCACCCACGCTCATGGAGCAATGGCAACAATGGCCAACGTCACAAGGAGCAAAGGGGAACATCCTCCCAACCAAGCACACACACATGCAAATCCATACACCAAGACCAATGCCATTGCACACAAGGAGGCAAGAGAGTAACAAATGACACCTTCTTCCATTACCAAAATGGAGGCCAAGGCCATGGCCAAGGGACCTCCCTTTTTACAAATGAGGCTCTTCTTTATATAGAGAAGAGAGTCATATGTGAATAAAAACATGTGGTCAAAAGACCACATGTGCTAAATCAAAAAAGAGAATCTTTATGTGATATGGGACTAACCACCTAGAGAGAGAGAGAGAGCGCGTGAGATTTCCTACATGGGGATTTTGAGTTTGTGCCAAAAAGCTACTTCATGGAAAAAGGCTTCAATACTTTAGACTAGAGGAAATATCAAAAAGGGGTTTTAGGAGAGTGTTCATATGGACATCTCCTAATTTACAAAAAGAAGGTACTTTCATGAGGGCTAAAGGATGCCATAGCATGAAAAAAAATATGGGCAACCCTTGTAGCAACACCCTCCTCCTCCTAGACTTTGTCGCCCTGGACAAAGCTGAGAAACGAGACGCATATATTGCTGGACTGGTCCAAGTTTTGAGTCTTCTGCTCAGCTACTGTGCAACTATTCAAATCTGAATTGTGCAAAGCTGCAAATCTTTGAATCAGCAAGTCGTCAATCTTCAAGTCTGAAACTCCATATTGCTGAGCGACACAATCCCCTTGGGGGGCAGTCAGCCCAGCATTCCTCCATTGTGTCTTCTCTTCAAAGCTCCAATACCTGAAATTTAACATAAATAACAAGTAGACTGATATTGAAAAGAACCAACCACAAAATTTCATTTTTAGTTTCCACTTTAGAGACATCTTTCACTTAAAACTTGCTCTCCTAATGAGAAGAGCTCCTGAAAATCTTCTTATTTCTGCAATCCAACATCAGTTATCTCCAAGTGAGTGTGACATATCACGTTTCATAGCATGAGATGAATATGATATCATGATTAACGTACATTCCTACCCTCATTTAAATTATGCTCCTAGTCAATCTTGCAATTTAACATGAGTTTTATGTGCTCATAGAATAAACAGACAATAGTGCAACATTGAGTCCTATCATTTTACAAGCATTCAAGAAATTAAATCAGCTTATCCAGCACTATTCCTGCAAAGCACAGTAGCAAAACATCTAAGTGTGTTTGCCTATATTGCTAAATATTCCTTTGAGCAATGTGGAACTAGGGAGTTCCTCCCCTGGCAAAAAAAACAATTGCTCAAACCCTTATGATTTTCACACTAATTAAGTGCAGAACAGGTCTGAAAAAATGTCAACCCCTATGTGCATGTTCACCTGCAACCATCTTTTAGAGAATACATGCTCACATCATAAAAGAACGTTTTGTAGCACAAGCATTATGCATCCAATGTTCCATATATTTAACTCATTGTCATGAAGTACACTGAGATGACCACTCCAATTAGATCAAAGCAAGTGTGAAAAAGAGGTCAATCATGTACCCAGTTATTCCAGAAATATCTACTTGAGGTACGAATAGTAGTATTGCAAATTTTTATAAGCAGAAACATTTACACAAGTATATAGCATGACTGTCACACATAGGATGTGGAACCCTCAAGTTATGGAAGTAGAGTTTATGGTCATAAAATCTTCCAAGCAGTCGGGTCTTCAGGTGTTCCAAAGAGTATACCACACTACCATCTATCCAGAATCTTGTTGGTTGTGAAGTCGCTTACCTGCAACCTGTCATAACGTGATCTTCAGAGTAGAAATGTGGGACAATTCATGAGTCAATAGATGATTGGGTAATCAAACAAAGAAAACAAATCATTAGATTCACCCCAACTCCTCAAATGTGAGGGAAGTGGACTAATGTATGCTCTGAAAACATCTTGCAAACAAACGATATGATTGCATTTCAAAGAACACTAGCTCAACAGGAAGCAATTGTACCAAGGATTTCAAACAAAGTATCTGTCCATACTGGTGGTGATGACAAAAATAAAACATAAAAAATTCCCATATGATTCCATCATCTGCCTATACATAGCGGAGATTGAACACACAAGACAATTATTAACTTCTATTTGTAGTAGCTTCCTTCGATGGGAGCAGCAGAAAAAATCCCAAAGAGTCAACCATCCATCAGAAATTTGAACCTTAAGGTCACTCCTGCAATTAGTTACTAGCAAGCATGGAGATTTGCCTCTGCTAGAGCAAGCACTTACTGCAAACTTTAAATGTATCATTTATGCATCAAAAAACCACCACAAGATTTTTCGGAAAAAAATATTTATAGGCTGTTCAAAAAGGTAAACCAATAAATAGCCCTGAAGAGCTAGAGTCACCATCATCCATCATCGAGCCCCTTGGGACCACCATTCATCATGACCACCGGTTTCTGAGATGTTATGAATAGACCTGTAATTCCTTCAGAAATAGCAAATCATCTTTCACCAATAACTTCAATTGCATTTAATCAGCAAACCAGGAGTACTCAAAGTTTGGCTAAGTCAGTTGTTGATTTTCTCTCAGCAAGAAAAATGTAGACATCAACCCGGTGTAGGGTAATCACACAACCCCTAAGCAAACCTTTCTTCCATGTTGTCGTTCTGCTAAATCTGCCCACAGATGAAAACCTGACACAAGATACAACCCTCATGAAATCTTTGATTTAGAAAGTTCAAGAAATCCATGGTCTAATAACAAATCGAAGCCACAAATTCTGTTTCTAATTAGTGTAGATTCTTGCAAAGCTCACAGTCATCCTTAAGAAAAACAATCATTACAACTCTTTTGTATTATCCAAGGTCATCAACCGTTTCATACAGACACTTTAATGGCACGAATTTGGTGTAGTAATCCTGTTTCCATAGACATCAGAACTTTAGAACCTCCCTGCTTCCACAGACCTAGAACCTACAATAAGAAGGTAGATGCGAGCATCATATGAGCAATTGGAAAGCCTCCTCTGGGAGGTTCTCAAGGAATCCAAAGGCAAATTTGTTCCTAGCACATATGCCCATCAACAGCGTGACAAAAAATGGACAAAACTCTTGGTTTTTATGATGACTATTGGGAAAGTCACACAAAACTCAGGGAAGTCACACATCATATCTTCCTAGTCCCAGGGTCATGTAGTGCAGCAATTGCATAGATGAACAACATGCATGACTCCATGGCCCGACTTTGCAAGCAGTCTTATGCCAAAAAAAATATGCCAGTTTCAATTGTGCAAACAATACAGAAGTCCTTTGATCACTCCCATAAACGGGAAACTGAAATCCTGAATCTTGCATGCCCACAAGGTGTTGAAAAAAGGGAAGTTGGGACTCCAAAATCATAATCTTTTATCCAATCCATCCTTAGTGCTCCGAGACTAAAGGTCTAATGCTGCTAAACAAAATTCATTACTTATGATCATATATCGATTGGGGCTTCAACAACTAGAGTTGCGTGCCATATAACCCTGTTTATGGTAACATCAAAACTTCAACATTTAATCATGAACATAAAAAGGTAGCAATCATGGTTGGTCAAAAAATTATGTGAGCCATGTGATCGATTACATCGTGCAGCAGAAAATGCATTTTCCTACAGCCAAGCAACTTGTTCGAAGAGTGCGATTCATATTAAGTTTTTTTCTGAATGGCCCAACAACCATAACAACAGCAGGCTTGGAGTAGCCCTTGTCAAGCAAAACTTCAAGATTTCTTGGTACAACACATGAAGGAACCTCCCAAGTGATGTTTGTCATGACCCCCACATCTGGCCGACCTTGCTTTGTACGGCATGAGAAGCAAAGAAGAAACATTTCATTTGTTATCATTAACCCCGAAACGTGGCAAATAAGCATACAAGATTCAAAATCAAAACAAGCCTTGAGAGAGGGTGATAAAAAATTTACAGTTGATATCACATGCTCGATTGCTTGCATAACAGTCAGCCCTACTCACAAACATAATGACAACTATTGATGAATTTCCCCAATGCAATGTAACAGTACCAATTTTGTTGTTGCAGGTCTGTGCCCTTATGGTGGCAAAGAGATGTACTACTGATAGAGCAAGGTTCTCCTTCGAGCAAAAGGAGGCAGGTCTAAGACGAGATTCACGAAGCCACTCAAGTAATGCGTACAGTGAGGATTATAATCTGAAACGTACGTGGCTAGATTGCACACGGAGACTAAAATGCCTAATCTTGGGTTCAACATCAACTATTGCAAACCAAAATCCACACAGTCCAGAAGACATTGTCTCAACTGAAGCAATGCTATTTTCTTCTAATACAATCATCCGTGCATACCTAGTGCATCAAAAACTTTCCGCCAAGGTTAATGACCCTATCAACTCCAAGCCATTAGAAATAATTTGAGGCTTGATAACATATAAACATGTAGGAATAAGACTTGAAGAAATGTATCATTAAAAGCATAAAGCATACGTTCCACACCGAAGTCGATACTCGTTCATCAAACAAAAGATCTTTCATACTGATAACAATCATTACTGGCAAGTCTGAAAGAGAGAACATATCATGAGTGGAGGGTGGTAACCGATACAACACCCCAGGTAGCAAAGGGAAAGTGTGAACAGGATTTCATGAATCGTGCGTGGATTCTGTAGTCACAAGCCCACAACCGGATGTGAAGAGGGGAGAGCAGCCAGTCTTGAGCAGTGGGGAGGATAACATTCTAAGATAGAACATGATTAACATCTCAGCCTTATCTAAACCAGCAGCAAGAGGGCATATTGCCCGCCAGGACTATGAGCAGTACATCCTCGACGAATAATGTGACTGAGAAGTCGTATGAACAAAGTGGGTGGTTAAACGAAAGTCTGGTTCGAGGTTACACGTAGAACAGAGAGGAACCAGTGAACACACAGATTACCACCAATTCCACAAATACTTAACTATAATGAAGGAATAGTGAGCGGATATGACCCTCAAATTTCACCCTTCGTTATAGACAACAGGGGAGCCCATCATTTGCCCGGCTCCAACAGTGCAGAAGCCTGCAAAGGAGCAAACGTTATTAATCTTCGAAGTTGGAAAGGGCCTTCAACAGAGGAATAGCCACGAGGAGGGAAGTGAGCGCAGCCTTGAAATATGCCAAATAGGCGAGAACACTCAGATGAGCTTGACCCGCACCAAGGAGGTTCATGCCACAATCCTCGACTGTTCATCAAGTGAGGAGCGCTGAGCAGCAATTCCCAATTTCGACGAAGGTAGGGAACAGGAGCTTTGCAAGCCCACACCACGAGTGTTGGGGGCGAAGACCCTCACCCATGAAGTGCCTCCAGCCATATTCATTCCAAGAGGGAGGGTCTACGAGCAGAGAGAGAGAGAGAGAGAGCATGGTGAAGCTCGGTCCCTGATAGCGCTCAGGAAGGGGAGCTCGATGGAGCTCATCCCTTGGTCCCAAAAGTGAGAAGAGGGAGCCAAGAGGGCACGACCCCGTTAAACCTTTTCTTAGAGAGAGATTGGGAGGGAGGGAACCTCCTCCCACCTACCACACCAAGTTAAAGAGAAGTCCTTTAACTCCTCCACCACGTCCTAGACTGACAGCTACAACGGAAATTGTGCAAGACAATAAATGATGAGATAGGGAGCCCATGTACCTCCTTCCTTAAATTCGAAATGCACCATTCAAAATGCACCCAACTTATTTTAAAAGCGTTAGAGTTTTTTTTTTCTTTTTTATAATGTGGAGACACAGGAATCCAAAGACAATGTTACGCGTTCCTACTTCATCTGGTTTTTTTTCAAAATGGATGAGAGGGAGGGTCAAGAGGAAGTAATTACCCACCCCCTTTCCAAGGCAGCCACTAACACAGAGGTGAAAGAGATGGGAAGTGATGCCACTAAGTGAGTGTGTAGAGATGTGTATATGTGAGAGAGTGAGAGAGAAAGAATGGGATAAGGGGGTGTTTTTATGCAACAAACAGAAATAAAGAACCAAACTACTCAAAAATTTAACAAATGAGAGGTACCCTAGGCCAACCGAAGGCCACACGTATTCATCCTCCTCCAAGTGTCAAGGTGCATCTCACGAAGTATGGACACGCAAACTTGGAAAAACCAACGGCTAAAGGCCGACGTCCCCGGCAACGGCGCCAAATTGTTGAGAAAAGGGGAACAACTAACCCTAGCCGCCTCACATGGAAGTGAGAAGTTTCTCCAATTTGGGCAAAGAATGAGAGGAGAGGTTCACCCACGCTCATGGAGCAATGGCAACAATGGCCAACGTCACAAGGAGCAAAGGGGAACATCCTCCCAACCAAGCACACACACATGCAAATCCATACACCAAGACCAACGCCATTGCACACAAGGAGGCAAGAGAGTAACAAATGACACCTTCTTCCATTACCAAAATGGAGGCCAAGGCCATGGCCAAGGGACCTCCCTTTTTACAAATGAGGCTCTTCTTTATATAGAGAAAAGAGGCATATGTGAATAAAAACATGTGGTCAAAAGACCACATGTGCTAAATCAAAAAAGAGAATCTTTATGTGATATGGGACTAACCACCTAGAGAGAGAGAGAACGCGTGAGATTTCCTACGTGGGGATTTTGAGTTTGTGCCAAAAAGCTACTTCATGGAAAAACGCTTCAATACTTTAGACTAGAGGAAATATCAAAAAGGGGTTTTAGGAGAGTGTTCATATGGACATCTCCTAATTTACAAAAAGAAGGTACTTTCATGAGGGCTAAAGGATGCCATAGCATGAGAAAAAATATGGGCAACCCTTGTAGCAACACATGTGCATGTGCATGTGCATGTGCATGTGCATGTGCATGTGCATGTGCATGTGCATGTGCATGTGCATGTGCATGTGCATGTGCATGTGCATGTGCATGTGCATGTGCATGTGCATGTGCATGTGCATGTGCATGTGCATGTGCATGTGCATGTGCATGTGCATGTGCATGTGCATGTGCATGTGCATGTGCGAGTGCATGTGCATGTGCATGTGCATGTGCATGTGCATGTGCATGTGCATGTGCATGTGCATGTGCATGTGCATGTGTAGGTGCAGGTGCAGGTGCGGGTGCAGGTGCACGTGCAGGTGCAGGTGCAGGTGCAGCTGCAGGTGTGTGTGTATGTGTCTGTGTATGTGTGTGTGTATGTGTCTGTGTATGTGTGTGTGTATGTGTATGTGCACGTGTATGTGTACCTATATCTGCACGTGCACGTGCACGTGTGCGTGCACGTGCCCGTGCGCGTGTGCGTGCACGTGGACGTGGACGTGCACGTGCACGTGCACGTCCATGTCCACGTGCATCCACGTGCACGTGGACGTGGACATGGACGTGCGTGTGCACGTGGACGTGGACGTGGACGTGGACGTGGACGTGCACGTGGACATGCACGTGCACGTGGACGTGGACGTGCACGTGCACGTGGACGTGGACGTGCACGTGCACGTGCACGTGGGCGTGGACGTGGACGTGGACGTGCATGTGGACGTGCATGTGGACGTGCACATGGACGTGGAGGTGGACGTGCACGTGGACATGGATGTGGACGTGGACGTGCACGTCCATGTGCACGTCCACGTGCACGTGCATGTGGATGTGGATGTGCACGTGGATGTGGATGTGGATGTGGATGTGGAGGTGGATGTGGATGTGGAGGTGGAGGTGGAGGTCGAGGTGGAGGTGGATGTGGATGTGGAGGTGGATGTGGATGTGGATGTGGATGTGGATGTGGATGTGGATGTGGATGTGGATGTGGATGTGGATGTGGATGTGGATGTGGATGTGGATGTGGATGTGGACGTGGACGTGGATGTGAACGTGGACGTGGACGTGGATGTGAACGTGTACGTGTATGTGTATGTGTATGTGTATGTGTATGTGTACGTGTATGTGTATGTGTATGTGTATGTGTATGTGTATGTGTATGTGTATGTGTATGTGTATGTGTATGTGTATGTGTATGTGTATGTGTACGTGTAGGTGTATGGGTATGTGTATGTGTATGTGTAAGGGTATGTGTATGCATATGTGTATGGGTATGTGTACATGTATGCATAGGAGTATGCATACACGTATGCATACATGTATGCATACGCATGTGTATGTGTAAGTGTATGTGTATGCATATGTGTATGTGTAAGTGTATGCGTATGTGTATGCGTATGTGTATGCGTATGCGTATGCGTATGCGTATGCGTATGCGTATGCGTATGCGTATGCGTATGCGTATGCGTATGCGTATGCGTATGCGTATGCGTATGCGTATGCGTATCGTATGCGTATGCGTATGCGTATGCGTATGCGTATGCGTATGCGTATGCGTATGCGTATGCGTATGCGTATGCGTATGCGTATGCGTATGCGTATGCGTATGCGTATGCGTATGCGTATGCGTATCTGTATGTGTATGTGTATGTGTATGTATATGTGCCATTTGTAATTTTTCCCACCTTGCTTTTGCCAACTATCTTTGGCATAATGTCCTTGCTTTCCACAATTGAAGCATCCATTTGAGTTGAGGAGCCTTGACCTCCAGATCTTCCTCCTCTACCTCTTTTTCTTCTTCCTCCTCTTGATGATTGACCTACATCTTGGCTTGATTGATGCTCTTGATAGCTTTGGCGGCCTTGTTGGTAGTTTCTTCTACCTCTTCCACTTGAAGCACCTCTATTGCCTTTGCCTCTTTCTCCTTTGCCTACATAGAAGAGTTGGTTTTTGTCACCCTTTGACCTGTTGCCTCAATGGTTGAGCTTCTCAGTCACCATAAGAGAAGTAAGTTGCTAAAAATTTGGTAATGAATCGCTTACATACAGAGAAATTGTGAATGCCTTCTATTTATCATCTTCTCTAAGCCCAGTAAGTGTGTGGGCAACTAGCTCATCATCATCTACAACACATTCTATTGAACCAAGTGCATCTAAGATCTCTTTTACTTTGAGTATGAAGTCATTAATGCCCTTATTTGATGACTTCCTAAGGTTGTTGAGTTCATTCTTGAGCTGAATTTTTCTAGCCTTTGTAGAGGTAGAGTACAACCTTTCTAAAAACTCCCAAACCTTCTTAGATGTACCTAGGTCTTGGATATGACCTATCATGGAGTTGCTTGTGTGTTTAGAAAAAATGAAGATCACTCTCGTTTCCCTTTCTTCACATTCTCTAATGACTCTCCTTTGATTCTCAGTAGGTGTATGCATATCTATGTATGGCTTCACCTTAGTACCACTAACCAACCCCCAAAGGCCCTTTCCCATGAGGAAGTTAGAAATTCTAAACTTCCAAGGTTGGTAATTGCTCTTTTCAAGATTCTCAATGTAAGTATTATAGTCTCCCATTGTGTATGTACTATAAGTGGATCCTAATCCCTCCTTGGATTGTGATAGATGTGAGAAAGAATGATATGTTACCTTCCCACAAGAGCCTCCACTTGTCGTGAACTTTCGATGATGATAGAAGCTCCCCCTTGCCTCAAATTCTTCTTCAAATCTTATTGGTCTTTGCTTCAATCCTTGGCTCTCAAGCAACTTCAAGGCCTCCTCTTGATGTCCTTAATGCTCAATGATGAGCTCTGATTTCACTGATGGAGTATATCCATTCCTAGTTGCAGAAAAAGAATGATAGGCCCTTCCTAGGACCAAACAGTTGACTACCATAGTCTACCAAAAATTGAATTGCTCTTTCGACCTAGAGATTGAACCTATGAAATTTTGCACACTACAAGAATATTCTATGGGCTTTACAAAAAGCCAAAGATCACTCAATTTGGAGAAATTTAAAGGTATCAACTCCCTTCACATGACACACCAAAAATTCTCGAAACAGGTAGCTTGTACCTATGTGTACCTTCCAATACACATGCACTTGGGAATATGAAGAGATAAGACAAGAGAGATTTCAAGGTCAATATAATAAAGGATAATGAGCACGTAATTGTAAGATTATATGCAAAAGAAATCTTACAATCATACGAACAAAATGATCTATCTTGCAAATGAATCGGATAACTACACAAAGAGATATGGGTGATCGAAGATCCATCCTATGAGAAAATTCCGGCAAGCAAGGGGCTTGTTTCAGCTAGGGGCTAGCTTAGAGCTGGATTAAACACTCCTAACGAGATCTTACAACTGCTCAAATTGAAGAGGAGGATGGCCACGACTTTGCTCCATGTGTTTGCTTATATAATGCTCAAAATGTTAGTTGTAGATTTCAATTCGAAAATGGCTCCAAATGATCCCGACTTTTCTCCATCAATTAGGTGAGTTAAGAGCTGAGAAAACTCATGGAAAAGTGGTTGTATATCCTACCAAAAAGTTTGAGTGATGTTGCCCTTCAACTTAGCATGACTTCCCACACTTGAGATTGCTAAAGTTCTAACATGTGTATGTGTACGTGTACGTGTACGTGTACGTGTACGTGTACGTGTACGTGTACGTGTACGTGTACGTGTACGTGTACGTGTACGTGTACGTGTACGTGTACGTGTACATGTACGTGTACGTGTACGTGTACGTGTACGTGTACGTGTACGTGTACGTGTACGTGTACGTGTACGTGTACGTGTACGTGTACGTGTACGTGTACGTGTACGTGTACGTGTACGTGTACGTGTACGTGTACGTGTACGTGTACGTGTACGTGTACGTGTACGTGTACGTGTACGTGTACGTGTACGTGTACGTGTACGTGTACGTGTACGTGTACGTGTACGTGTATGTGTATGTGTATGTGTATGTGTATGCGTACGTGTATGTGTATGCATATATGTATGTGTATGCATATATGTATGTGTATGTGTATGTGTATGTGTATGTGTATGTGTATGTGTATGTGTATGTGTATGTATGTGTATGTGTATGTGTATGTGTATATATGTGTATGGGTATGGGTATGGGTATGTATGTGTATTCGTATGCATATGTTTATGTGTATGTGTATGCCTATGGGAATGCGTATGTGTATGCATATGGGTATGCATATGCGTATGCATATGTGTATGCGTGTGCATATGCGTATGCATATGCCTATGTGTATGTGTATGTGTATGTGTATGTGTATGCATATGTGTATGTGTATGCGTATGCGTATGCGTATGCGTATGCGTATGCGTATGCGTATGCGTATGCGTATGCGTATGCGTATGCGTATGCGTATGCGTATGCGTATGCGTATGCGTATGCGTATGCGTATGCGTATGCATATGCGTATGCATATGTGTATGTGTATGCATATGTGTATGTGTCATTTGTTAATGTTCCCACCTTGCTTTTGCCAACTATCTTTGGCATAGTGTCCTTGCTTTCCACAATTGAAGCATCCATTTGAGTTGAAGAGCCTCGACCTCCATATCTTCCTCCTCTACCTCTTTGTCTTCTTCTTCCTCTTGATGATTGACCCTCATCTTGGCTTGATTGATTCCCTTGATAGCTTTGGCTGCCTTGTTGGTAGTTTCTTCTACCTTTGCCACTTGAAGCACCTCTATTGCCTTTGCCTCTTCCTCCTTTGCCTACATAGAAGAGTTGGTCTTGGGTGCCCTTTGACTTGTTGCCTCCATGGTTGAGCTCCTCAATCACCATAAGAGAAGTAAGTTGCTCAAAATCTAGTAATGAATCACTTACATACGAAGAGGTTGTGAATGCCTTCCATTTATCATCTTCTCTAAGCCCGTTAAGTGTGTGGGCAACTAGGTCATCATTATCTACAACACATTCTATTGAACCCGTTAAGTGTGTGGGCAACTAGGTCATCATTATCTCTTTTACTTTGAGTATGAAGTCATTAATGCCCTTATTTGATGACTTCCTAAGGTTGTTGAGTTCATTCTTGAGCTGAACTTTTCTAAACTTTGTAGAGGTAGAGTACAACCTTTCTAAAAACTTCCAAACCTTCTTAGATTTACCTAGGTCTTGGATATGACCTATCATGGAGTTGCTTGTGTGTTTAGAAAGAATGAAGATCACTCTCCTATCCCTTTCTTCACATTCTGTAATGGCTCTCCTTTGATTCTCAGTAGGTGTATGTGGATCTATGTATGGCTTCACCTCAATCCACTAACCAAACCCGAAAGACCCTTTACCATGAGGAAATTAGAAATTCTAAACTTCAAAGGTCGGTAATTGCTCTTTTCAAGATTCTGAATGTGAGTATTATAGTCTCCCATTGTTTATGATACTATAAGTGGATCCTAATCCCTCCTTGGTGTGTGTATGTGTATGTGTGTGTGTATGTGCATGTGACAAAGTATGTGTATGTGTATGTGTATGTGTATGTGTATGTGTATGTGCATGTGCATGTGCATGTGCATGTGCATGTGCATGTGCATGTGCATGTGCATGTGCATGTGCATGTGCATGTGCATGTGCATGTGCATGTGCATGTGCATGTGCATGTGCATGTGCATGTGCATGTGCATGTGCATGTGCATGTGTGAGTGCATGTGCATGTGCATGTGCATGTGCATGTGCATGTGCATGTGCATGTGCATGTGCATGTGCATGTGCATGTGCATGTGCATGTGCATGTGCATGTGCATGTGCATGTGCATGTGCATGTGCATGTGCATGTGCATGTGCATGTGCATGTGCATGTGCATGTGCATGTGCATGTGGATGTGGATGTGGATGTGGATGTGGATGTGGATGTGGATGTGTATGTGGATGTGGATGTGTATGTGTATGTGTATGTGTATGTGTATGTGTATGTGTATGTGTATGTGTATGTGTATGTGTATGTGTATGTGTATGTGTATGTGTATGTGTATGTGTATGTGTATGTGTATGTGTATGTGTATGTGTATGTGTATGTGTATGTGTATGTGTATGTGTATGTGTATGTGTATGTGTATGTGTATGTGTATGTTGTATGTGTATGTGTATGTGTATGTGTATGTGTATCTGTATCTGTATCTGTATCTGTATCTGTATGTGTATGTGTATGTGTATGTGTATGTGTATGTGTATGTGTATGTGTATGTGTATGTGTATGTGTATGTGTATGTGTATGTGTATGTGTATGTGTATGTGTATGTGTATGTGTATGTGTATGTGTATGTGTATGTGTATGTGTATGTGTATGTGTATGTGTATGTGTATGTGTATGTGTATGTGTATGTGTATGTGTATGTGTATGTGTATGTGTATGTGTATGTGTATGTGTATGTGTATGTGTATGTGTATGTGTATGTGTATGTGTATGTGTATGTGTATGTGTATGTGTATGTGTATGTGTATGTGTATGTGTATGTGTATGTGTATGTGTATGTGTATGTGTATGTGTATGTGTATGTGTAGATGTAGTATATCCACTCCTAATTGAAGCACAATAATGATAGGCCCTTCCTAGGACCAAACAATTCACTACCACAGTCCACGAAAAATTAAATTGTTCTACGGACCTAAAAATTGAACCTAAGAAATTTTGCATACTACAAATAGATAGTATGGGCTTTCCAACAAGCCAAAGATCACTCAATTTGGAGAATGTTAGAGGTAGCAACCTCCCTTCACAAGATAGACTAGAAATATAGGTAGCTTGCATGTATGTGTACCACACATGCACATGGGAATATGGAGAGATCAGAACAGTGAGTTTTTAAGCTTAATATACTAAAGGATAATGAGAAGGTAATACTAAGATTATATCCAAAAGAAGGCTTACAATCATAAGAACAAAATGAGCCATCTTGCAAATGAATTGGACAACTACACAAAGAGATATGGTTGATCAAAGATCACTTCCTATTAGAAAATTTCAGCAAGCAAGGGGCTTGCTTAGCTAGGGTCTAGCTTAGACCTAGAGTAAACACTCCTAACGAGAGCATACAAGTGCTCATATGGTGGAGGAGGATGGCCATGACTTCGCTCAATGTCTTTGCTTATATAAGGCTCAAAAAGGTAGTTGTAGATTTGAATTCAAAAATGCCCTCCAAATGATCTTGACTTTTCTCCTTCAAATAGGTGAGTAAAGAGCTCTAAAAACGCGTGGAGAAGTGGTTGTATATCCTACCAAAAGTGTGAGTGATGTGGCATGTTAACTTAGCATGCGTTCCCACACTTGAGACTACTAAAATTCTAACACTCCCCCTCAAGCTTAAGTGTTAGTCTCCATTGATCTCCTTCAAGTTGAGATTGATCTTGAACTTCTCCAACTTGCTTGCATCCATAAACTTGGTCATGATATCTGCTAGTTGATCCTTGGTGTTGAACTACTTGATGTCCAGTTCTTTTGCTAGTACCTTCTCTTTGATGAAGTGATAACGGATCTCTATGTGCTTGCTTCTTGCATGGAACATAGGGTTGCTTGCTAGATGAATGTTTGACATGTTATCTCCAAATAGAGTGAACTCTTTGACCTCCACATCCAAGTCTTTGAAGAGCTTCTTGAGTCACATGATCTCGCATGTAGCTATTGCTAAAGCTCTATACTCAGCCTCAGTAGATGATAATGCAACTCTAGGTTGCTTTTTGGACATCCATGAAATGACTCTTTGACCTAGCATGAAGACATAACCAGACGTGCTCCTTCTATCCTCCTTTGAACCAGCCCAATCAGCATCACTAAAGCCTTGAGGTTGTAATTCATCTCCATAAGGGTATTATAAGCTTGTTTGACAGTGTGCTTGATGTACCTAAGCACTCTCTTGATTGCATTCATATGAACATCAGTTGGTGAATTTAGAAATTGAGAAACAACTCCTACCACATAAGACAAGTTAGGTCTTGTGATGCTAGCATAAATAAGGCTTCCAATTATGCTTCTACATGCTGAAATATCTTCAAGAGTTTGTCCTTCACCTGCACATAACTTAGTGTTTGGATCCACAGGTTGTGTGAGTGGCTTATATCCACTCATACCATACTTATAAAGTACATCTAGCAAGTATTTCCTTTGAGCAAGATAAATGTCATTTTCCACATAAATAATTTCAATCCCAAGAAAGTATTTAAGAACTCCAAGATCTGGAATCTTGAATTCATGTCCAAGCTTTGCCTTGATCCTTGTGATACCGGCATCATCACTTCTTGTTATAATCAAGTCATCCACATATATGCATACATAGACAACTAGTCCTCCTTCTTTCTTGAGGTATAAGGAAGGATCTCCATCACTTGGCTTGTATCCACACCTACACAAATACTCCACAAACCTTTGATTCCATGCCTTAAGAGCTTGCTATAGACCATACAATGCTTTTCTAAGTTTACAAACAAAATCTAAATATTTAGGGTTCTCAAACCCTAATGGTTGAGTCACGTAGACTGTCTCTTGCAAATCACCATTAAGAAAAGCATTCTTTACATCCAATTGATATATTGGCCACCTCCTAGATGTGGCAACCCCAATCATTGCCCTAATTGTGGTCATCTTTGCAACTGATCTGAATGTTTCTTCATCGTCAATCACATAGGATTGAGAAAATCCTTTTGCCACAAGCTTTGCTTTGTACCTAGCAATTGAACCATCAAAATTTCTCTTCACTTTATAGACCCATTCGTTGCCAATTATCTTCATCCCTTCTTTTCTTGGAACTAGAGTTCATGTGTTTTTTTTCTTTAAGGGCTTTTTACTCTTCTTCCATAGCTTCTTGCCACTCATTTGTGTCTTTGGATTCTTCATAGGTAGAAGGTTCATGATCTTTCATAACCTTAGTCATGAAAGCATAATGCCTAACAATATAATTATCATAAACAGGCCTTCATATTGGATTTTTTACCCTTGTTGACCTCCTTTCTTCTGCTTTTGGTGGAATGAACCTTCTTTGCCTTGGTGCCTTGATCTCCATTTTTGATGTAGCTCCCCCTTCTAACATAGGTTCTTCAAAGTCTTCAACTTCATGTCCATCTTCATCAAGCTCTACCAATCTTTCCTTTCCTTTATTTACTAATAGATAGGCAAAATCCATAATCCTTTGTATGCTTGGACCATTGATTTCCAAGCTATCTTGAAACCTAGTTTCATATCTGCTCTTTGCCTCTTCAATATCTTCATCCTCCAATGGAACTTTAGAAGCATACCATGGTTTGAGTTCATCAAACACTACATTCTCTAGATACCTTTAACTCCTTTGTATTAGGGTTGTAACACATGTAACCTTTTTTCTCCATAACATAACCAATAAACATGCATCCTTCAGTCCTTGCATCTATCTCACCTCTCAATTCTTGTGGCACATGTGTGTAGC
>CM035440.1:135466227-135478727 GCA_020310875.1 Ceratopteris richardii
AGAAGAGGCAACTAGTTAAAGGTTTACCACATTTTTCATTACAAATATTGCATGAGATGTGTGAAGCTTGTCAACTAGGCAAGTCTACTAGGCAGCCCTTCAAGAAGAGTGGATATGTAGCATATGGTGTGTTAGACCTTGTGCACACAGATGTGTGGGGGGCCAACCAAAGAGCCCTCTCTTGCAAGTAACAGGTACTTTGTAACCTTCATAGATGACTACTCAAGAAAAGAATGGTTGTATTGTATAAAGCAAAAATCTATGTTTGAAGTGTTCAAAAGATTCAAGGCACAATTTGAAAAAGAGACAGGTTGCTACATCAAAACCCTAAGATCAGATGGAGGGGGAGAATACTTCTCCCATGCCTTTTGTGATTTCTTGCAGGACCAAGGAATAAGAAGGCAAATCACTTGTAAGTATACTCCCCAACAAAATGGGATGGGAGAGAGGAAGAATAGGTATATTGCTGAAATTGCTAGAAGTATGTTAAATGAAATCAATGTGCTTTTCACATATTGGGAAAATGTTGTATCTATTGTTGTGTACTTGATGAATAGGTGTGCCACATCAGGGGTACATGACATGAAACTAGAGGAGGCATGGAGTGGAAGGAAACCAAAGCTTTCACACATTAGAATCTTTGGTTGTGTATGCTACACATGTGTGCCGTAAGAGTTGAGAGATAAGATGGATGCAAGGGTTGAAAGATTTATGTTTATTGGTTATGTTCTGGAGCAAAAAGGTTACATGTGCTACAACCCTAATATAAAGGAGTTAAGGTATCTAGAGATGTAGTGTTTGATGAACTCAAACCATGGTATGCATCCAAAGTACCATTGCAGGATGAAGTTATTGAAGAGGTAGAGAGGAGATATGAAGCTAGGTTTCAAGATAGCTTGGAAATCAGTGGTCCAAGCATACAAAGAAGTTCAAGCACGGATTCAACCCATCAATCAGTGAATAAAGAAAAGGCACGATTGGTAGAGCTTGATGAAGATGGACATGAAGTTGAAGACTTTGAAGAAGCTATGTTAAAAAGGGGAGCTACATCAAAAACAGAGCTCAAGGTACCAAGGGAAAGAAGGTTCATTCCACCAAAAAGAGAATAAAGGAGGTCAACAAAGGTAAAACATCCAATCTCAAGGCTTATCTATGATAGTTATATTTCTAGGCATTATGCTTTCATGACCAAGGTTATCAAAGATCATGAACCTTGTACCTATGAAGAGGCCAAAGACACAAAGGAGTGACAAGAAGCTATGGAAGAAGAGTACAAAGCCCTTGAAGACAACACATGGAGTCTAGTTCCAAGACAAGAAGGGATGAAGGTAATTGGCAACAAATGGGACTATAAAGTGAAGAGAAATTTTGATGATCTAATTGCTAGGTACAAAGCAAGGCTTGTGGCAAAAGGATTTGCTCAATTCTATCAGATTGACTATGAAGAAACATTCTACCTAGTTGCAAAGATGACCACAATTAGGAAAATCATTAGAATTGCCACATCTAGGAGGTGATCAATATATCAATTTATGTAAAGAATAGTTTTCTTAATGGTGATTTGCAAGAGATAGTCTACATGACTCAACCATTAGGGTTTGAGAACCCTAAATATACAAACTTTGCTTGTAAACTTAGAAAAGCATTGTATGGTTTAAAGCAAGCTCCTAGGGCATGGAATCAAAGGCTTGTGGAGTATTTGTGTAGGTGTGGATACAAGCCAAGTGATGCCGATCCTTCTCTATACCTCATAAAGGAAGTAGGACTAGTTTTCTATGTATGCATTTATGTGGATGACCTGATTATAACAAGAAGTGATGATGTAAGTATCACATGGATCAAGACCAAGATTGGAAATGAATTAAAGATTTTACACTTAAGAGTTCTTAAATATTTTCTTGGGATTGAAGTTACTTGTGTAGAAAATGGTATTTACCTTGCTAAAAGTAGATACTTGCTAGATGTACTTTATAAGTATGGTATGAGTGGATGTAAGCCACTCACACAACCTGTGGATCCAAACACTAAGTTATCCGTAGGCCAAGGACAACCTCTTGAAGATATTTTAGCATATAGAAGCATAATTGGAATCCTAAATTATGCTACCATTATAAGACTTGACTTGTGTTATGTTGTAGGAGTTCTTTCTCAATTTATGAATTCACAAACTGATGTTTATATGAACATAGCCAAGATAGTGCTTAGGTACATCAAGCACACTATCAATCAAGGGTTTTACTACCCTTATGGAGACGGTTTATAACCTCAAGGCTTTAGTGATGCTGATTGGGCTGGTTCAAAGGAGGAAAGAAGGAGCACGTCTGACTATGTCTTCATGATAGGTCAAAGAGTCATCTCATGGATGTCCAAGAAGCAACCAACAGTTGCATTATCATCTACTAAGGTTGAGTATAGAGAATTAGCACTTGCTGCATGTGAGATCATGTGGCTCACGAAGCTTTTCAAAGACTTGGATGTGGAGGTCAAAGAGTTTACTCTATTTGGAGATAACATGTCAAGCATTCATCTAGCAAGCAACCCTATGGTCTATGCACGAAGCAAGCACATAGAGATCCATTATCACTTCGTCAGAGAGAAGATACTAGCAAAAGAAGTGGACATCAAGTACATCAACACCAAGGAGTAGCTAACAAATATCATGACCAAGTTTATGGATGCAAGCAAGTGGGAGAAGTTCAAGATCAACCTCAACTTGAAGGAGATCAATGGAGACTAACACTTAAGCTTGAGGGGGAGTGTTAGTATTTTAGCAATCTCAAGTTGGGAACTCATGCTAAATTGAAGAGCCACATCACTCACACTTTTTGGTAGGATATACAACCACTTTTCCATGAGCTTCCTCAACTAATTACTCAACCAATTGATGGAAGAAAAGTCGGGATCATTTGGAGGGCATCTTTTAGTTAAAATTTACAATTACCTTTTTGAGCATTATATAAGCAAACACATGGAGCAAAGTCATGGCCATCCTCTGCTATAATTTGAGCACTTGTAGGCTCTCATTAACAATGTTTATTGCCTACACAAGCCCCTTGCTTGCTCGAATTTTCTCATAGCAAGTGATCTTTGATCACCCATATCTCTTTGGGTAGTTTTTCGATTCATTTGCAAGATAGCTCATTTTATAACTATAATTGTAATCTCTCTGTTGAATATAATCTTAGTATTAGGTGTCTATTATCCTTGAGTATATTGATTTTGAAAGCTCTTTGGTTTGATCACTCCATATTCCCAAGTGTGTGTGTGTTAGAAGGTACACATAGGTGCAAGTTACCTGTTTGGACAATTTATGGTCTGTCTTGTGGAAGGAGGTTGATACCCCTCACATTCTCCAAATTGAGTGATCTCTTTTTTTTGGGAAAGAGAATACTATCTATTTGTATGCTTCAACATTTCATAGTTCAATCCTCAGTTCCAGAGATCAATTCAATTTTTAGTGAACTGTAGTAATGAACTCTTTGGTCCTAGGAAGGGCCTATCATTCTTCTGCTCCAACTAGGAGTGGATATACTCCATCATGTGTACGTGTACGTGTACGTGTACGTGTACGTGCACGTGTACGTGTACGTGTACGTGCACGTGTACGTGTACGTGTACGTGTACGTGCACGTGTACGTGTACGCGTACGTGTATGCCTATGCCTATGTCTATGCATATGCGTATGTATATGTGTATGTATGTGTATGTGTATGGCTATGCGTATGCGTATGTCTATGTGTATGGCTATGTGTATGCGTATGTGTATGTGTATGGCTATGCATATGCGTATGCGTATGCGTATGCGTATGCGTATGCGTAGGCGTACGCGTAGGCGTATGCGTAGGCGTACGCGTACGCGTATGCGTATGCGTATGCGTATGAGTATGCGTATGTGTGTCTATGTGTATGCGTACATGTACATGTACGTGTACGTGTATGTGTGTCTATGTGTGTCTATGTGTATGCGTATGTGTGTATGTGTATGCGTACGTGTGCGTGTGCGTATACGTGTACGTGTGTACGTGTACGTGTACGTGTACGTGTACGTGTACCTGTACGTGTACCTGTACGTGTACCTGTACGTGTACGTGTACGTGTACGTGTACGTGTACGTGTACGTGTACGTGCACGTGCACGTGCATGTGCATGTGTATGTGTATTTGTATGTGTGTGTATGTGTGTATATGTGTACATGTACATGTATGTGCACATGTATGTGTACGTGTACACGTCAGTGTATGTGTGTGTATGTGTCTGTGTATGTATATGTGAATGTGCATGTGCATGTGCATGTGCATGTGTATGTGTGTCTATATCTGCATGTGTGTGTGTTTCTGTGTGTGTGTGTGTGTGTGTGTGTGTGTGTGTGTGTGTGTGTGTGTGTGTACAATTTGTTTTCTCCAAACTGGATTCGGCATATGCTAGAGCTAAGTACACCTCACTCTTGAACGCATCATTCTTATACTTAATCTATTTGCTATCCACCTGTGTTATCTTAATGTCTAATGACATGCAAATTTAGTGATGTATGTGGGAATCTCTCATAGTCTATGATCCTCACTTATCCATGTTTTCCCTTGATTAGATTTCATGGAATTGTGATACGGAAAACCTCAAAATTGCCAGTGTGTTGTTTTCAATTTACCAGTGCCATGGACATACCAGTGTCCCATGGACATCCCTTTCTATCTAAAATGCAAGGTGATAGTTGGTCATAAAAATCACAGAAACTGGCTGATATACAGGGGCAGAATGAAGTGGAATGAAACTGAAAGCTCTAAGAGAAAGACCATGTTATACACATAGGAAAAGCTATCCCCATGGTGGACATATATAGGGCATATGGAAAGTATGTGTACTCCTTTTACCTGTGATCAGATTATTTCATAGCCTGGTCCATGTAATTTCTACCTCACGATGTCTGATACCTTATATATTTCATAAGTAGTCAATTCTGGACAAATTTGGATGAGCACCTTCACCCCATAAAGATGATTGTCGTTCCATTTTGAACGCTTTACCCCTACCAAAACTAGTTTTATACCAATTAGAATTTTAAGGCCACAAATTGCCACATTAAAGAAGCAATAAAATGTGAAGACTATGCAAGTAACCAGCTTACTTTACAAGAAGTTCCAATTTTAATTTTTGGCAAAAACATTAGTTTGCACAATATAAAATGGAACCTGAAGTAGCAAACAATGAACCTGGGACTACAATACAACCCTTGATGGTCTTTCTATCCAAATTCAGAAACAAAGACTGAATGTCAGTCTTAAAATTAAGTTTGCAATATGACACTTTCATCAATCGCAACATTCAATTGACTTATTGTGGATCAACTGCACACGCTCGCCATCAATTCTCGATAAGACACTTGCTCTTTGTAAAGGGAACAAAAAATTTGGTATTTGGCATCATGATATTTCTTAACCCTCTCATCCTTAGATGGCTCTACAACCTGCAGTAGGATGCCAAACAATTAAAGAAACATCTTACACATGAAATGCTTGATCAGAGAAGGATTTGCAAAATCAAAAGGAACCCACCAACCCGGGCGCATTGAGTACCCTCATTGCATGCTGGACACTATCAAAGTCTTTAGAGGCCACAGCTCCTAGAATTGCTGCCCCTAATAATACAGTCTCTTTCTCTCGAGGCAAAATTATTTTACACCCTTGAATAATAGAACATACAAGGGATCACCAAATTTAGAAGGTACTCACAAGTGACTGCTGCAAAAAATGAGAGTATCAAACTTACCAGTGATATCGGCATGTTCCTGTATAAAGACTTCATTTTTTGACAAACCACCGCAGGCTATCAATGTCTCGATCTGTAAATGACCAAATAGAATGAATAGAAACTAAGACATATTCTTCCGTACTTAGAAAGTCAATTTAACTTTTCTGAATGCCTAAATTACAGGACAGGCACATGGTGAATCAAAACCCTTGTCTTGTATGCAGAAAAACACATATTCCACAGACGAGATGTAAATCTTAGCCTTTTAATGATAAATATGTCTAAACAGGTAATCAGCCCAAGTATACTGGGGTAACAAAGTCAAGTTGCACACTGAACCCAGGTCAATGGTTTGTCAATGGGTAGTACCAATGTCACATGGGGACGCGTCCCCGGGCCCTAGGGACGCCGAGACGCCGTCCCCGACTTGATTGGAGGCGGGACGCCAAATGGGGACGGCATCCATCCCCTTACACGTCTGTAACAGCCATCCGTCCCCGAGACACGTCCCGGGGACGTTTTCATGTGACGGCACCTGACCGGGACGGAACGGCAGATCTAGAAGTTTGGAGAGATATTTTTTAGGATCTAAAAATTGAGTTCCATTTTTTATTTTGCTTAGCTAGCTGTTTGTGCCTTCTTTTAAGACATCTAGAAGGTTGTTTCGGCCTCATGGACAAGCATAGATATTAGATTGGCCTCATTTGAGCTCATCAAGCCACACGTTCACTTAGAGGCTTCATAGCAAGGCTCAAGCATTTTATGTGTATGAACTTTGAAGGCTTGAGCAAGCCTCCATTGAATGGAAGGAGATCTTTTCAAAGAATAGAAGGTTGCATAGAGATTAAATCAAATGGCAAATTTAGAACATGAAGAAGAAGAAGCCATTGATTGTGTTGCAAAAAATGAGACTCCACACTTGGATTCTCTACATTCATTACATTTATGTTGTAGTTTGTACATTTATGTTCGAGTCATATGTAGTCATTTTGTCGATCGAGGGTATGACGTTAGATCTTTTTGTTCTCATGATTATTCCATATCATGTATGTTAGATGATGATTGACTCTCGACTCTTGAGTCTTAGCTGTTTTCATGACACATGTATATGAAATTTTCATATGATGATGATGATTTATAATCTTGTTTTTGACATAATGAAATACATATGACTTGTCACTTGTCCCGTTTGGAGTCAACTATGAATGTTATACGTGCTTTGTACATGTTTCTACTTAAAGAACCACCTTTTCTTTAAGGTTTTGTTGTTATTGGTCATCTCATGTGTTAACACATTCATTGTACATAAGTTTCATTTGATTAGTTTTAAAAATCAGCACATTTTTAGTGCCGTCCCGGGGACGCATCCCCGGGACACCCTAAGCTCGATCCCCGTCCCGGGGACACCACCGTTCCCGGGACCCGTCCCCATGTGACTTTGATGGGCACAGATCATGTGGATGGTCCAAAAATATGCATAGCAGAAACTGGCACAGAAAGCTGCTAGTATGCTTTTCCAGTAGTCCCAATAGTATGTTTGAGGATTCTGGACTATGTTTTACTAAATCAACCCTTTTAATCACTTCAACAAGAATCTTTACAAATGATCTAGGTGATAAAGGACATAGAGGTGAAGCAAAAAACATCCAAAATAAGCTCAATTAATCCATCAAAATGAATAAATACATAAAGAAATTGCTGAATCTGTAAAGGGATTTCTAGAATTCACCAAAAATTTAATTGTCGCGTGGCAAGCAAGGATTTAATCTTCTAATCAAAGGGTGAAGATTCAAAGTTGTGCAGAAACCATGTTCTTAGTGACTTTTGATCAAAACTATGGATTTAATTTATGTAAAGTCACCTTTTAGGTGATTCACTCTAAATGTAGTGGTTCTTGCACCAAAATTAGATGAAATTTCAGGAGAAGACTCATACAAGCATTCCTCTAGCTGCACATGGTCTTTGAAAAGGCACATAAACTGAGTGTTGAAGTTTTGAAGTCCTCTGATGCTAGGAGCAGCTCTATTGCAGATATACACCACCTTTTTGGTTCTTCTACAGCTTCATACAGCCATATCAAAGGTGCTACTTGCTGATTTTGCCATACACAAGCATTTCAGCCCTTTGTAGTTTTATCCTTGCTCCTATAGCCAATATCTATTGGGTTGCTTACCATTCATCGTGACAATTTATTATACAATGCTGCTTAAAAACTTCTCATTTTGAATTCCTTGCCAGAATTCCTATATGATCTTACCACTTACACTTTTAGTAGCACTATGGTTACTTTTGGGAAATTGCAAGAATTCTTATTGTAGGAAAAGCAACCTAGCAATCAGGATTAACTTTGACTACAAGATTGAAGATTCACAAGATTGTGTCTTGGCAGTCAAAGCAAAAGAAAGTGGAAGCGAATGTGTAGGTAACAGTTTTTATGTTTAAAAGTCAGGTAGATCCTCATCAAAAGATTCTGAAGAATTTAAGAACTCGAATAATTCCAAAGAATTTAAGAGCTTAAACTTTAGTAATAAGAAAAAGGCCTTTAAAAGGGGTAATTGCTTCTACTGCAAGAAGCCTAGTCATTACATTGATGAGTGCAGATTAAGAATGGCAAAAACTTGAACGAGATTCTGGTAATGTTATTGACGAAGATGATGATGATAATCATAGCGATAATAAAATTAAGTCTAAGGACAATGCAAACATAGTAAATATGTAAACAAAACTTTGTTTCACAACACTTCCTAAAATTGATGAAGAAAACAAAATCCCACATCTTTATCTAATGCTCGATTAATCGACAATGGTACTTCCAAGCACCTTACTCCTCGACAGCATTTGTTTTCATAAGATGGTTACTTTTGCTCATAACCAATCTCTTCCTGTAAAAAGGCATAGGAATAGTCCCTGTTAATACTAAGAATGTTGGTTTTTACCTACTCCATGATGTTTTCTACGTGTCTAGCATTGCTAAAAACTATATCTCTACAATTGCATTGTTGAAGCATGGCTTGAAAGAGATTTTTAACAAAGATGAGTGCATTCTTAAAGATAAAAAGCTAGGAGATGTCTTGTTTTCTGGTACTATTTCTTGAGGGCAAATTCACTTAGCCAATCTAAAGCTTTGCAAATTCAAAATAGAAACATTGCTTCCATAAAGAAGTTATTCTGCCAAGCTCCCCTCGCAGGATGACCATCTAAACTTTAAAGATCTTATCACTTTGAAAAAACATACTATGCTCAGCATACTTGTCAGGAGTTTCCGAAATGAAGAAACCAAAACGCTACCAAAAGATGAAGCGAGTTTCGGCCTCCAAGACAAAAGAGGAAACGACATCCGTTTTATATACATTATATATGAGAGAGATATAGAGAGAGAGAGTGTGTGTGTGTGTGTGTGCACGCACAGTGTGTGTGTATCCAACTGCCAGTGCACACACACACACACATATACATACATACATACATACATACATACATACATACATACATACATACATACATACATACACAGTGCACACAGCTCCGGGTTTCATCGAGATTCCGAGATACATGCAGACCTACCTTCCCCACCACCTACGAGTCGTCATTGGGCAGCTCCGGTTTTCATCACATCAGCTCGAGATTGAGAGGGGTCGGTCCAGGGGAGTCCCCCGTGAGGAGAGGTGGTGCCCACTATGCCACAGAGGTAGAGAGTGAGGAGCATTTTGTTATCAGATGTCCAGCATACTTAGACCTACGAGCACAGTTCCAGATCGAGGAGTCATTCCAGCTGTGCATGACTATGGGAGACCAGAGACTCTTGGGACGCTTTCTCACAGCAGCATACGAGAGGCGAGAGCGGTCACTACAGCCCATACATCAGCCACGGGTGAGTACCCAGCAGACCATTACCCAGTTCTTTCAGCGAGTTGAGCTACATCAGAGAGGTCCATCTATAGGGCTCACGCTCCACCAGGCAGCAGCACAGAGAGCACGGCGCCGACCACGCATGGGCGGATATCGTCGACCACGACTATATCAGGAGGATATCTCACGCATCAGGATTGCCTACGACCACATGATGGAGCAAAGGCGTACTACCACCCCCTGGGTTGTCTTCCTTCAGGAGGCACTCAGACCACCACCGATGTACCACATACTACACCCACCTCCACCCATCACCAGTAGCTAGGGCGTTTTACTCACATTTTGGATCCCCCCATGTATTAGGTGGCCACTATCTGCAGAGTCAGAGCCACGTCTCCCCACCCTTTTCCAGCCCTATATAGCTTTGTGTAGCGATATACTTTTTATTTCATTTTATCTTCTACACAGGGTTACTACACTTGTACATGGGTTTTGTCTCATAGGCCAAGTTTGGCTTCCAGAAGACGTTAATATGACTTTCTTTCTCTCTCTCTCTCTCTCTCTCTCTCTCTCTCTCTCTCTCTCTCTCTCTCTCTCTCTCTCTCTCTCTCTCTCTCTCTCTCTCTCTCTCTCTCTCTCTCTCTCTCTCTCTCTCTCTCTCTCTCTCTCTCTCTCTCTCTCTCTCTCTCTCTCTCTCTCTCTCTCTCTCTCTCTCTTTCTCTCTTTCTTTCTTTATTCCACGACGTGCTGCAGCCCTCCCCCCCTCAGCCCACACACCGAGCGGGGTGACTCTTCAGCAGGCTCAGATATCTCGAGCTAGGAGACGACCCCGTGCTATAGGATATCGGGCCCCGAGACTTCACCGACACCAGATTGCAGAGATCCAGGCTTGTGACCATCGCGCCATGGAGGAGAGACGATCCCAGATGATGGCCGATCCAGTTGCAGCCATCAGGGTGGCCCTGACTCCACCTCCACCTATGTATCACATATTACACCCACCCACTAGCACAGGATGGAGCTAGTAGTCGTCTTAGATGCATTCTCATGGTTGTTGTACTACCCTTTTGCATATAGACTATCATAGATATCGCACTCCATACACCCCCCACCATTTTCATGGGTATCCCCACATGCATACTACCGAGATCTATATCAGCTTAACCAGTTTCTTTTCAGCACTTTTATCTTTTCTGATTGACAGAAGATACACCCATGTACATCGATTTGTCTCATAGGCCGAGTTCGGCCTCCTAATAGACGTAAAAACACTTTCTTTCTTTCTTTCTCTCTCTCTCTCTCTCTCTCTCTCTCTCTCTCTCTCTCTCTCTCTCTCTCTCTCTCTCTCTCTCTCTCTCTCTCTCTCTCTCTCTCTCTCTCTCTCTCTCTCTCTCTCTCTCTCTCTCTCTCTCTCTCTCTCTCTCTCTCTCTCTCTCTATGTGCAGACACAGAGGGTTATATGTGAACCTTGGTAAAACCAAGGTCATGATCTTTCATACATCAGCACAAGTACGCAGACATAGTTTGTTCACAGCAGCAGGTGGATCGATTGAGGTGGTCGGATCATATGTTTACTTGGGAGTGACATTTACAGCAGCATCAGGGGTCTTCTCTATGTCTCAGGCAGCACGTGACCGCATCACACGTGGGTATGAAGCACTAGCCTTGATGGAGAGACAGTGTCACCAGGCATATTTTCAGGAGCCCCGCACAAAGGGGTGGCTCTTCGACACTTTGGTTACACCAGCGCTCATGTACGGGGCAGCCATATGGGGACCAGGATTAGCCACATCAGTATGGACAGCATTAGAGAGGCCACATATCCTCATGATTTCCAGACTTATCCGCAGTAAGCCGTCAGTACCACATGATATCATTAGAGCAGAGCTCGCAGCACCACCGATGCTAGTTGAGCCACTATTCCAGAGAGTATGCCTATTACACAGACTCCGAAGCATGGATATAGAGCGCATTGCTTATCAGGCTTTCCAAGCATCACGGGACATGGCATTAGCAGGCGACACTTCCTCATGGTATGCACAGACACGAGACTGGTTGACCCACCACGGCCTTGACATAGACAGGCTACCACCACTACAGTATGACTCACATGCACCCACCTACTCGCTCTCTCATCAGGAGAGGATTAGGATCATTCGTCGGGAGATATGGCATACATACATACAGAGGACATGGGTGAGCCCTACGGATACATTGCCACCGAAAATGCTCTATTACCGTGAGCATTTTCTACATGTATCGGATGAGGGCTTTATCGAGATTCCAAGATACATGCAGACATATCTACCCCACCACCTTCGAGTCGTCATTGGGCAGCTCCGGGTTTCATCACATCAGCTCGAGATTGAGAGGGGTCGGTCCAGGGGAGTCCCCCGTGAGGAGAGGTGGTGCCCAGTATGCAAGACAGAGGTAGAGAGTGAGGAGCATTTTGTTACCAGATGCCCAGCATACTTAGACCTACCAGCACAGTTCCAGATAGAGGAGTCACTCCCGTTGTGCATGACTATGGGAGACCAACGACGCTTGGGACGCTTCCTCGCAGCAGCATACGAGAGGCGAGAGCGGTCACTCCAGCCCACACATCAGCCACGGGTGAGTAGCCAGCAGACCATTACCCAGTTTCTTCAGAGAGCTGAGCTACATCAGAGAGGTCCATTTATAGGGCTCACTCTCCACCAGGCAGCAGCACAGAGAGCACGTCGCCGACCACGCAGGGGCGGATATCATCGACCACGACTATATCAAGAGGATATCTCACGCATCAGGACAGCCTACGACCACATGATGGAGCATAGGCGTACCACCACCCCCTGGGTTGTCTTCCTTCAGGAGGCAGTCAAACCACCCCCAATGTACCACATACTACACCCACCTCCACCCATTCA
>CM035440.1:135486227-135498727 GCA_020310875.1 Ceratopteris richardii
CAGATCCTCATGATTGCCAGACTTATCCGCAGTAAGCCTTCAGTACCACATGACATCATTAGAGCAGAGCTCGCTGCACCACCGATGCTAGTTGAGGCACTATTCCAGACAGTATGCCTATTACACAGACTTCGGAGCATGGATACAGAGCGTATTGCTTATCGTGCTTTCGAGGCATCACGTGATATGGCATTAGCAGGCGACACCTCCTCATGGTATGCACAGACACGAGACTGGCTTGCCCACCATGGCTTTGACATAGACAGGCTACCACCACTACAGTACGACTCTCATGCACCCACCTACTCGCTCTCTCATCAAGAGAGGAATAGGATCATTCGTCAGGAGATATGGCATACATACATACAGAGGACATGGGTGAGCCCTAGGGGTACATTGCCACCGAAAATGCTCTACTACCGCGAGCATTTTCTATATATATCAGGCACGGGCTTCATCGAGATTCCGAGATACATGCAGACCTACCTTCCCCACCACCTACGAGTCGTCATTGGGCAGCTCCGGGTTTCATCACATCAGCTCGAGATTGAGAGGGGTCGGTCCAGGGGAGTCCCCCGTGAGGAGAGGTGGTGCCCAGTATGCCAGACAGAGGTAGAGAGTGAGGAGCATTTTGTTTTCAGTTGTCCAGCATACTTAGACCTACGAGCACAGTTCCACATCGAGGAGTCATTCCAGCTGTGCATGACTATGGGAGACCAGAGACGCTTGGGATGCTTTCTCACTGAAGCATACGAGAGGCGAGAGCGGTCACTACAGCACATACATCAGCCACGGGTGAGTACCCAGCAGACCATTACCCAGTTCTTTCAGCGAGTTGAGCTACATCAGAGAGGTCCATCTATAGGGCTCACGCTCCACCAGGCAGCAGCACAGAGAGCACGGCGCCGACCACGCATGGGCGGATATCGCCGACCACGACTATATCAGGAGGATGTCTCACGCATCAGGATTGCCTACGACCACATGATGGAGCATAGGCGTGTACCACCACCCCCTGGGTGGTCTTCCTTCAGGAGGCACTCAGACCACCACCGATGTACCACATACTACACCCACCTCCACCCATCACTTGTCGCTAGGGTGTTTTACTCACATTTTTTCCCCCATGTATTAGGTGGCCACTATCTGCAGAGTCAGAGCCACGTCTCCCCAGCCTTTTCCAGCCCTATATAGCTTTGTGTAGCGATATACCTTTTATTTCATTTTATCTTCTACACAGGGTTACTACACTTGTACATGGTTTTTGTCTCATAGGCCAAGTTTGGCCTCCAGAAGACGTTAATATGACTTTCTTTCTTTCTTTTCTCTCTCTCTCTCTCTCTCTCTCTCTCTCTCTCTCTCTCTCTCTCTCTCTCTCTCTCTCTCTCTCTCTCTCTCTCTCTCTCTCTCTCTCTCTCTCTCTCTCTCTCTCTCTCTCTCTCTCTCTCTCTCTCTCTCTCTCTCTCTCTCTCTCTCTCTCTCTCTCTCTCTCTCTCTCTCTCTCTATATATATATATATATATATATATATATATATATATATATATATATATATATATATATATATATATATATATATATATATATATATATATATATATATATATATATATATATATATATATATATATATATATATATATACACACACACACACACACACACACATATATATATATATAGACACACATATATGCTTTGTTTCGCTCTTCAAGTAGCAAATACTCTTGCCGTAGTTGATTGGCACACTCAACCATGGTATTTAATGCATTATTTACATTTATAGATGCAATAGTTACACTTGAGAATGCATGGGGTTGGAAAATGGGAAAGGGGGTAGTGAATGAAGTGCTTGATGGTATTGTGGGTGCTGGGGATGTTGGTGGAGGGGGAAGGGGAGATCATGGAAGTGCAGTGGGTGGGGGTGGTGCTATGGGTGGAGATATGTCCATGGGTCGGACGTGAGTGTGCTTGATCTTTCTACCATAAAGATAGATATGGTAGGTGATGTGCTCATGGTGTCGGTGAACAATGAAGATGTAACAAACGAATTAGGAGAGTAGGAAGAAGATGATGTTGGGACTCAAAGCATGGCTTCCATGAAGGCATCCCATAATGGGGGTAGGGTAGTCGAAGGTGGCGGAGGTCTGGATAGGGAGGAGAATATGGAGGAATAAGAAGTCGTGGTACGAGGGATATGGATGGCTTGGAATGTCGGGATGCGTAGGATGCCTCCGGTTGGAGGTGGTTTCCTTGGAATAAGTGTTTTAATGTGTTGCCTATGGCGGGTTCGGTTGGATTTGAAGAGGTGGTGTATAACAGGTTGCTGACGGAGGAGAACAATTCTGCATGAGAGATAGGGGTGCAGAAACTGAAGGAAGGTGTTGATGTTGTGGCTTCAATGGTAGTTACTACTACTTCAGTATGAGGTGGGGAACGGGGTGGAATGTGAAAAATAAGTTCTTCGGCTTGAGCAATTTCGATGACTGAGGTTTCGATTTCTTTGGTCTAGGGTGGGGATGGAAGGTGTGGAGGCGAGATAGTAGAGGTATGTACAAATGTTTCTGCAAAAAGATCAATCGTTGCTATCGATGTCACTTCTTGAATGGTGACTCCTTCCCTTAGTGAGATAGGTATCTTCGATTCTTCTCTCATCGTATTGAGGCCGTGTGATCTTTGCATCATGGTGTGGATGGCTTCCATGACTCCACAAGTCTCTGTCATGAATTGCAGGGTCTCAATGTGATTCATGTCCACACCTTCTCCGCCCAAAATCTCATTAACTAGTTACTAGCCACTGTGGAATGTGAGTCTACCTCTTTCTTGTACACTTTAGATAGTGTCATATAGCCTTTGAAGTTGTGCGATGTAAGGAGGGGCACCTTCAGTTTTTTCATCATCTTGTTCTTCGTCATGTTCTTCATCCTCTTGTTCTAGTTCTTGATGTTGCTCGTCCTGTCGCTCTTCTTCTTTCTGTCGTTGATGGTCACATGGTGCCTCTTCTTCTTCAGAACCTACCTCCATGTCTCATAGGAGTTGTTCAAAGTTGACATTTCCTTATTCTTCTAGACCGATTCCTCCAGGAAATTCTATATGAGATGGTACAGGTGGTACTATGAGTTGAGGACCATCGATGCTTCTCCTTGATAATCTGAGTGTGAATGAACGTACTACCCTTTCTAGGGCTTGAGAGATATTGGGAGTCAATGTAGCCCCTCGTGGTTGGGCACATGGAATTGACCTTCTCATTCTTCTGGATGGAGGTGCGAAGGCATTTTTGCCTTTGAGCTCTTGAGCTTGTTCCATGATAGGGCTCTTTGAATAGGGATGTCGTAAGCCAAGCACCTATAAATAATATACGTGAGGGCACAACAGCCATGCAAGTTGGTCTTGCGAGGCCATCTCTTGTTAGCTGCATGAATCTGATCAATGATCCAATGTGGAAAATTGATCTTCATATTTTAAGTATCTGCCAAATACAAGCTAAACCATACTTTTTTATGGGGTTGTGTGAACCTATCTTTCCCACGAAAGGCGAAATGTTGCATACACATTCTAAGGTGGACTGCAATATTAGGGGTCATGGCTACCATATCTTTTAGTTTGATGATATTCCTATTCTTCATGTTCTACGTTACTAATATCTCTTTCTTTGTAGGGATGTGCATACCTAATATGATATATCTCTTTCTTTGTAGGGATGTGCATACCCTACATATCCAAAGCTTCCCGAACTAAATTATTGGTGAGTCGAAACTTCTTCAATTCGTTCCCACGTGTGAGGGATGGAATGACTAAAGTATTGGACGCCCTAGTGTCCTTGTTAGGTTGCAGTGTGTTAATGAGATAATTGCAGCGCATGAAGTCTAGTTTCGGTAGCTGTGCACTGAAGTATTCAGATAGCAAGCCTTGCGCCATACAGGCATTTTGTAACCGCTTAAATTTTTGCGTGAAGAAATGATATTTTCCCATACTCTCGGCTTCCTAGATGTAAGCCGCATCTCCAAGAGGTCCAACCATCTCATTAAACTAATGAAAATCCTTATTGACCCTCATCGTGTGGCCCATTGGTGGATCCTGAAAAGGTATCGTTTGCAAGTGCACTAGAGCCTCTGGTCACTTCTTGGATACTTCCAAAATAGGTAAAGGATCAATATCTATAATTTGTTGACTAGTTCCCACCTGCGACCTACTGCCTACAGCTTCGGCCATGATGACAGAGGTAGTCGATGCCACGTGAATACGCTAGAAGAAGAGAATCACATTAGTATTGTATTAGAAACTAGATGAAGCCTAATTCCCTTTACAATACCAAGGTGATTTCCATGACCATTATTGAGTTAGTGGGTGTGATGTGTAATGTGAATGGCATCCGATACATTCTAAGGATTTTGCTTGGGTTTCTTCGCATATTCATTTCTCTTCTTCCTTACGTTTCTTGGCTGAGTTGACTCAACTCAACATCTGTTCCGTAAAAGGTTCTTGGTAAAGTTTCACTCTACAACTAATGTAACTTGGTAATATCTCACCATCTAAGGTAGCTAATTGGACTACTCCACTTGTTGATATTCTATTCATAATCATAGGTCCATAGCCACACTTCTTCAACTTTCAAGCATGTTGCTTCAATGTATACACAAAGACTAGGTCTCCCACTTTCAGGCCCTTATCTTTCACATGGGCATCGAAGTATGCCTTTTGCCTCTTCTTTGCAACGTATATTTTGCTGCTGCTATCAATCTAGTTTCTCCCAACCGTTCTAAGTCGAGATCCTAGATGATAGCTCATGGCCAATCCACTAATGCTCTTGACTTTCAGAGTGGCTATCAAAAAATCCAATGGTATAACAGCATTCTAGCCAAATACCATCTGAAAGGGAGTGGCATTGAGTACTATCTTATAGGCGACTCCATATGCCCAACCAGCATGATGGAGCTTTTTGTCCCAATTGGAGCGATTGTTATTAACCAGCTTAGTCAAAACAATGCATAGGATCTTATTTAAGCTTTTTGCTCGTCCGTTGGCTTCTGGGTGGGAAAATGAAGACTTCTTGTGAATGACCATGAATTTTTGTAGCAAGTATTCAATGACCTCATTCAAGAAGTGGTAACCGCAATCACTTACCAATTCTATCGGTAATCCATATCTCGTAAATACGTTCTCAAATAAAAACTTTGTTGTCGTCTCTGCATCATTCTTCTTGGCTTCCTTTACTTCCACCCATTTGGTTAGATAATCTGTTGTGACAATGTTATACTGAGCATGTGAACTCTTGGTTGGAAGGTTAATAGGACCAATGAAGTCTATTCCCCACTTGGAGAATGCACTCCCTTCCATCATGGATCTCAATGGCATCTCATCTTTGCGTATCGGATACTGAGTTCTCTGACATACATCACACCGTTTCACATAGATATGAGAATCCATATAAAGGGTAGGCCACCAAAGACATGAGAACACAATTGCTTTGATCACTGGATCCGGTCCAAAGTGTCCCCTTGCCACACCTTGGTGTACAATTTCTAAGATCTTGAGATATGCACCTTCATGAACACAAAACCTTAGATATCCGTCTCGTCCACGCCTACATAGATTATTTCCAATGAGTGTGTAGTCTTGAGCCTCCTTCTCTAGACTCCTTGTTAGGGAATGTATACGTCCTCAGAAAGTCAACTAAGGGATTGCTCCAATCAAGTATTAAAGATACTTGATACAATGTAGCATGTTCCACCGGAGGTCTACTAATACACGTTGGGCAATCCTTACACAACCTATAGATGTCTACTTCCATAATTGGCCAGTACACACATAATCTCTTCAAAGAGTGTAGGGTTTGATTTTTCGAATGGTGTTGCTCCAATGCACCTGCATGAGCTAATTGCAACCATTTAGCATGTTTGACTTCTTCCACACAGCAAGCTAAGATTCCCTGATCATTTTGCCTGTACATGCTTCTCGCAAGTATATGAAATTTTTGAGACTTGAGAATGTCTTTGCCCTTCATCCGTACGATGGGGCTGTTTGGTCCAAAAGTAAAAATAGGCACTATCATTTTTGCCCATTCAAGCACTACTTTCAAGTTAAACAGGTAAGCATCAGGAAGTTCATCCGGCACTCCTTGCGAGGATTCTCCTGAAGTGAGTTTAGGAAGGTGATCCACCCTAAGGTGAGTCTTTCCTTTTCTGACCACTACTTCGAAATCGTATTCCATTAATAAAAGAAGCCATCTCACTAACTTGCCTGTGTTGCAAAGTTTGTTCACTAGGTAGAGTAGAGCCTCGTGATCCGTATAGAATTTGAACTTATTTGCTAGCAAATAATGTCGTAACTTCTTGACTTCATACACAATGCCCAATCCTTCTCTCTCTGTGGTGTAATATAGTTCAGTTGCATCCAACTCTTTACTTGCATAAGCGATGGGAAGATCAATGTTTCCTTGAGCTCTGGGTTGAGTTAGCACACATCCAATAGCATAATTGGAAGCATCCATGTGAACATGGAATGGCTTGTTCCAATTTGGTGTAGTCAAGATTGGTGTTGAACACAATCGTCCTTTGAGCTCATTGAAAGAGTTTTCGCACTCTTCATTCCACTCAAAATTAGTCATAAGGTTGTACATGGGCTTTGCAATTATCACATACATGTGGATAAAACGTCAGTAATATCCACAATGTCCCATGAAAGCTTTTACTTCCTTGACACTATTTGGTCTAGGTAGACCTCTGATGGCTCTAACCTTATCTTCGTGAGTTGAAATCCCATTCTTTGACACTCTGTCCTAGAATTTTGCCTTGCTTGACCATGAAAACACACTTTTCCAGATTCAAGCAGACCTGGTATTCTCTACATTTGTCAAAGATTTGTTTCAATTCAGGGATATGCATTTGTCTTATATTGGAATGAGCACATAAGTCATCAACATAGAACTCTAAGTTCTTTCGTAAGAATTCCTTAAATACATGACACATCAACCTTTGAAATGTAGCAAGAGCACAGGTGAGCCCGAATGGAATCATACAAAATGCAAAGATTCTCCACTATATGGCGAAAGCCATTTTTGTGTTGGGCTTCAAGAAGAAAGGCTACTTGATTGTAACTTGAGAATCTGTCGACGAAGCTATATACTTCCTTACATGCTACTCGTTCTAAAAGATCTTCTGTAATAGGACAAGGATAACTACCTTTTATGGTGGCTGCATTAACTTTTTTCAAGTTAATACATTAACTTTTTTCAAGTTATACACACATGTAGCTTCCCATTCTTTACTTCGTGACTTCCAGTGATGATTTCTCCACGTATGCATGAGTGTATCCATTGAAAGCAAAGTCCAAAGTGTTTATGTGCTTCAAACAAATTTTATTTTATTTTTTTGAGAGTACAATGAATTGGAATCACACTCACACACCCGACCTTGTAAGGTAGAGGGACCCATCTTTGAGGAACTCATAGATATGTCCAGCCAAGAATTGAATTCAGGACTTCCTACCAAAGACTCAAGGCATCAAACCACTAAGCTTTCAAACAATTTTTTGTTATGGCTGAATATCAATCAGCATGTATATTGGGCACCCTCCGTTTTGATCAAGGGGGGAATACATGTCTTCTGATTTTAATGCATTTCTGATTGAGCATGGGATACAGTATAGTGTACAGTGCCATATAGACGCATAGTTGTGAGGAGTTTTGAAAACAGAGAAACGAAAACGCTACGGAAACGACAAAACAGAGTTTTGGCCCCTGAGAATAACACACACACACACACATATGTATATATATACATATATATATATATATATATATATATATATATATATATATATATATATATATATATATATATATATATATATGTATACATATATACATATATACATATATACATATATATGTATATATACATATATATATATATATATATATATATATATATATATATATATATGTATATATATATATATGTATACATATATATATATATATGTATATACATACATATATATATATATATATATATATATATATATATATATATATATATATATATATATATATATGTGTATATATATACATATATATATATATATATATATATATATATATATATATATATATATATATATATATATATATATATATATATATATATATATATATATATATATATATATATTGGAATATACTAAATTCTAATAGCTTAATAGCTCAATTCTAAACTCTACTGAGCATTGATTACTCAGAGTTAGGAATTGAGATGAAGAGCCCATGTATGAGCACATGGGTGCATGTATAAGCATTTGCGGTCTCTCTCCCAATTATCCATGGTCAAAAGGATGATCATTGAGCCCATACTCATGGACAGGCACATGCATTAGAGTGTGAAGTCAAGGGGGTGTCGTGAGGCTCCCTCCCTCTTCCTCTTTGCTTAAAGAAACTCACTCACACCAGAACATTTGACTTCATACATGGGATAATTTCCCCTATGCTTGCACAACTTTCTAATCATAGCCTCTTCGATCTAGGCAAATAGAGGCATCTGTGAGCATGATCTCTGCATGTAGAGGTATTTAAGAGCAATTTCTTTTTCTTCTTCTACTTATAGGATGTTATACAACAAGAGATGGAGCTATTGAAGTTTGTCAAACGCTATTGATTACTCAAAATTAGGATAATAACCCCCAAAATTGATAGTTATGCGAAACATGTTTTTGAAGTTTCCGAATTGCCACAAAAGGCATAGTGTTTCGAAGGAAAAGAAACGCCCACTTCATGCAACTATGATGTGAAGCATATGTACTTAACAGGCTTTCCTACCAAAGCAGTGCAATCTATCACTCCATATGAGGCCGGTAGTGATGTGTCTACCCACTTAGGACCGTCGAGACACTTTTTTCCCTCTTTAGAAGGTTTTTTCCCCCAACTTGTATATATGCCTATAACCCTAACAGGTTACTTATTTTTGTACATTCACTTGGTAATTCATTCAATGTTGTGTTGTGCTCCAAGCTTCTTCTTCTTCCTTGTGTTGTTTGTGTGCTTCTATAGACATCAAACTCAAACACCACATATACCAGTTTCCAATGAGGATGGAGTAGCAACAAGTACTCAAGAAGGATTCAAGTGGAAGAACTAGTCTCCATGATGGATATTTGTTACATAAAGGAAAGATGTGTGTCCCTAGAGATTGAGAGATGAGAAAGAAAATTCTTTATGAGTGTCATGACACCCCTAATGCAGAACACCCAAGAGGTAACAAGACATATGATTTTGTTAAGAGGCAATTTTACTAGCCTTGACTTCATAAGGGCATCCTCGAGTGCGTGCTTAGATGCACTAAATGCAAGGTCAATAAAGCTCAAAGGTTGAAGATCGAAGGTGTTCTCCACCCATTAGATATTCCCAACGGGAAGTGGGAGAGTATCTCCATGGATTTCATTATAGGAGTACCTTAGACACAGAGAGGACACAATTAGGTCAAGGTAATCATGGATTAGTTAACCAAAACAGCTAGGTTCATTCCAACATGTAGCATAGTGAAGACACCAGAGTTGGCTAGATTGTTTGTAGAGCACCTTTACCCATTGTACGGTCTTCCTGTAGACATTATTTTCAATCAAGATAGGAAGTTCACTAGTCACTTGTGGAGAGCATGGGAAAACTGATAAGATTAACGAAATCCTAGAAGATATGCTCCAAGCATATGTAAATGAGCACCAAACTAATTGGGAAGAGTACTCAACTATAGTAGAGTTTGCATATAATAGTGTCAAGCACTCTTCCACGAGGTATAGTCCATTTATGCTTATGTATGAGTTTCAGCCAAGAGCTTATGAAGTAGGATTGTAGCATGAAAAAGTGCAAGTTGCAAAGGGCTTCTTGGAAGAGATGAACGACAACCGTAGTCTTACCAAGGACAACATTAAAAGAGCTCAAGATAGAGCTAGAGGTTACATTGACACTCAAAGAAGAGAAATCAACTTTAAAGTAGGAGAGAAAGTCTATCTTAGAGTTCCCTCTAGGTCTGAAACCATGAAGATGGGACCTTGTCCAAAAGTATCTCCCAATACTTAAGAGAATAGGAAAGATGGCTTACCAGCTCCATCTTCGAGACAGTAGTAAGATCCATTCAGTATTTTATGTGAGTCTGCTGAAGAGAAGGCTAGGTGAAACTTACAATCTCATTCTTGATTGTAAGGGTGTACAACCTATTATTGTTCAATCTACTTCACATGAGCCTAAGAGGAGACTATGCACTCGAGAGAAACAGATGACCAATCACTTATATAAAGAGTGCCTAGTTAAGTGAAAGGATAGTTTAGAAGATCGTGACACTTGGGAGTGGGTTACCACCCATCAGAGGCCCTTTCTCACCTTTGTTTTGCCTTCCAAAGAGTCTTCTTAAAGGAAACGAAACGAGTTTTTCACTTATGCCTTCCAATACCATTTTTTTAGGATGAAAATGGACTTAAGAAGAAGGAAACGTTATATAAGAATGAAGAATCACTAGGAGGTATGAATCTCCTCTTCTCTTAGGGGTGGAACACGAATGTCATGGACAAGGAAACCATCTAAACCTTAGATTCCATGTCAATTTCTATATCTCATGATTGGCTACGATTTTGGAGAAACTAATGCTTCCATTGCATCCGGAACGTGCCAAAACCCCAAGATCGACTGTCTATTTGCTGAATTCTGACACCCAGAGGTCTTGATTCAAGTTGATGACATCATGATGACATCATCAAGTCGCAACCGCCCTTGGGAACCGCCCTTAAAAACCTATATAAGGAGCGGTTGGCCACATTCATAATCAGTCTTGCCAATACCAGTCTTGGGAGCTCAAGGAGTCGTGACCGCCAAGTAAGTACTCTCCAAGTTCCAGTTCCTATTCTCGTCTTGTTCCTTGTTCCAGTCCTGTCTAGTCTTGTATCTTGGACATCTTGTCTTGTCCTCTTGTAATCTCCTAGTACGAGATCTTGTCGAGTTCTTTCTTGTATCTAGTTCATCTCCCAAAAGGGAGTTCTTGTAATCTAGAGATCTTGTTTCATACTTACGATCCCGGGTTGTGGGATCTCCTATATCATCTCTAATCGAGTTATTCATACCTATCAGTCCCAAGTTGTGGGACATCTTGTATCAGTCACGTATTCTTGTATCATTTCCCCTTCGTGGGAGATCTTGTAATCAGAAGTGTATTCCGAAATCTTGTCTATTGTAGTCAGAGAGCACAATCTAGTGCTCCCCTGACATTTTGGCAAGACTACTTTCATCAAGACCAAGAACCATGGAGATTATTCGAGAAGAATTTTTTTTCTGCACTTAAAGTAATTCAACAACAAGTCCAAGAGATACGAGAGAACCAACAAAGGATTCAACAACAGAGTATTCAAGATGTAATCACAGAACTTCAGAGGCAAATCCAAGAGCTGCAGATCATTGTTAGTCAATCTTCTTCAAGTACCCCATGACAACTAACATTAAGAAAAGTCCAAAAGTGAGCATGCCTGAGAAATTTGATGGGACAAGATCAAAGTTTCGAGGATTTGTGCAACAAGTGAAGCTATTCGTAAGGATGCAACCAGATCGGTACCCAGATGATGCTTCTCAAGTAGGACTCATAGGAACTCTATTATGTGGTCCTTCTCTTTCATGGTTTGCACCTATCCTTGAGAAGGACATGGATATTTTGCATGATTTCAAGGCCTTTATTCAAGAGTTCACATCCTCATTTGGAGATACCAATTGTTCACGCGTTGCCGAAACAAAGCTAAGGAAGCTACATCAAGGAAATAGGCCTGCATCTACCTATGCATCAAAATTCAGAGAAATCATTTGTGACCTCACATGGCATGAGGATTATTTTATCAACCAATTTCGATGGGGCTTACGTGATGATGTTAAGGACCTCATGCTAACCATGCCCAAGGTAAATACTTTGAATGAATTCATGAATCAAGCAATTGAATGTGATAATAGGTTGTTCGAGAGAAAGCAAGAGAAGAAGACTTCTATTAGAGATCGAGAATACAACTTTACTTCTATTCCACAACAACATATGCTCGAGGAAATGCAACCAGAACCCATGCAATTGGATCACATCATGATCAAACGACTTACAACAAAGGAAAGACAATATCGAAAGGATAATGGATTATGCTTTTATTGTGGAGAGCATGATCATATGGTATTCAAATGCCTTAAGAAAAAGAAACAAGTTGGGATTAGAACTTCCACAATCACCATCCCACATCATCAGAGTCAAAAGAATAATACAGTTCATCATGAGAATCATACCCTTGATTCTGTACCTCGATATAATACAAACCCTTTCCAATTTCATCATGGATATCCATCATCATCTTGTTCCAGTACCACATATCAAGAACTCTACAAAGACCAAGAGTTATGAAGATTCAAGTCCTAGAAGATCTCAGAGTCATAACCGCTCCTCGTGGAACTCGTCGCTTGAGGGGGAGGTGATGTCATGGACAAGGAAACCATC
>CM035440.1:135503727-135573727 GCA_020310875.1 Ceratopteris richardii
TTGATTGTGGACCTTAAAAACCAACAATTGGTATCAATGCAGGTGAAAATAGTGCACTTAGAGAATGTTGAGAATAGTTCATATTATAGAAAGACAAGAGCATCATGGAAGACACAAGTCAAGCCGAGTTCATTATTTAGCTGGTGGTAGCATGTCCCTAAAAAAAGTAATCGTCAGAAGCAAACGAAGCAAGCTCAAACAAGGGTCACATTAGTCCTTTATGATTGCATAAGCAATGACATATATTTTGCATATGTTTTATTCTATAACAAGTCATTTCAAGTTTTAATATCATAATTTTATAAAGATTTGCAAAATTATCAGGACATATGGTTATGTAAACAAAAAATCGAAAACTAATCTACATTCGGAGCCTTATGGTGGATAAGTATATATGTGTACATTAAGTGTTATTTAGATATGTGTAGATGAAGACATATGACTAATACTTGATAGGCCTGACCAACCTTGAGAGTTGAAGAAGTATGTTGGATTTTGAATACTATATACTGGCATGTAATGTCAAGTCCATCATCCGTTTGTTTGTCTCTATCTTTCCAAGCAAATATTTGGTTTAGAAGAGAATGGGATGTGTGAGTGCTCCTTTTGATTTGTGGTATGGGAGTGCTCAATGCTCATCATGATCAAGGTCCTTTTGTGTGTTTGTGGACATTTGGCATGATCTATTGAAAATTATATAGGTACCTTCATCAGAAAGTTATGAGATATTATCAACCAAGAGAATATATATCTATCCAGGCATATTCCCCTTGTGTCAGATTCGGAGGGGATTGTTGGAAAAGCAACCTTCCACAAGAGGGTTGCACATATTCAAGCAAATTTTCACCAAAAAAAAACATATTTTTGTAAAGTCACGCTGGCCAACTCAAGTCAAAATATGGTCAAAATGGCCAAATTTTGCAGAGATTTTTTATTTCAGATTTGGATAGCACAAGTATGAAATTTGGAGGACTTTTAGAGGTTCAAAAGTACCCTAATTTCAGGTTAGAAAGACAATAAAAGTCAAATCCTTCAATTAAAGTCAAAATAAAATTGACACTTGTCATCATCCTATTAAATTGATCAAAGGGCATTTATTAAACCATAAAAATATTAAGAAATAGTTTAATAAAACCCACATAAGCCCTCTCTGTTTTTTGCAGCGAAAAATTTGCATGCCAGCTTTTAGGTGCTTTTTTATTAGATTTTCATGGAAGCTTTTATAGAAATCATAAAACTATATAAAGACCATCATATACACTTTTCTCATGGAGAGCTAGACTTGAGATGGACTCAAGGAGGAGGTCTCTTCACTTGAGGAGTTGGAGCTAGGGTTTCATCTATTTTTTAACTTAAAAAAAAACCAATTGACACATGTCAAAAAGAATAAATCTCTAAATGATCCAATGGTTAAGATTTGTGCATGTGGTAGATATTAAAGCACACAAAAATACTTGCATAAAAGGTTTCCACCCATTAAGCTTTCTACAAATTAGCTTTTGCCAGCAAAAAATACTTAAGCTTTTAGATTTTTATGCCCAACTTTTCAGAGGACAAAGTTGCCTATAAAAACCTCATAAGAGGTGAGCCTAGTCATCATTGATGAAGCTCTTCACATGAGCTAGGTTTGGAGGGTGGTGTTACTTCAACTTGGAGGAGGAGGAGGCTTTTTTAGATTTTTATGCCCCACTTCTCATCGGGCAAAATTGCCTATAAAAACCTCAAAAGAGGTGGCCCTAATCATCAGTCATGGAGCTCTTCACATGAGCTATATTTGGAGGGTGGTGTTGTTAGAAATGCAACCTTCTACAAGAGGGCGCAGATATTTTCACAAGAATCAAAGTCAAAGATCAACAAATGGTCAACTTTGGTCAAAATATGCAGATATTCTTTTATTACATTTGAAAAGTACTACTCAAGAGACATCCAAAGATATTTCATAAATGGACAAGATTTGGTGGATCAAAAGGCAAACCCTTATTTCAGACCAAAAGTCAAATAAAGCTTTTGAAGTAAAAAATCAATCGACACATGTCGAAATCTAGTGAATCTAATCCAAGGAATGATACTAAACATCAAAAGTCATCATAAAAAATAAAAAAATAAAAAAATAAAATAAATAAAATAAAATAAAAAGCTTCCATGATTTCTGACAGAAATGACGGAACTTTGTTTTTGGGGCTTTTGTCAATTTTTTTTGCCATGCTTTTTGATTAGGTGCTCAAGTCTATATAAAGACCAGTCACAATCTCATATTTTTGAAGACCTCTTCTTGCTCATCCATCACTTGGAGTGCTTGAAGATTTTTGTAAGTATATTTTTGCAATATTAGTATTATTTCGGAGTTGATTTTGCTCCTTTGTCATCTCTCTTGTCTACTTGACTCTATATTGTCTCTGTCTTTCTCTCTCAAGTTTCAACATTCTCTCTCTATATTGATTGTGGGCTTCAAAATCCAGAAATTGGTATGAGAGCAAGTTTTTAAGAGGTTATAAGAGACATGACTTGAGCTTACTCTTGCTTGAGTTAATATACATATAAGAGATATGGCATCGCCTTGCATGATCGCGGTAGATAGGTTCAATGGAACCAATTTCCACACTTGGAAGACAAGGTTGCAATATTATCTCATGATCATAGACTTCTAAGATGAAGTTGACATTGAAGTTAGGAAACTAGAACTTGGAGGCGTTGGATTATTTACAATGTTAGATTATTTACAACTTCTGCACAAGAACACTATTTGAACCAAGCTCAAAGTGCTGCCTCATCTTCATCAAGAGGAGGAGCAAGGAGTACTCGAACAAAAGGGACTACACAAGCAAGAGGAGCTATGCAAAGAAGGGGCTACCACTTCAACTGCAAATCAAGGACCAAGTGAAGAAGCTTTATCTAGAAATAGAAAAGCTTTGTCAACCATAATATGAATCTAAGTAATTAATACATCCATCATCTTTCAAGCATCAAAAGTGAAGGAGAAGCAAGTTAGAAGGAATATTTGGCACAAGGACACAGCAATCTCTTATATCACTTCTTATTTCCTTTTTCCAATTAGAAATGAGAGGCTCAACATCAATGGCAGAGCATTTGAACAAGTTTAAGAGCTACATAGCTCAATTAGTGGAATGAACAGTCCTATTTCAGAGGAAGTTGCAGTAGCAATTCTTCTAAAAATTCTACCTCCTTCCTATAATATGATTGTCACTATTCTACAGAACAAAACAAGTTTAAGAGCTACATAGCTCAATTAGTGGAATGAATAGTCCTATCTCAGAGGAAGTTGCAGTAGCAGTTCTTCTAAAAATTCTACCTCCTTCCTATAATATGATTGTCACTATTCTACAGAACAAAACAAGTCCCAATCTTGATAGAGTAATGGAAGCAATCCAAAAGGAGGAGAAAAGGTTAAGGGAAGAAGAGAATATAAATGGTATGTCATATGCAGCAAATGTGAAGAAATTCAAGAGGCATATTGTTTTATTATCAATCCATGCAAAATTTACGGTGGAACAGCACATAAAACAGAATTTTGTTTCAAAAAGAAAGATGAACAAGCAAAAGTAGCAAAAAACAAATATCCAAGATGACATGGTGAAGTGGATGATGAAAGTTCATCCATCAACTATTCATGTTAAACCATATCATGTTATTTGTATGCACATGTGTGTGTGTGTGTTTTTATAGGTGTGGATAAGAGCATATAATCTTGATTAGAAAGGCCTGATCAACCTTAACAGTTAAGAAAGTATGTTCAAATCTACATTCTATCTTCCATTATCGTCCTTTTTGTTTGTCTCGATCCTTCCAAGTAGTATTTGCTTGAGAAGAATATTCGATGTTTAAGTTCTCCTTTTTATGTGTGGTATAAAAGTGCTCGTCATGTTCAAAGTTCCTTTGTTTGTTGTTGCACATTTGGCATCATCTATATACAAAATACTCTCCTTTTTATGTGTGGTATAAAAGTGCTCGTCATGTTCAAAGTTCCTTTGTTTGTTGTTGCACATTTGGTATCATCTATATACCAAATACATACACGTACCTACAACATTTTTGTCGACTAACAAAATATGTACTTGGCATATAAACCTTGTGTAGGGTTAAGATGGGATTATTAAAAATGCAGCCTTTCAGAAGAGGGTGCAGATATTCTCAGAAAAATCAAAGTCAAAGATGGTCAAAGGCAAGTCAACTGAAGGTCAACTTAGATCAAAATATGCAGATTTTCTTTATTACATATTTGGAAAGTGCTACTCAAGAGCTATCCAATGATATTTCATATGTTAAAAATGGACCACATTTGGTGGATCAAAAGGCAAACCCTAATTTCAGGCCAAAAATAAAAAATAAGCTTTTAAAGTCAAAATCAACTGGCACATGTCAAATCTGGTGAATCTAATCCAAGGGATAATATTAAAAATCAAAAATAATTTAAAAAACCCCAAAAAGCAGCTTCCATGATTTTCGGCAACAATCATGGAACTGCATTCTTGGGGCCTTTTTTTATATCTTTTGCCATACTTTTTTCTTAGGTCCTCAAGTCTATATATTAGATAAAGACCAATCGTAGGACATATAATCTCATATTTTTGAAGAGCTCTTCTTACTCATGCATCACTTCAACTTGGGAGTGCTTGAAGATTTTTGCAAGTATATTTTTGCAATATTAGTATTATTTTGGAGCTGATTTTGCTCCATTGCCATCTCTCTTGTCTACTTGTCTCTATATTGTCTCTCTCTTTCTCTTTCAGCATTCTCTCTCTATATTAATTGTGGGCTTCAAAAACCAACGGGTGTTCCTTCAACTTGGAGGAGGTGGAGGGGCTTTTCTTCATCAACTTCAAGGTGTGCAGCAGCTAGCAACTTCATCGTTGTGAGTATTTTCAATATACTTACTTAGAGAAGCTTATCTATTTTGGAGGAGCATACACTACAGCCTTGGACCTTTGTGGAGTTTTTGGACAGCTTGTACATCGTGCCATATTTCTTTGCTATCTTGTAACTTCAACTATGGAATGTATAGATTATATTTGGAGCTTTGCTCCTTACATCTCTCTCATGTGGAGTCTTCTCTAAATCATGTCTCTATATTCTCTTTGTCTCTATATTGATTGTCAGTATAAAAACCAACATTGATTAATTCATCTTTCTTGAAAGGAAGTTTATACATCTTCCTAAACAAGCAACTCTCAATTTAAAAAGCTTTAGAAGGAATAGAAAAAGTGGAAAATGTGTAAACCATAGATTTTTCCTTCATTTTAATCAAGACTTTGTAACTGATATGACAATATCTCTTATCCATAGCTTTGTAACCTCTTGAGAAAGATATGAGGAATAGAAAGTCAGCTATCATCTCCACAATAATCAAATAAATAAATCCCACTTTTTAAAAAATATGTAAGAAGTTTCTCTCACCATTTAGAGAGGAAACAAAACAATAATTGCTGTCAGAATCACTTCGTATCCATAAGAAATAAAGGAAGAGAGAGAAAATAGATTTTCTTTCATGTGTGGCACATATAAAACATCATGTAAATGGAAAGAAGTACCATAAGATGCTTTTGAAAGAACTTTTCCTATCCCTTTCACTTCATAATCTTGATCATTTGCACATATCGCCTTCTTCACTGGCAAAACACTAAACATGGAAGAAAGAAGAATTGCATTCGAAGTGATAAGTTAAGTTGCTCCACTATCAAAAATCCAAAGATTGAAGAAGATGAAGATGACATGGCTACATCACTTTAAAAGTTCTCTATCAAAATAACAAAGGCATAATAATTGTCATCATGTATTACCGGATTCAATCCTTACTTATCTTTGTTGCCTTCTTCTATAGTATTGCCCTAATCTTCATGCTTCTTCCTTGGCAATCCTATTCCTACAATCAACAATATGGTGTCTTTGCTTATAATAATGGAAGACACCAAACTTTTTTGTGCCAAAAGGAGATGTCATAGAGGATGTAGAAGTATTTCGTGACGACGATGAAGTTGACAAGGACTTAAGAGTTATTTGATTTTCTACCTTTTCCTTGTCTTTTTTGCTTCTCTTTACCTTTTTCCTTGCTTTAATTGCCATGGCTATATCTATCCCCCTCTCGGCAACCATATTCCTCCTTGTATTCTCTTCTTGAAGAAGAAGAGACTATAATCCAAAGAAATTCACATCCTTATAGTCAACGTAAGAGATGTAATGAATGGCAAATATGATTCAGGTAGCGAATTGAATGTAGCATTTACCATTCAATCGTTAGACGTAACCTAGTCCACATTTATGAGCTTGTCTTGCAAATTCCTTGGCTTTGTCACATCCTTATGGATGCTGACCTTCAACCATTCTAAAGTTACTGATCTATCTCCTTAGAAATGATACACAAACACGATTCCTATTATGAAATAAACTCTCCAAAGTGCTCTAAGCCTAAAAAGAGATCCTACATGATCTAATCTAAACAATGGCATAGGGTTTTGTTGGAGTTAGACGTCTGCGGAAGCACGCGAACAGCACAAGGAAGAAGAAGAAGCTTGGAGCACAACACACAATATTGAATGTATTACTAGAGAATGTACAAAGATTAGTAGCCCATTAGGGCAATAGGCGTATATACAAGATGGGAAAAAAAAACCTCCTAAGGAGGGAAAAAGTGCCCCGGCGGTCCTAGAGTGTTCACACACATCACTACCTAAATATATCAATAAATCCCCCCTGGGAGTGATGCAATGAACAAGTAGCTCGCACTCATGTATAAGGAAGTGCCAAGCTATGTGGAAATCACTCCACAAAAGGAAGTAAGCCCAAAGCTTTGCGGAAAGCTTCAAATTTCTCCCTAGGTAGAGCCTTCGTGAAAAGGTCTGCAATGTTCTCCTGCGTGGGCACATATGCCAAGCTCATCTCCCCAGCAGAGAACCTCTCCCTGACATAATGATAATGCACCTCAATGTGCTTAGCGCGAGCATGGAACACAGTGTTCCTCGCAACTGCCAGTGCTCTCTGACTGTCACTGAAGATGGTGGTGGCAGAAGACTGACCAACACCCAAATCACAAATCAGCCATAAGGCGTCTGAGCCACACACACTCAACAGTCGCTGTGAAATCTTCCCTATACTCAGCCTCACAACTGGAAGTGGCCACAGTAGGTTGCCTCTTGCTCAACCAAGATATACATGAGCTACCAAGCATGAAGCAAAAGCCACTAGTGGACACACGAGTGTCATAGCAACCAGCCTAATCAGAGTCAGAAAGCATGCAAATTTGGCGGTAGTGATCCCCCCTTGGGATAAAACAACCCAAGTAGCCGAGTACCACTCAAGTAGCGAAAGATACGCTTAACCGCCTGCCAATGCTTGACTCCTCGGCAATGCATAAACCTGCTCATCTGTGAGACAGCAAACTGGAGCTAACAAATGTCACCTTAGTACACGAAAGCAATGGCTGAATACCATCCTCCACAAAAACAACATCACGGCTGATCAGAATGCGTTTAGTCAAGGATATATACCACTTACTATGCTCCGCAGCTCTTTGGTAACCAGTAGACTCCTCATAAAGCTCCATAAAGGATAGTTAGAGGATCCCTCCAACTTATCCTCTACAAAAAAAAATGCAAGTACATTGTTTTGAACCAATATAGTACTCCTCTGAAGATCTGTTCTGATATCATTGTTAGAAATCAGATGGGACCCAGAACAATCACCAAACACAACAACTCGAGCAGTGAATGCTCCTACGAACTCAAATAGTTAAACACAACTGTAAATTCAATTAACTTCTTGAAAATGTAAATAAAGTTCTTTTCTACAATCGAAATAAATGTGTAAAAGTTGAAAATAATTTCCAGTAGCTTCCAAGATACTAACTATAGGTTGTAAATTGCAAAAACCAACAGACAAGAGTCGAAACAAAGTATATCCTCGCAATAAAATTGCTTCAAAAGGGCTAAACAATCATAATTTGATTTTAATAATGGCAAGAAATTCAGCAAAAGAAAAAGCTTGTAAAAAGCTCAAACACAGCGCCTAAAGCCTTGGATGAAGCATAAGTGATAATGGATATGTAAGCAAAAAGTCAACCTCAAATGGCTTCTAAACCTGAAAACCAACAAAGAAAACTCCAAAAAGCTGGAAAAGCTGAACGGCTCAGCTTCAAGAGGTGGAGATGACTGAGGATCATTAGAACAAGAGAGAGATAGCTCCAAAATCTTAAACAAGTCCTTTCTTGAAGGTGCGTGGAGCTTTTTCACCAAAAACTGACTTTTTACCTGCTTTGAATCACATCTATTGTTTTAGAATTGAAGTGAAGCTTCATTAATTCAAATCCACTCTTTTAAATTGAGTTTATAGCTTCTTTTAATCAAATCGATTCTTTTAATGACGAATCACTAACTTTAAAACATGGCCTTACATGCCGCAAATGTGATTTTGATAAAATTTGGAAGTTCCAAATAAAATTCAGCAATTCAATAACAATTCAGAACTCCTAGTGGAGAGCTCCAAAAAATGTGAAAAAATCAACATAGAAGTTTTTGAGAACACTCTTTCCAAATATCTAATCCATTTTCAAAAAAGTCTATTAAAAAGAGAGAAAATTAAAAATTAGAAAGTCAAGAATATTGAAAAAATGCCCAAATAAAGCCTTCAAACTTGTAGGAGCTCAATTAGCATCAATCTCCAACAAATACTTGGGGGTATCAAATATAAAAGCATCATGCACAAAGAGAGTAAGCAAAGTTGGCTGAAGATGCTCCAAGACACAATCAAACAACTGCTTAGATGAGCATCTAATGTAAGTGTGTTCCATGTTTATGAGCAAGAATCTCTTTCCTTTAAAGGTCATAAAGTCTATGCAAATATAAAGGCATAACCATGTGGATTACTCTATACATTTGTGATATGAGTTGCATGTCCTTTAAAAAAAAGGCATGTATGTATTTACATTCGTTCATCCATTCATTGTCTCCATGGGACAATGTCAACTGCATACTCCAATCATATGAAAGAGACATTTCCCAAGTAAAAGTATCCATGGATGTATTTGTTAGGGTTTCTTGAAATATTGTTGCAAGGCACTATCAAGCAAGATTTCCACTATGTTTTTTGACACTACACGTATATTTTCATAAACACGATGTCTAACGCAGCCTTCCATTTGATGAACTCTCAGATAGGGTGTCTTTTCAACCATAATGTTGGAGGTAAAGGCTGCAAGGACTGTCCAATGTGTACTTGTTTCTGTATACTTCAACCCTTCATTTTGCAGCTCTCTTTGAGAATTTGATTTATAGCCACATGACGGCTGAAATACATGCATTTTATTTGTTATTTTTGTACTCAGATCATCTCCCCCCTTTCAATTGGTTTCACATCATATTTCAAGTCCAAGATCAAAGTGACCTAATTTCAGTAAGACTTTACCTCACACTTGACTTAAGTCACATCAAGCTTCTAGCTGAAGTTCTTCTTCTTCATGTTGAACTCATTTCAACTCTATAGCTATTTTCTGTACACTTTCTCCCCACCAACACAAGCTTCACTCTTCAAGGACCTGGGCACTAGAGGGTATGAATGTGAAACTCTCGCTTCCCTCTTTCCATTGGTACGAGAGCCCTCACGAACGCATCAAAACAATGTTGAAGAAAACGGTTTTCTAATCTCTGCAGCAGCACATTTGAGAAGGACCATTCTTTTCCCCCTCTTGCTTTGGGTGGATGCAAATCTATTTCATAACTCAGATTTTGGTAGCACAGGTCTAGAAATAATATTTTTATCCAAGGATCAAAATTAACACATGCTACTTTGCCACAAAATCAAGGTTTTTGTACCCAAGTGCTCTACACGTATTGGTTGTATTAAAATCTGTGATCAATATACATAAAAAGAATTAAAAAGAAGAGCCAAAAATGAAAATAGAAGAAATAAAATGAAAAATATAAGTAGAAAAATATAAAATAAAAAACTAATAAGATGATGAGCTACAAATTTTTTGGCTTTCAAGTTTCCACCCTTCAACAACAAGCTTAAAGAAATCATTTTTATCGTGACAAGAATACAATAACTGCATACATGTACAGGAGACCAGAATCTTGAACAAGAGAGATACACTCTCTAGTTTTGGTCATCTATACTCGCATGGGAAAGCCACAGCAAGCAAGCTTTTAAACAATCCTAAACCTTGTCACCTGAAAGCCATCTGTTCAGATACAGCCATCATTCTGAATAAAAAGCTATTGGTTGTTGCGATTTGCAAATTTTGAAACTTTCTGTAAAGTTTAGCACAAGCAATTTCACGAAGTGATCACGCGAAACAGATATCTAGGAATAATCTCTAGATTAAATGCTTATGTGCTGATGATGATTTCTAGTGTAAAAGTGATAAGATATCTCTTTCCATAATCTCTACAAAGGGATCAATAATGAATTTATGATGGAAAAGAATCTCCATTATTTTTTATCATTTTTCATTGTCTAAGAATCTCTTTTCTGTTGGAAAATTCACTCAATATTCACACATAAGTTGAATAAAAGAGAGAAAGAGAGAGTGGAGACAAGAGAAGCACACTCACAAATAGGCAACGGAGCAAAATTGGCTCCAAAAACTAATAACTGTATACAAAAACACTTACAAAGAAGCTTCAAGTAGAAGAACACCTCAAGCATGTGACAATTACAAAGTTTGTATGATTGTCTATTTATAGACATCTCAGCCCTATGAAAATCTGAGCAAAAAGCAAGCTTTAGCGAAAAAATTGCCTTAATTTGCAGAAATCTATCCTTGAGGCTGATCGTGAGTTACTTTTTATTTGACACATGGTATTATGTGAGCCATCGGATGATAATCACAGGAATTAATAGGATGATGCCGAGTGTCACTGCTTTTCACGTTTAAAAAACTGCTTTTCACATATAGTCTGAAAGTTAGGGTTTGAATTTTGACCTTGATTTTGGTGATAGATGATGGAGTGTTATACATTGGATAGCTCTGAGCTCTTGTAATAAAAAAATTTTACCATATTTGTGACCATTTCCCAAAAATGGGACCATTTCTTACCATTTGTAATTGAAACAAGGGATTCTTAGATTCTGGAGTTAGGTCAACCTCAAAATATCCTTGCTCGCATCATATATTATCCCACCTTTCCAATCATCCTTGAGAAAGATTCTGATTGCCACCATGCAATGCACAGATTTTTGTTTGTTGTCTACAACTTCTGCCTCATGTATGACTCTTAGGATTAACATATCTTTACTTATCACGTTGGCCAGAACATGTCAATTTTTATTTTGTCTATATTAAAGAGACCATAATCCTAGCGGATCAAAACATATAATAAGCTTAATAACAGCCTTAAGAATCATAGCTTTACGCAGCTTGTTGATTCATATAGCATAATACATAGGTACTCTGATGTGTTTTACCCAGGCTGCTCTATGTTCCTAATTGATGCCTCAAGTTATTCCCCTCTGTTTCGTGAAACATGGTTGTTGTTGCAAATAGCCATTTGGAGAGAACCAGTGCAATATTTGGTATGTTCATTACAATAAATGATGACAAGTTATGTTCCATGCGCAGGCATACGTTATTATATCTCCACACCTTGTGTCCATAGTTGTTACAATGTTCGATGATATGCCGAGTTCCATATGCTATACTTTGAACTGTGGCAAGATACAATAAAGCCAAATCTTTCTCACTGTTACTCAATGAAAGTCCACAGATCATCCCTCTTGACTTTGGGTCTGCAAGTGGTGACCTGGTAAACACAGTGTTATGGATCGCCCATACATAAATACAAAAAAGGTAGGCTTGGATTATTTTTCATGAGCTAAAAGAATACCTGTTTCCATGAAAATCAGGAAGAACATGCAGATTTTTCGTTAAAGCACTCCGAAAAGGAGCTGTTAGAGTCCCTAAGATTTTGTTCAGAAGTTCATAGATAGAAATCTCTGCAATTAGACAGTGAAGTGTAAGCTAAAATTTCAGAACATGATGCAAGAACACCTAAAGAATGCTAAAATTCCACGCTACTTTGAGATGCTGCACGATTGGCTATTATGGGTGCTGCTGCATGGTTCTCAATGAGATGATCTAAAAGAGCACCAGTTGCACTTTGCCCACCCTCAGTCAACCAATATTCTGGTATCATTGCTGGGAAAACCCTCAACAAATATCAGCAGATGTTTCAATTCTCATCAATGACATAAGGCACCTACTTCTCGGGTTCCTTAAGGTCAATTAGAAAATATCATGATTCATCACTGTGTTTATGCAACAATTTGTTCAATTCTATTAAAAAAAGGATCAATGAAGACACATGGTAAGATATGGCAGACCAAGCAGATGGGAAAACTAACAGCATTGCTCTACCCAAGCAAAAATAACTGTCATGGTAAGTTTGCCAAACACTTAAAACATACCTGACCAATATGGGCCCCACACACCAGGAATGAAGATTTTCCTTTTTGAAACAGCCATATGGCATGTTGATGTCCCAGAAACAAGTACCATTCTAGTGCACAGAGGATCATCAAAATCTGTGGTTTCCAAACGCTGAGGTACCCCTTCCATTACTCCAACACCACCAGCATGTGCATCAATGAGTGCTGCACCCACAGGTGTTCCCTCTAACAAACCAAGTTCCTGAGTATTGAAAGTCCAAAAATTGTGTTCATAGGAGGTAAAACAGTATCAACGAGATGCCATTCATGCTTCACCTGTCACTAAACTATGGAAATAAGTTTTCACAGAAGGTGGACCTCAGGAGGTGCACAGCAGTTTCAAGCCCAATTGTTCATGCAAAAAGGTTCTTGCCTTCGCAGCAGTCGCCGTGAGCCCAGACCCTAGTGGATGACCTGGGAACGCCACACTTCGACCTGTACCATACAGCATGTTTGTTAGTCGTGGATGAGAATGTGTGAATCACTTGCCAAAATCCATAACCGAACAAGCTCACTCTTGCATTAAGCTCAATTGGGAAGCTACTTAAAAAAGATAGAGCTCACCAATTTTCGCATAATTTCCTTCCACAAGGTCTTCAAGCCCAACTTCCTGCCAGAATACGTCATCCCACCCACAAGTTGCATTCGCTGCAGAGTCCTTGTTTGTCATCTGTTCCATGTGCGCATGCCCAAGATATGCCCATTTGCAAACAACAGTGCAGAGGCTTCGTGTATCATCTCCACTAGCCCTAACATGTTAAAGAATTAAATGCCAAGTTATGCTCGGTTCTCCCTAAAACAAGCCAGACAGAAGCCTTTTTCTGTATCAGGGTACCTGTATGTGAGCCAATCGCTCAAATCCATCCATCGAAATGCCACAGCCCACGATTCCTTCAGATTCTCCTTCACCCAGAGAAGCTTTTGGAAGTCCAGTAACCATGGTTACAAAAGGATACATTATTAAAAAGAACTTGACCATAGGATAGAGTAATAAGTGGAACTACTTTTGGTGGTTGCATTTCAGGAGAGAGAGCGCCCCCAACAAACTGTAAGACTGGTGACTGTAGTGCATTTATGCGATCAGCCTGATCTGTAGCCCTATGATCCATCCAAACAATAACATTGCGTCTTGCATCACCACTCAAAGAGACTGTAACAGGCGAATCATCTGCACCTATTGCCACTGCAAAATAGAAAGGCACACATACATAACCCCAAGCCTAGGATTGATAGGGACAGTAGGGCTTATTGAAAAATATCACAGAGGCAAACCTAGTGAGCAGGTTGCTGCAAATCCTATGCCACGAATATCTTCACAAGACACTCCTGAAGCTTGACATGCTATTTTGACAGCCGCACAAACAGCATGCCATATGTCCGTTGATGATTGCTGTGAAAATATGTGAACAATATTACAAATCGCAATGATAGGTTCGCAAGGGAAAAAATTGTTGCATTCAAGCTTTTTAATTGTCCACAATCAATGTTGGAAGCTCTTATGTTTGAATCTGTAGAAGTTGAATAGTGAAGCCATTATCACAAAAAGATAGGTATGAAGGGTTGCTCTTCATAGGTTCCTCTTCCAATTACCAAAGGCACATTGATTGGAAGCCGGGTGATATTGAGAAATGGTTTAGTGCTCTAGCTAATGGTTTGATGTTCCAATTGTAGCTTATTATGATGTTCACCTTTTCAAATTGAATTTTAATGCTACATGAAAGAGGCAGAAGAGAACTTTGTTTTGATACCCTATCTACTCAATTTTGACAAAGGGAGGGAGCTACGAGAAGATTCAAGATATGCTTGGTTGCACCAAAGAACAAGAGTAAGTTCTTGCATCATGAGAGAGAAAGTAGAGAGAGAAACTTGTGCAGAAAATTGAAGAAGAAAATGGAGAAGCTGAAATTGTAGAAATCCCCTTCAAGTTATGCAACTTTTGGAATCAAGTTTATGATAAATGATTTTTAGGTTATTTGGGCATGTTCAGATATGTACAATGACCAAAAGTTGTTAGAGCCATGTAAATGTTTATAACTCCCCAATTTGGGGTCCAAAAAATATAATAAAAATAAATCTGGGAAGCTCTCGAAGAGAACTTTTACTTGGAAGAGTTAAAATATACAAAAAATGAGAGTACTTGAGGCCTTTATCCCCAACAACCTCCCACTTAAAGGGCCAAGATGGCTCCTTTAAGCTAACTCCCTCCCACCATTTGTATATGAGCCTTGGGTAGATACTTCGTGAGAGCATCTCCATGATTCTGTGAAGTATTGGTCTTGATCAAAACGATCAGGCCATCCTCTAACACCTCTCTGATGAAGTGGTATCTCACATCACTATGCTTTGTGCGAGCATGGAACATGGCATTCTTTGCCAGACATATGGCACTTTGGCTATCACAACCGAGAACACTCACTCTATAGACGTGCCAGCCAAATCGCTTCTTTAGAAGCTTCTATGGCTGAAATATATTCAGCCTCTATAGTAAATAGTGCTACTATCCTCTCAAGTCTAGAGCACCATGAAATCGCACTCCTGTAAGAGTGTATACATATACAATTCTGGACTTGCAAGTGTGAGTGCACATCACCTTCTAAGTTCCATGTCTAAATCACAAAATCCTTTCAATTCTAATGGACCCATCCTTTCATTCTAATTGACCCCTCCCATAGCATAGGCACTTGCTTTTGATCCCTTTCAAATATCTAAGAATGGACTTCACTGCCTCCCAATGAGCTTTGCCAAGACTACCCAAAAACCTGTTAACAACTCCCATTGCATGGGCAATGTCTAACTGAGTGGAAACCATGGCATACAGAAGTGAACCACAAGTTGATGTGTATGGAACACTCTTCATGTGGTTGGCTGCAGCATCAGCTTTGGGGCAATCATCTTTGGAAAGCTTAACATGTGGTTGAAATGGCACTCCAAGAGGCTTAGCACCAGCCACATTAAATCTGTCCAGCCTCTTTCTGAATGTAATTTTCTTGGAATAAATGCAAAGTATGCTGCTGCCTATCCCTTTTTAATTTGCATACCAAGTATGTGCTCTGCTTTTCCGAAGTTCTTCATTGAGAAACTACTGTTCGAGCATTTAAATTTTAAAGTGCTCTTTTTCTTCACAGCCAACAGCATATCATCTACATACATCACTAGAATGATTAGGCTGACACCATCATCCTTTTTTGGTGCACAAACAGTGGTCTGCATGGCTGCTTTTGAACCCATGTTTGAGCACAAGTGCATCAAACTATCATTGCCTAGGGGCTTGCTTCAGCCGATATAAACTCCTCTTCAGCTTGCATACCAGATGCTCTTTTGCAAGAATGGCATATACCTCTGATTATTTTATGTACACCTGTTCATCTAAATCACCATACAAAAAGGCTGTTTTAACATCCATTTGGAATAACTCCAAATCCAAGGCAGCTAGGAGAGTAAGCAACACACATAATGTAGTCATATTAACCACTGGGGAGAATACTTATTGGAAATCAATGCCGTCTTTTTTAACATATCCCTCTGCAATCAGCCTTAATAGTCCCTATGCTGCGTTAGAGAAAGAAGTGCAGAAATACAAAGAAATAAAGAGAAAGCCAGAGAGAGAGAGAGAGAGAGATCAAAAGGAAGAAGGGAAACAATAGAGTGAAGGAGAAAGCGAAAAAAAGAGTGCAATTTTTTTTTATGATCACCTGCATCTGGAAGAGGAGTCATTGAACTAAACATTGACAAATTTTTTTCCTTGTAAAGAAATATACATTTGATATCTAATGATGCAGAGGAAGGCACATTCAACTTTGTTTGATTCAACTCGAATCCCATCTTTACCTTTGCAATTTGGAGTATAACATCCAAAAATGTGTTTATTTTTTTGGAACTCCTAGGATCCTTCGTTCCTTTGGCATTGTTCAATTTGCTCATGAAGTTGTACATTGTTGGAAGCTTAAAAATGGATCAAGTGTAGCGTTTCTTCACTGCTTTAAATGTTGAAGAAGCCTCATAATCATCAACCAGCTTCTCTAATATATCAAATAAAAAGGAATGAGTAGTTTCTAAACATTCAATAGGGAACATGAATACTTCTTTGTTGGAAGTGAGGTGGGCCCTAATAACAATATTTACAGGTTTACAGGATCTTCCAACACATTAACCTTAGCATACACACCTTAAGACTCAAGATTAGATGAATGAGAAATAGAGAGAGAATACACAATTTGTCAAAGTGTCAAAGTACGCTGAATGCTTACTTACACACAGTATCTAATATGAATGTCAATGTGTGTAATGATACAAAACTGAATGTATGCTAATACAAAACTGAATCTAGGCTGAATTTAGGGTTCTAGATACAAGAAATTGTGCATAAAGTGCCGAAGAGGTATGAAGAGTGTGTGTATGTGCAATTGAAGTGAATTGAGACCCGATCTTAGGAAGAGAAACGGATCCTTATAGACATGTTCAGTTTTCATACCTCTATGTGTGGAAGGCCAGGTTTCTCTCTCGTAGGTCACTATACATGATCAGGGATACACGTAGAGGGATCAGTGGATGATTACTGAAGTAGTTTGGCTACCAGGCTGAGAGGATGTCCGCATGATTGTTCATAGGTAGAGGAAATTTCTTATTTCGTCAACAAGTTTTTGGGGAGAGATCCATCGACTCAACACAACTGGATTCTTTGCATCATTTGCACATTATTTTTGTTTGATTGCCACTGCATTCATGGATTTTACTTCATTCTTCTTCTACATTCTTTTCATTAATGAAATTCGGTCTTTGTTTTGACATGACATGGATCACTCTACCAGAGAGGCTAGTGGGTAAGCATTAGTAGGTATGCTCAAGACAGATATATAAGACAAAAACATATTAGCATCTTCATTCTATTGGTAAGGATAACGAGATAGCAAAAATGGTCCTAGCCCAAATATGGTGAAACATAGGATTCATCCATTTTTTTTGACATTGGAGAGGCATATGATCTATTTTCTGTAGTGAATCTTGAGCTTTTTGCTCGATAGATGCCTTGAACCACACAAGAATACGCATTGGACACTAGATTTGTTAGAAGAAGTGAGCAACCTTCCACTAAGGAGCTCAAATTACAGCAGATTAAAGTCATAAAAATTGATGGTCACATTTCAGGAATGGTAAAAAATGGTCTAATTTCTGAGAAATGGTGGTCAAAAAAATGTATTACATATTCCAGAAGAGCTCTTTGAGAGCTACCCAACCATATACAACACTTGGGTATTTGACAAATGTATGTTGATCAAAAATCAAACCCTGATTTCTTATTTAAGTATGAAAAGCAACTTTTTAAGTGACACGAGATTGCCACATGTCACTTATACATTAAATCTGGATATCTACATCCAATGGTCATTATTATGCCAAGTGTCAACATAAAAACAAAGCGACAGCAGATCGTAAAAGTTCCGAAAATAAATAAGGAAAGCCTTGTAAGCCTTTTTGTTGGATTTTAGCAAAGATCAGCTTTTAGACTTGTTTTCCATGGATCATCACTTATCTATATAAAGACACATAATCTAGGCGATTAATCATCACGTGTACATTAGCTCTAGGGGCTGTCAAGGCTTGGAATTTGCATTGTAAGTTTTCTTTTGTATATTAGAGTTATTTTTGGAGCTATTTTGCTCCTTTCCCATATATGCGAGTCTCCCTCCCTCCCTCTCTCTCTCTCTCTCTCTCTCTCTCTCTCTCTCTCTCTCTCTCTCTCTCTCTCTCTCTCTCTCTCTCTCTCTCTCTCTCTCTCTCTCTCTCTCTCTCTCTCTCTCTCTCTCTCTCTCTCTCTCTCTCTCTCTCACACACACACACACACACACACACACAAAGACACACACATTGTGGACCTAAAAACCAACATGAGTCTATGTGATTCCAGTTAGTGCACAGGTATGGGAACATGTGGACAGATATCTAACTAAAAATATGCCAAGGTGGACTTATGAGATACCTTACAAAGGTTTTACCTTAGGTTGATCATTACCCTTGAATTTATGAGGTATGCTCTCTTTGGTTCCATAGAGATCTCAACTATGTGCATCTTTATCTCGATGGAGATTGCTATATGATTGCCATCTTGGGGATCAGACACTTAATCTAGGATAATTTTGTGACCCAATAGTCATAGGTCCCGAGTACCTATATGACTCGTCGCTGTGAGAGAAATATGGTAGGAAGATATTCTAAAATTATTGGATTGCTTCCTAGATAGGACAAGATAGGCACACAGTAGGATTGAATATGTCGAAAGTTATGTTCATCACTACGTGGTGCACCTTGACCATAGTAGGCTGGTATTTGTTCATCAATACACAATGGCGGACCTTCTGTATGAAGTGTCCATTGATACACACATGGTACCATGCAAGCATGAGCTAGGCACATGGTATGTATGTACCTTTGTGGTATCCCATATGGAGTGTCTTTAGAGATACATGTATTGTCATGCAAGTATAATGTGAACATGGGATACATGCATAGGATGGAGACCTCAGTCTCGGGGAATAAATTGGGATGCACGTGGTGCTATGCTTGTGGTGGTTGAGCACACAGCACGTCCATGTACATTGTCTCTTGTTCAGAGTCAAGATAGTGGAGAGTTAGCATCATGATGGACTCTATCATGAGACCTTCGTTTTCTACCTTGAATGGATTAAGACACCATTGCATTCATCACAAGATGATTCTAATTATGGCAAGGGTACTGCTCATTAGTTCCACTGTTAGTGGCAGTGGGCACCTTCTTGTGGGAGAGTTATATTCACTGTGATGTGCCCGAAAGGGAGTTGTTAGTGATCTAACAACTCCATGCACTCGGTTCCCATTGGGAGACCATAAGTAATACCCGGAAGAGAGTTGTGATGTCTTGTGAAAGAGAGTTGTAGTATCTCCTCAAAAAGGAGTTTTTCATGTTCCAACGAATCCTTGCATTAGGTTTTCCTTTGGGAGTATCATTCATACTTATCCCAAGATCATTTGTATACCCAAGGATCGACTGTACACAAACCCTAGACTGTAAAGAATATGTTGGTGGTGTGATGATCATGAGCTAGCGACATCAGCTAATCATAGATGGTATAGCTATCAAGGATACTTATGTAGACATGAGCATTATGGAGCCAGATATATTATGGAGGATGTTTCCCTCGATGGTCTCCCTCTTAGCCTCTTAGATGTGATGGTGGCCCCTTGGGTTTTTACCCAGAAGTTGTTGCATACGGGAGTATGCTCCATTGTCATGCCTACGTATGGTATAGTTCACCCAGCATATACCTCCTGTATATGGTCCAATTGGGTGAGGGACTTTCCCCACTTGTTGTATGATCATGAATGCTATGTTTTAATTATAAATTAAACTTCATTGATAATAAGCATAACTGTAAAACAAAAGAAAAAACCATGTTAAAATGAGCCAAAGCAGAATTAAATTAAAATATGGATTCAAAAGTAAATAATTGAATCAATTGAGTTAAAAATAGTGGTTTCTTATGTGCTTGATCTTTAAAAAACGATGATATTTTTAGCTTCTTTGCCTGCAAAAATTTCCCCACACATGATAATGCAAGTGCTTTATACTTTCATTCATTTTCTCTTCAATGTACCCACAAATTGACCTTCAGTACTCTATATTCACAAATATATCTTGTTTTCTAGAGTCAATTAAATATTTTGGCCCACGGGAAATCCAAGCTTATCACAAGTGACTTATGAAGTTCTTTTCCAAATCAATTGGTCAGAATAAAACCTCTACAAAATCCCCTTCCTTCCATATTTGAAGAGGACTGGTTCCAACACCTAAAAGCTTCCCTTCTTCGTCAAAAACGCCTGCAGAAATAATAACGATGAAGTCAAGCTCCTTTGGCATGAGCTCTTACAGCAAGGCTGATGCACTACAGCCACTATTTCTATTATTTTTAAGTATAACCACTGCAAAAATGGGCAAATATCTGACAGGCTAGAGTTAGATATGTGTATCTATCTGTAGTTCCATGGATTACAAACGGCATTAGCAGCGTACTTCATGTCTATGTATACTTGCTCCTCTATAATATAACATGTATATAGCTTCATTGTATGATCAAAATTGCACTATGCAAGGTTAGAGCTAGTTCGGAGATCCACAATTGAGTTCCAAAAGACACACAGATGCACCTGCACGAGCGCTGCCGGTACCGACATCTACGCCCAAATAGCGTGAGCTTCGCATCGTCGTGTCTTTCGGATGGTTGCAACTTGCAAGTTCCGATCACTTCGGGTCGGAACATAAGCTGACAAATATATATCGCGGGGAGAGAGAGAGAGAGAGAGAGAGAGAGAGAGAGAGAGAGTGTTTCAAACTTTCAACGCCATACAAAATGTTTGTGAATCTCGGATCACTCTTTTCTAATCTATATTTCTATTTTGGGTCAATTTTCGTTCAAGAACTATCAAGGATACGTGTCACGTAGGTACAATCTCCATGGATACATCGACGTGAGTTGGTCTAGTTGGATGAGACCTCGCTTCTCGAGACGAAGGTGGGTTCAACTCTTGTTAGCAGCGGTTTACAAGTATTGGACCTTAGGTCAGCTTTCAAACCTAGTTTCCTTTTTGCTTACGATCTGTCAACATTGTATTGCCTTTGAGTCGTCCTTTGTGGGATACAAGGGAGTCTCATGGAGACTATGTCTATTCATTTGTATAGTTTTTTTTTCAATCAATTCAATGATAGGTGTTACGTACGTCGAATCTCCATAGATACATCGACGTGAGTTGGTTTAGTTGGATAAGACCTCGCTTCTTGAAGCAAAGGTGGGTTCAACTTTTATTAGCAATGGTTGACAACTATTGGACCGTACACTACAAGAAATAGGGGGCCATAGCGACGCTGCCGAACCGGAAAAAAAACGGGGACCGTCGCTTACGCGACGCTAACGTCACGTAAGCGACGGTCGTGTTTTCGAAATTTTGATTTTTAGGCGGGGTGCGTCGCAGACTCAAGTTTACGTTGCTTATGCGACGCTAATCTTTGCGTCGCAAATAGAGTCGCTTGCTAGCGACGGTATGGGCGACGTGGGCAAATTGGAGAGAGTCACATATGCATCGTTCTTTCGAGAGCGTCGCGTAAGCGACACTCTAGAATGTTCAAAAAAAATTTCGATTTCTCCCGGCACATTTGTGCCGAGATCTGGATGAGAGCAAGAGAACGAGAGAGAGAGAGAGAGAGAGAGAGCGAGAGAGAGAGAGACCAGGTATGCGCACACACACTTACACACACATACATATGCATACACACACACATAGACACACACACACACATACACATATACACACACACATACACACACAAATACACACACATATACACACATAATGTTGCATACACACACATATACATACATACACTCACACATATACATGCACACACACATATATACATACACACACATATGCATACATAATGCACATGCAAACATACACATACATAATGCATACACATGCACACACATATACATATACACATACACACACATACACACACACACATACACACACATACACATACACACACACATACACACACATACACACACACATACACACATACACACACATACACACACACATACACACACACATATATGCATACACACACACATAGAGAGACATGCACACACATACACATACATGCATACATATGCATATGCATATGCATACATACATACATACTCACATGCATACACACACATATGCATACATAATGCACATGCATACATACACATACATAATGCATATGCATACATAATGCACATGCATACATACACATACATAATGCATATGCATACATAATGCACATGCATACATACACATACATAATGCATACACACACATATGCATACATAAAGCATACACACACATATGCATACATACATGCATACACATACACACACATACATATGCATACACACACATATACACACACACATACACATATACACACACACACACATACACACACAAATACACACTCGTATACACACATACACACATAATGTTGCATACACACACATATACATACATACACACACACATATACATGCAGACACACGTATATACATACACACACATATGCATACATAATGCACATGCAGACATACACATACATCATGCATACACATGCACACACATATACACATACACATACACACACATACACACACATACACACATACACACACATACACACACATACACACACATACACACACACATACACACATACACACACACATACACACACATATATGCATACACACACACATAGAGAGACATGCACACACATACACATACATGCATACATATGCATATGCATATGCATACATACATACATACTTACATGCATACACACACATATGCATACATAATGCACATGCATACATACACATACATAATGCATATGCATACATAATGCACATGCATACATACACATACATAATGCATACACACACATATGCATACATTAAGCATACACACACATATGCATACATACATGAATACACATACACACATAGACACATACACACATAGACACATACACACACACATACATATGCATACACACACATATACACACATAGACACACACACACACATACACATATACACACACACACATACACACACAAATACACACTCGTATACACACATACACACATAATGTTGCATACACACACATATACATACATACACACACACATATACATGCAGACACACATATATACATACACACATATGCATACATAATGCACATGCACACATATATACATACACACATATGCATACATAATGCACATGCACACATATATACATACACACATATGCATACATAATGCACATGCATACACATGCACACACATATACACATACACATACACACACATACACACATACACACACACACATACACACATACACACACATACACACATACACATACATAATGCACATGCATACATACACATACATAATGCATACACACACATATGCATACATAAAGCATACACACATATACACACACATATGCATACATACATGCATACACACACACACATAGACACATACACACCCATAGACACATACACACACATAAAGAGATCCACACTCATAGACACACACACATCCACATAGACGTGCACACACATACACACACATATACACACACATACACACATAGACACATACAACCTTAATGATGCATTCACACACATACAGATGCATACACACATACAAATGCATACACACATACACACATAATGATGCATTCACACACATACACATGCATTCACACAGGAATACAGGTCTTAAATATGACCTTTCTCCCTGGTATAGAGTACACATATTTAGGCAGTGTAGTTGTGCATGACAACGAGATAATGCAGTGTCCTGTTTGCAATAAATGGTTAACAGATTGCCATACGTGTGTGTCTATGTGTCTATGTGTAAACCCACAACCTATCTACTGACACTCAACGAGTTTCTCATGAAAAGAGATATAAGCTTATCTATGTGTATGTGTGTGTATGTGTGTGTATGTGTGTGTCTATGTGTAAACCCACAACCTATCTATTGACACTCAACGAGTTTCTCATGAAAAGAGATATAAGCTTATCTATCTGCACATGATTTAATTCAAATAGAATTTTCTCCTGTGAATAATTCACATACTTCACTGCTAATGCTCCCTTGTATATGCTTCTCCTTTGTTGATGGACCCACGTTGTAAACCCACAAACTGTCTACTAACATTCAACGAGTTTCTCATGAAAAGAGATATAAGATTATCTGTCTGCACATGATTTAACTCAAATAGGTTTTTCTCCTGTGAATAATTCACATAATTCTATGCTAATGCTCCCTTGTATATGCTTCTCCTTTGTTGATGGGCCCACGTTGTAAACCCACAACCTTTCTACTGACACTCAACAATTTTCTAATGAAAAGAGATATAAGCTTATCTGTCCGCACATGATTTAACTCAAATAGGTTTTTCTCCTGTGAATAATTCACATAATTCGCTGCTAATGCTCCCTTGTATATGCTTCTCCGTTGTTGATGGGCCCACGTTGTAAACCCACAACCTGTCTACTGACACTCAACGATTTTCTAATGAAAAGAGATATAAGCTTATCTGTCCGCACATGAATTAACTCAAATAGGTTTTTCTCCTGTGAATAATTCACATAATTTGCTGCTAATGCTCCCTTGTATATTCTTCTCCTTTGTTGATGAACCCACGTTGTAAACCCACAACCTGTCTACTGACACTCAATGAGTTTCTCATGAAAAGAGATATAAGCTTATCTGTCTGCACATGATTTAACTCAAATAGGTTTTTCTCCTGTGAATAATTCACATAATTCGCTGCTAATGCTCCCTTGTATATGCTTCTCCTTTGTTGATGGGCCCACGTTGTAAACCCACAACCTTTCTATTGACACTCAACGATTTTCTAATGAAAAGAGATATAAGCTTATCTGTTCGCACATGAATTAACTCAAATAGGATTTTCTCCTGTGAATAATTCACATAATTCGCTACTAATGCTCCCTTGTATATGCTTCTCCTTTGTTGATGGGCCTACATTGTAAACCCACAACCTGTCTACTGACACTCAACGAGTTTCTCATGAAAAGAGATATAAGCTTATCTGTCCGCACATGAATTAACTGATCAAATAGGTTTTTCTCCTATGAATAATTCACATAAGTCGTTGCTAATGCTCCCTTGTATATGCTTCTCTGATGGACCCACATTGTAAACCCACAACCTATCTACTAACACTCAACGAGCCTACATGAAAAGAGATATAAGCTTATCTGTCACACATGAATTAACTCAAATAGGATTTTCTCCTGTGAATAATTCACATAATTCGCTGCTAATGCTCTCTGCAAAAAAGCTAATGATCAAGCTATTGTTCATGCATATGGTTTAAAGGAGAGACGTATATCTGTGATAGAAAGTAAGAGGTGGTATAAAGTATACCAAACAGAAGCTGTGTGACGCATTCATTGTAAGTCGCATGGTCACAGCCAAAAATCACAGCAGCAAGCTCCTCCGCCGGAAGGTTCAAGAACGGGAGCGGTTATGGAGGAGAATGGCTAGCCCAAGAGGAAGGAGAATGAAGGCCTTTGTATGTTTCGGTCTTACGTCTAGCTCCCATGACAGAAGCACTTTGCTTGCGATGAGACTTGTAAGAGTAATTTTAGACTTTGTTGGAAAACGTTAATTACAAATTTATGTAATGAGATCATATGCCACGTGTGTTTTGTCGGGTATGATCGCCGTTGGGAGGTGGTTTTCTGATATTTGCAGATGGAAGAACCCTATCACCACAGTTCTCGTCCATTTCCTCTTCGCTGCTAATGCTCCCTTATATATGCTTTCTGTCAATGGTGCACACTGACATCTCACCCGTATGCATGCCTACATGTAAACAAAACCTCATTACACCTCAAACAGTGATCTAATGTAATATCAGAGATTATTAAATCTAAGCAAAGAACCTGAGCTGAAAACGTGTCTTCTGCTTCCCATCAGTCCAAGCATATGGATTGATGTTCATCTCTCCATAGCTATCTGCCTCAGAAATACCATGCAACCTTTTATCAATGTAATTAAACAAAAATAGTGGCATCCCTAGTCGGACATTCTTTACATAGATGATATGAGAAGCTCTAAGGCCTGGACATGTAGAAAAGCTGATGATCAAGCTATTGTTCATGCATATGGTTTAAAGGGAGAGACGTATATCTGTGATAGAAAGTAAGAGGATAGATAAAGTATACCAAACAGAAGTTGTGTGACGCATTCAACTTAAGTCGCATGGTCACAGCCAAAAATCACAGCAGCAAGCTCCTCTGCCGGAAGGTTCAAGAACGGGAGCGGTGATGGAGGAGAATGGCTAGCCCAAGAGGAAGGAGAATGAAGGCCTTTGTATGTTTCGGTCTTACGTCCAGCTCCCATGACAGAAGCACTTTGTTGGCGATGAGACTTGTAAGAGTAATTTTAGAGTTTGTTGGAAAACGTTAATTACAAATTTATGTAATGAGATCATATGCTACGTGTGTATTAATTACAATAATACTTTCATAATAATATTTTTTGTGAATGAAGGCATTTTGTGGGTAGAATATTGACACCAATGGATGAAGATATAAAAGATATTGACACCAGCATTCACAAGTTCACTGTCAAGGATGTAGTTGACAATGATGTGGATAGCAATCTGTGGAGCATGCGCAAGAGCAAGGCTAAGTGGTTCAGGATCTTGGGTGTTCTGTCGGGTATGATCGCCGTTGGGAGGTGGTTTTTTGATATTTGCAGATGGAAGAACCTTATCACCACAGTTCTTGAATATCAAACATCATATTCATACTAGCTAATGACACCCAATATGTAGTTTTTTTTTTTATTTCAATATTTTTAAAAATTCTCTTTGGAGTTCTCCAAATATCATGTCACCTATATCCATGTAAGCAACTACTCATGAATTATGAACCACTCTAGTAAATTGTGGATGATTGAAATCTTAACCAATAATATCGCAATTAATATACCGATGCAAAGTTGCATGTATGTAGTGTTATTTTCTCCTTTGTTTCGTTCATGTTGTATTCTTAAGATGTAGATATATAGATGTTGGCAAACTTGAACTTCTATAACATTTCAAGAACAAGAGGCAACAATTAGGAGAACAAGAGAGAGAGTCAACAAAGCGAGAGAGAGACAAAGAGAGAGAGAATTCAAAGCGAAAAAGATGTAGAAAGAGAGAAACAGAGACCTGCATATACTTGCTTTAGCTCGTAAGCGTAGTGCAACTGCGAACGTTGGAGAGCTCTTCGATCAGATGCGTGAAAATGCCGATCGAAGAGCCTCCGACGTTTTAATTTTTTTCTGTCAACAGACCGTCGTGTAAGCGATGTTAGTTTTGTCGCATAAACGACGTCCAAACAGCGTCGCTTATGCGACATAAAAAGCATCACTTAAGCGACGCTTTTGGAACCCACGTATAAGCAACGCTACAGGCGAGCGTCGCAAATAAATAAAAGATATATAAAAAAATCTCCATGTATGTGTCCAAAGCACGAAGGTGGTTTAGTGCAACCGTTTTCCTCAAGGGGGAGACAACATTCGACCCCATCTAAAGCCAAGGACACTCCTCAATGTTAGGACTAGGATTTTACAAGGCCTACTAGCGAGTTGGATGTCTCCGAGCAATTTGAAAGGTTGACTTCGATCATAGGCAGTTCATGTGGAATTTTGCCTCGGGGCACATTGTATCCGGCATTTGGGTGCTCAAAAATTGGCTATTCTCATTTGGTCTTAGAGTCATCCCTTCCCAAGTTCTTCTTTAGTGAGTCTTCAAGATTTGTAATCCTCATTGTGCCAAGCATCGAACCCCTACTTTATGAGATATGGGGATCCCATGGATAGTAAGCCCACCTTCACTTGTACTTTCAATCAATTCAAGCATATTTGGGAGAGTAGGCCTTAGGCCAAACTTCCTTAAAAAATCTCCCTAGATGCTTTATTCTTGAATGTCTGTTTCAAATTGCTTGTCCCTACATTGGGTATTGGGTACATCACTTGTAGTTTGTCTCACCTTTGAAGTTCTTGTCCAATAGCACTACTCTGATGGGCCGAGTCATTTGTCTACTTTGAGGGGGACATGGGTTCAAACCATGTGGGTTCTGTTGGTAAGACACCCGTCATCCACTTGTAATGATGAGAAGAAAAAACCAATTTCCCTTGGGGGCTACTAGGCCTTGATGACATACTTGTCAAATGTTGTCACCATTGGCCAAGTTTGTGTGCACTTTGGCAAGTTGAAACAAGTCTCCTTGTCTTGCCTTAGGGTTATCTCTACCCGATAGAATTGTGCCATGTTCAAACTAGTCTCCATCTCTAACCTTAGGGCTATCCCTACCCAGTCTCTACTGTTAGCAAACCTTTGGGCTCTATCGTTCCTAATAGGTTATAGGTGCTCAACCCATGCTTGTGTGAGATTGGAGGGATCCCATGGTGACATGCTCTTCACTATTGTACTTTCTATTAATTCAAGCTATTAGGAAGAGTAGGTCTCAAGATCGAACTTCCTTTAGAAAACATTGAAGTTCTAGATTCAACTCTAATTTTGTGGAAGTCATTTATGTCTTTTCCTTTTTATCTATGTTTGCTAAGCTTCTCGAAAGGAAAAAGCGAGTGATAACTTTATGAAGTTGTGTTGTAACTTGTGACCATTTTCTTCATATAGGCTAAGCCTCTTGAACGAACTTATGGTCTTGTGTGTTCTATGTGTTTTTGTGATAAATTATGGAATGTGTTGAACATGTATTGTTGGAGTGTTAATTTATTAATGTGTTTTGGTGTTTTTGATATAGCAGCTGAAGGTTCATGAGGACGTGAAAGGCATGAAAGGGCGGACATCAATAATCCGACTTTGGGGGCAGACATCAATAATCCGACTTATAATTGAATTAGTTTGTAAATAGACCCACGTAGAGGGTTCTATTGTTAGAAATAGTTAGAAAAGTAGTGGTTAGAATAAGGGTCATTGTAGACTGTAATTTCTGGTATTGAAAGCAAAGGCTTCCTACAAAAAATTACCAACTTTTACTTTCACACATGCTTTTTGAAGCCGCTCTCATGTAGCCACTATTTTGACATAATCAAAAATTCCTATTAATACATGCACTCTGTGGAACGAAATAGAGCACATGGGGGGAGATTGCACCCAATAATGCGTTCTGTCTTGTCTCCTGGCGTGTCTATTTTTCTATGTGTTTTTTGCATCCGTAACCTCTATGTGCACATGAGCAAGATCCTGATAACGGTGGTATCAGAGCCCTGCACACGTCACTACAAAGGGGTCTATTTCTGTTTGTTTTGGAGATTGATCTCTATTTCACTATTCTCTATTCACGATCCAATTCCGATTTTGATTTTGATTCTAGTTTCTGTTTTCGTTTCCGTTTTCGTTTTTTATTCTGATTTCTGTTTCCTATTTCTGTTTCAGTTCAAGAACGAGAACCTATGTTTACACCTACGTTTACTCCTTCGACTTACTCCAAGGCATCAACTAAGGCATAGAGCTTCGGCATAACTTAAGGCATAACTAAGGCATTACTTTGGCATCTTTGGCACCCAAGGCTCCCTTGGCGATCGTTGGCTACATGCAAACCAATTGTAATTTATGAATGGAAATAAGGAGTTTTATATTCACCAAGGTGGGTGGATTTGAACCCACAACCTCACTCACACAAGGGAGGTGTTTTACCACCACACTATCTCTTTGTGTTGTCACTCTAGTTCTCTTTTCTTATATTTAACACAACTTTCATCTCTTTCTTACTTTTTCAATTCCCAAGAACAACCCTTTCTGTTACATTTTAATTCAAGCAATCTCAAAAAATGTTTCTACATATCTAGCAAGAGGGTTTTGTTCTCTACATACTCAGATCCTACAAACACCATTGAGGATTTCGGTGAGTCACCTCTACCTGAGGTACGACTCGAGCAACAACTCAAGCTCCTATGGCACGAACTTCAAGGCACATTGAACGAGATCCGACAATGCGAGTACTCCAGAAGATGCAAACTGATGAAGATAACCTTACGAGGGTGGTCAAAGCAATCGTCTCTACCCAATTGGATGGCACACATTCCAAGATTGGTGTTAAAAATTACCAATTTTTATAGTTTGATGGTTGTAAGGATGGGCCTTTAGTTCTTTCATGGTTTTCACAGTTTGATGATTTTTATACTGATGAAACATATGCTGAAAGTAAAAAGGTCAAATTTACCACTAACTATTTAGTAGGAAAAGCTCAACTTTGGTGGAATGTCCTGTGCCATAATACAGATCATCCAACAACGTGGAAGGCTTTCCAAGATAAAGTGAAGGATTCTTTTCTTCCTCCTCAATATCATCTACATGTTTGACCTGCATGGACAACCTTTACATGGAAGGAGGGTGACACGATCACTAGCTACACAGAGCGGTTCTACCAAAATTCACTATTGGTTCGAATGCTTGAAGATGTACCAGAGGATAGCTTGCAACGAAAATACAAGGATGGTTTGGAGGTGGGAATCCAAGCTAAGCTTCACACCCTATGGCCTACAACTCTCAACGAGGCTATCTCTTTTGCCTATGATGCAGAGAAGGAATTCCAGTCCATAACCAAGTCGATCCATCTACAGAAACCACGTCAACGACCACTTTTTGTTAAACCCACATTTCCTATGAAGCATACTTTTAATGCCCCATCTTACTCTAGTTTTCCTCGTCCTCCACAATCTAATTACTCAACTCAACCTGTTATTTAAGACTGCATTTAGAACTCAAACCAACCATTATGAATTTATGGTAATGCCCTTTGGACTTACTAATGCCCTTGCTACATTTGCACAAATGATGAACAACATTTTTCTTGATTATTTAGCTTTTGTTCTTGTATTCTTAGACGATATACATGTTTATAGTAAGAATGGTTGTGAGCATGAGAAGCATTTTAAAACAGTTTTTCATTTACTACGAGAGAACACACTTTACGGTAATCTTGAAAAGATTTACTTCTTTCAGCATAAGCTAGAATATCTAGGACATATTATTTCAAGTGAAGGTGTACATGTGGATCCAAAAAAGATTAAAGTTATAGTAGAATGGTCTACACCAGAATCAGTCAATGATGTTCGTTCTTTTCTTGGGTTGGCTAGTTTCTATAGGAAGTTTGTTCAATTTTTTTCTTATTTAGCATTGCCTCTTACCTTGTTATTGAAAAAGAAAATAAAATTTGCATGGGGACTTACCCAACAACAATCCTTTGAAAAACTCAAACATGCACTTTCACATGCACCTGTCTTACAGTTACCTGATTTTTCACAACCCTTTCATGTTGTTACTGATGCTAGTGGTTCAGGAATAGGTGATGTTTTAATGCAAAATGATCATCCTGTTGCATTTGAGAGTAGGAAGCTTAAGCCCTCAGAAAATAATTATAGTACATATGATAAAGAATTGTTAGCGGTTGTGCATACTTTGCAAATTTGGAAACACTATCTTATGGGCTCTGAGGTCTTAATCAAAACTGATCAACATGCTATTAAGCATTTATTAAATCAACCCTTAATCTCTAATCAACATCTTAAATGGGCTTCGTTCATTCAAAATTTCCAACCCATGATCCAATATCAACCTGGTAAAGTTAATGTTGTAGCTGATGCTCTTAGCCATTTTTCTTCACATTCTATTGTTTTGCATAATATTTCTGCCATCCAAATTCATTCTTTTCAAGAAATTAATTTCCACTTGTGCATCTGATTTGTATTTTTCACGCACCATCTTTATCTAACGAACAATATACATTTCATCATGGTTTACTTTATTTTCAACATAGATTGTGCATAACCCAAGCTTTTAATGATTTTGTCATCAAAGAAATGCATGAACCATCTTACATGGGTCATAGAGGCATACAGAGCACCATTTCTACTTGCAAATATTTCTTCTTTTGGCCACACATGGAAAAAGATATTGCACATTATGTTTCTCAATGCATTGTATGTTAGCGTGTAAAACATCATCATGGTAAACCATTTGGATTATTAATGCCACTTCCATTCCAAACAAACCATGGGAACAAATCTCTATGGATTTTATCATAGGTCTTCCTATCACTTCATCACATAATGATATGATTTGGACAATAGTTGATAGGTTTAGTAAACATGCATATTTCATTCATTGTAGAAAAATGTTATCTGCACCTCATGGTGCAAAATTATTCATTAAATGCATTTTCCCACATCATGGATTTCCTAAAGTAATGTTATCTGGTGGTGATGTTAGATTTTGTAATAATTTTTGGGTTGCCTTATTTCAACATTTTGGTTCTAAAATAGATTTTAGCTCTACATTTCATCCCAAAAGTAATGGACAAAGTGAGGCTACAAATAGTACTATTCTTGATTTATTGCGTTGTTATTCATTAGATAATCCTAGTGACTGGGATGAAAAGTTGCCATTGCTTCAATTTGCTTACAATAACACCACATACACCAATACTGGTCATGCACCTTTTGAAATTGTTTATGGCAAAAATCTTCCCACTCCCATGTCACTCACCCAAACTGACATTCGGATGGTTGATTCTATTGGTCAAGATCACATTTCTATACTTTACGATGTTCATGAGCATATTAGAAAAAGTCAAGAGCAATACACACGTAATATCAATACAAAATGATTAGCCAAGGAATTCAAGGAAAATGATCTTGCATGGTTGCATATCATTAAAATACGTCTCAAAAATATTTTGCAACATCCTAAAATTAAACTTGCACCATGCTATTATGGACCATTTCGCATTATACAAAAAATTAATGATAATTCATTTAGATTAGATATACCATCTCATTGAAATATACATAACTCTTTTCATATTAATCTCCTTAACTCATTTAAAGGAGCTTTACCACTCACTCCACTTTTTGATGACCCTGCTTTAATTGAAGAACACTATGAAATCTTGGTTCTTGAGAAAATAATTGATCATGATGTCACTACTACACGCACAGGTACTCAATATAATTGATATTTAGTTAAGTACAAAAACCACTCTATTGAAGAATGTTAATGGATACATAAAACACAATTAACACCCCATTATGACCACTTAATTTTTGCATATCATACACAAACACATTAATGTAATTCCTCCATGAACATTTCCATGCATCGGTTTTTACATGGAACATGCTTATTTTTTGTTCAGTGATGGAACATGTGCCTTGCCATCCATACTTATTTTTATTTTATCAACTGAGGTTAGTTGCTTTTTCAATTGAGGGGCATGTTATAAATTATGGAATGTGTTGAACAAGGCATTGTTGGAGTGTTAATTTATTTATGTGTTTTGGTGTTTTGTGATATAGCAACTAAAGGTTCATAAGGGCGTGAAAGGCATGAAAGGGCAGACATCAATAATCAGACTTTAGCGTGGACATCAACAATCTGACTTATAATTTATTTAGTTTGTAAATAAACCCACGTAGAGGGTTCTATTGTTAGAAATAGTTAGAAAAGCAGTGGTTAGAATAAGGGTCATTGTAGTCTGCAGTTTTTGATATTGAAAGCAAAGGCTTCCTACAAAAGTTACCAACTTTTACTTTCACACATGCTTTTTGAAGCTGCTCTCATGTAATCACTATTTCGACATAATAAAAAATTCCTATAAATACATGCACTCTATGGACTGTCGAAACAGAGTGCATGGGGGGATATTCTATCTGATTCAAATCCAAAGGTTTTTGGAAAGCGAGAAGGATGAACCAAAACTTTGAGTAACCAAATCAAAATTCTAAGTTATTTAATCTGATTTGAGCCAAACTTGATGTGACTCAAAACTTTAACTCTTCAAAGCTAAGTTTCAAACAAAGTTTTGAAAGCATTTTATCTATCTTTAAGAGAATTAAATTGAATTCTCAAAGAGATTCTTAGAGTAAAACTAAACCATCATTCAATCACTTAAAAACTTGTTTGGTCTCAAACATTTGTGTGTCAACCCACCAGGATTCTATTATTGAGATTTTTCCTTTACTCAAAACATTAATGCTTCAACTAGAACTAATTTATTCTTTCCTTTTCATAATATCTTATTACTCCTTACTTAGAATGCAATTTTATGATTTCTTTGAGTCTAAAGATTGATTTCACTAAGTTGTATTATCAATTGGGTGCCTCGAACTTGGACTAACTTAGTCTAACTAACCTTGGTGGAAGGGATCTTTGTCTTCAAAAATCCATACTATATTTTTTATATAAACACTTTACTTTAAAGTGCTCACAATTCAAGAAACAACATTGTTGTTATACTTGAATTCTAAATGAATATAGAAGGTATCTACTTCTTGATCTTCTAACTTACTTATTATCTTGTGTTATAATGTTACACAGTAGGATAGAATCCCATAAAAATTTCATGGTTTTAGTCTTTTTTGTCATGATTTTAGTCATTTCCCTTATTACTTGTATATTTCTTGTATACTTTTTCTCAATTATTGTACCACAAAAGAGTTGTATATAGCAATGGGATTTGTATTTTCACATCTTGTATACAATGGAAGATTCTTCCCTTGAAAAAACCCACAAAAGAAGATCATTTCTTAGTGGGTCTGTTTTTCATTTTAGGGGTTTTCAAAATAAAAAAAGGAATACTCTTGAAAACATTCTGTAAAGAGGCCAAGAACTCCTTTGTAAAGGACATTTTTTCTAGTGTGAGTAAAAGAGCACTTCATCTTGTGAAATTCACGCTCAAGTTTTCACGACTTCATTGGTGGCTGCTGCTTACATGATTTTTGATGTGTGAAACTTGCTACTTACTTGTTTATGTGTCTACTATCATTAGACAAAGTGTCTTTTGTGTATTCTCATGAATACAAGTTGTTTTGTGCTAATTTTTTGTGTCTATTGGAAGGCCTCAACTATTTTTGGCTCTATAATATTGGGTATGTGAGTGAGTGAGGAAGCATGAATAAAAGTACATAGAAGAGCAAAGAAGGAGATCAAAGCATAGAGACACACAATGGCTAAAAGAAATCTTTGTCAACAAATGATCAATAGTATGAGAATGAGTGTAGTAAGAGCTACAAGTGAATCCCTAAGTATTAAGTACGAGCACATGTGAGTATATCATGTATATGTGGTTACATGGGGAAAAAACCTCTAACCATTATTAGAGTAAAAAGTGCCCATGTGTAGGGAAACGGTTCACATTAACTACTCGAGGGACACATAAGTGTAATATACCCCAATGAAGTGATCATGTGAACACATAGAGGGAGTGAGAGATCAGCCCCCACATGGTTATAATCCTAAAGATCTATGAAAAGCTTCAAAATTTTCATGTGGAAGAGCTTTGGTGAATATGTCTATCACATTATCTTATGTAAGCACATATGCCAAATCAATATCTCCAACATAAAGATGCCCTATGACATAATGATGATGAACCTCAATGAGATTTGTGCATGCATGAAACATCAAATTTCTTGCAACCTCCAGTTCACTCTGACTATTAGTGAGAATATGTGTAGGTGCATCAATCCCCATGCATAGACCAATCAATAGGGATCTCAACCATATACACTCCATTTTAGCTTTAAATATACCATGTACTCAACTTCACAAATCAATGTGGCCATAGTAGGTTGCTTCTTACTTAACCAAGATATGCATGATCCTTCAAGGAAAAAGCAATTACTGGTAGTGGACACCTGTGTATCATACCTCCAACCCAATCACTATTTCTAAAAATGTGTGTATGCATGTGTATGTGTGTATATGCATGTATGCATGTGTATGTGTGTATATGTATATGTGTATATGCATGTATGCCTATGTGTATGCATGGGTATATGTGTGTATGTGTATGCATGTATGTGTGTGTGCATGTGTATGTGTATGTGTATGTGTATGTGTATGTGTATGTGTATGTGTATGTGTATGTGTATGTGCATGTGCATGTGCATGTGCATGTGTATGTGCATGTGTATGTGTATGTGTATGTGTATGTGTATGTGTATGTGTATGTGTATGTGCATGTGTATGTGTATGTGTATGTGTATGTGTATGTGTATGTGTATGTGTATGTGTATGTGTATGTGTATGTGTATGTGTATGTGTATGTGTATGTGTATGTGTATGTGTATGTGTATGTGTATGTGTACGTGTATGTGTATGTGTACGTGTATGTGTATGTGTACGTTTACGTGTATGTGTATGTTTACGTGTATGTGTATGTGTATGTGTATGTGTATGTGTATGTGTATGTGTATGTGTATGTGTATGTGTATGTGTATGTGTATGTGTATGTGTATGTGTATGTGTATGTGTATGTGTATGTGTATGTGTATGTGTATGTGTATGTGTATGTGTATGTGTATGTGTATGTGTATGTGTATGTGTATGTGTATGTGTATGTGTATGTGTATGCATGTATGTTTATGTGTATGCATGTATGTCTACATGTGTGCATGTGTATGTGTGCATATGTGTATGCATGTATGTCTACATGTGTGTATGTGTGCATATGTGTATTCATGCATGTGTATGTCTATGTGTGTATGCATGTATATGTCTATGTGTGCATGTGTGTATGCGTGTGTATGTGCATGTATGTGTATGCATGTATGTGTATGTGTGTATGCATGTGTATGTGTGTATGCATGTGTATGTGTGTATGCATGTGTATGTGTGTATGCATGTGTATGTGTATGCATTTATGTGTATGTGTGTATGCATGTGTATGTGTCTATGTATGTCTGTGTGTACATGTGTATATGCATATGCATGTGTGTGTATGTCCATGTATGTATATGTAAGAAATAATAACAGCACAACGGAATAGACCTGTAGACAGAGTTGAGAGAAAAATGCAGACAAATATAGATGCAGACTGAGAGATAGAGAACTCAAATTCTCATATTGCCGAGCGTAATGCAGTACAATGATGGTGTTGTGCACCCATGCGCTCCCACTATGGAGCTTAGATGGCGATCTAGACAGACTCTAGAGAAGGGCTTACTAGTGCGCAATGCTATGTAAAGCTCAACCTGGGTCGTGCTTATATAGCTTTTACAAGGTGGTTCGGTATAGATAAACATAGTCGGGAGATACGAAATAGTCGGTAAAATATATGATCCGACAATATCTCCACGACCAGAAGTCCTATCGTCTCGGCCCTACGGGCCGAGGGGATAGGCCCCCCGGACCCCGTAGAAGGGGCCAACCCCCCTCTGCACTCCCCCCATTAAGGTTCTATGAGGAAACTGTGCGATGCCACAGGGCCTTTATTTTCACCTTAAATGGCAACCCAATGGCCTGGAAGTTTATGCCTTACCTAACCTAATGGCTAGGCTCACAAAGATCATCTTCAACCATCAACGTCACACATAGACCTCATCTAACTTGGAAGTTAGGGTTCCGCAAATGTCCGGGCTCTCATAATGGCTTCTCCTCATAATGGGGGCCTTACAACTTAGAGCACCATGGATCATTTGTGGTCACATGAGGGTGGAGTATTGAGCATATCTAACACCCCCCCTCAATGTCCACCCGATGGTGAACTACCTCCTTGGTCCAATCCCAAGCTTTGGAAAGTGTCGAAGAAGTTGCTCTCTCCCAAGAGCCTTGGTGAAGATGTCTGTCCCATTTTCTTCAGTAGGGCAATAGGTTATCTCCACGACCCCATCCTCAATCAACTCACGCACATAGTGATACTGGATTTCTATGTGCTTGGTACGTGCATGGAAAACATGATTTTTGGCGATGGCCATGCAACTTTGGTTGTCACACTTCAACTCTGTAGCCTCCTATCCTTGTATTCCTATGTGCCATAGGATCCTCCTCAACCATACTGCTTCACATGCTTCAATGCATGCAGCTTTGTACTCAACTTCAGTAGAAGATAATGCTACAATCGGTTGCTTCTTACTGATCCAAGAGAAAATCCTTGATCCTAAAGAAAAGCAATATCCAAAAACTGATTTTCTGGTATCAATATCTCCTGCCCAATCTGAGTTACAGTATCCGACTAGAGATGATCCTTCTTCATAAAGAATACCATAATCAGTGGTTCCTTTCACATACCTGAGTATCCGCATGCTTGCTTTCCAATGATTTTGGCAAGGCTTATTAGAGAACCTGCTTACTACTCCAACAACATAAGAGATGTCTGGTCTGCTATTGCACAAGTAGATGAGACTTCCCAACTAATTTCCTATATCTTCCAATGTCCACTAGAGGTGAAGTATCTTCAATAGATAATTTTGTGTTGACCTCCATAGGTGTAGAAATTTCCTTGCAATCCTCCATGTCGAATGCCTTCAATATCTGCCTTGCATACTTTTGTTGAGAGATGAAAATCTTCCTTGGTTCCTGCCAAACTTCAAGACCTAAGCAATAATGCATTAAGCCCAAGTCTGTCATTTCAAATTCTGAACTCAGGGCATCTTTTGTTTGTTGAAGAAGAGCATCATCATTTCCTGTAATCACAAGGTCATCTACATAGAGTACAAGCACAATTGTCTTCCATCCTTTCTTTAGAACATACAAGTTAGCATCAGAAGCACATATTTTGAACCCTAGATCCAAGAGATACTTATCTATCCGTTGGTACCATGCTCTAGGGGCTTGTTTTAGCCCATATAATGCCTTCTTCAGCTTACATACCTTGTTCTCTGAGTGGGGAGCCTCAAAACCTGGTGGCTAAGACACATATACCTCCTCCTTGAGGTCTCCATTCAGGAACGCTGACTTGACATCCATATGATAGACTGGCCAACGCTTATGTGCAGCCACAGCGAGTACTACTCGGATAGTACTCATTCTTGCAGTCAGGGCAAATGATTCACAAAAGTCAATGCCTTCAACTTGTGAGTAGCCCTGTGCAACAAGTCTTGCTTTATACTTTTCTAGAGTACCATCAGCCTTGTACTTTAGCTTCCAAACCCACTTGGTTCCAATGACTTTACGCTTAGGGGGTCGATCCACTAGCTCCCAAGTTCCATTCTTCATGATATTGTTGTATTCTGTTTGAATGGCAACCCTCCAATTCGGATCATGGAGTGCCTCTTCCACATTGGTTGGTTCCTTTGCTTCTTCTTGAATGAGATCAACCATCAAGGTTGTGTTTACAATATGGGCGCTTGCCCGTCTCTGTTCTTCTATTCTCTGTGATCGCCTCGGTCCATCTGCAACGTGTTCTAGTGACTGTGGGATGGGGTTTGCAGAATCATAGAGCTGCCTCACCCAACGTGGCAATGGTTTTTCCACTTGGGTGTCGGCAGGTTGGTGACTTTCAGACTCATCATCTGAAGATGATGCTTCCTTCTCTTGTGTAGAAGGGATAGCTCTTGGGATAGGTTCATAGTGGATTGCCCCTTAGCCTGATGATAAAGTGGAAGCTCTCTTTTCCTCCTCCACTGCATGTGGTTGCTCCTCCTTAAACACCACATCACGACTCGCCATGATCTTCTTAGCCTCAGGGTCATAAAACTTATAAGCCTTCTTATCTTCACTGTACCCTAGGAAGATACATTTGATGCTTTTTGGTTGAAGCTTGTTTCTCTCTCTATCTGGAACATGTACATAACATTCACTTCCAAATACTTTGAAATGGGAAACAGAAGGCTTTTTACCAGTGTAGGCTTCTTGTGGAGTCTTTCCATCAAGTGCCTTGGTGTAGCTTCGATTCAAGATGTAGACAGCAGTGTTGACAGCCTCTGCCCAAAAGTGATTAGGCAGACCCTTTCCTTTCAACATGCACCTTGCCATCTCCATGATGGTTCGATTCCGACATTCTGCAACACCGTTCTGTTGAGGACTATGTGCCACTGTGAGTTGATGCTTGATTCCCTTACTCTTGCAGAAATCTTCAAACTCTATTGATGTGAACTCACCACCACCGTCTGCCTGAATTTCTTCATCTTCTTCCCTGTTTCAGTTTCAACAAGCTGAAGCCATTCTTTAAACTTACCAAAAGCTTGAGCCTTATCACGAAGGAAGTACACCCACATCTTCCTGCTATAGTCGTCGACAAGTAACATGAAGTAGGAAGATCCGCCCAAGGCCTGTGTAGGCATTTTTCCGCACAAGTCAGCATGCACCAACTCTAGAGGATAGCTTGCCCTGTTCTTGCTTTCTTGTGGAAATGCCTTCCTCTGTTGCTTGCCCATCATGCAAGCTTCACATGGTTCCTTCATTTCTGCAATCGATGGTAGGTGTGCAACCATACCTCTGCGATGCATCTCCTTCAGTACAGTGTATCCAATGTGGCCGAATCTCTCATGCCATAGCTTACTTGTGCCCACGTTTGTAGTGGCTGTAAGAGCACACAACTCATACAGGTTGTTCCTCCTTATGCCAGTCCCAACGATATTGTTATTACCGTCCATAATCTTAGCTCTTGTCTTACTGAAAGATACTTGGTGGCCTTGATCATTTATAGAAGCTACTGAAAGTAGATTTCGTTTTATTTGTGGAACATACATCACATTTGAAAGCTTTCTGATATCACCATTAGAGTTAATGAAAGAAACCGTACCTTCGCCCTCTACAGGACATCTTGCATTGTTCCCTACCTTTACTGTGATGGGTTCCTTTAGAGGCTATAAGGAACTATGAAGGTCTTTTCTACTCGTCATGTGACGAGATGCACCACTGTCCAACACCCATGAGTCATCTGTTCTTGAATCTTCAGCCGAGGAGCACACCTCCTCTATCGTAACAAATAACTCAAGCTCTGTTTCTGCTGTGTTGGCAGACTCCTTGCCCTTGCCACCTTTTGAAGAGCCACTCTTCTCTTCTGCCTTCTTGATGCGACAGTCTTGGATTCTGTGTCCCTTCTTCTTGCAGTGGAAACACTCTCCCTTGAACTTCTTTTTGTCATTCTTCTTTTTGTCTCCATCTTTTGAAGAGTCTATTTTGCCTCCTTTGGCATTTGCTGTTGTTAGCTCAGAAAATGGTTGGTTTTGATGCACTAATGTGGTTCTATTTGACAGGAAAATACGTTTGATTTCAGGTACTTGAAGAGTTGATTTGATGATTGATGAGAAGTATTTGGAGATATTGGTAAAGGAAAGCAGGGCTATCGACTATGAATTATAATGAGAAGTCAAGCATGGGTTGTTTGAATGGGAAAGGACAAGAACTCGAACAAGAAGAAACTGTGAAGAATGTTTCGATTTGGAGGATTCCAGTGATGGTGGGATCTTCTTATTGTAGATTGTAGGGATGTGGAGAAGAGGTTTCACTTGAAAAAGGCCATTGTGCTTTTAAAGTGGAGGGTATTTGATCATCGAGGGTTTTGAGAAGATGCTTCGCAGGGATTGAGCATGGAGAAGCCTCCTAAGAACATAGGAAATACTGACGTGAAGAGGAAATTAGAAGTGGCTTCTTTTCGAGGGGGGATGCTTTCTTATCAAACATCAAATACAATTGCTTGACCGATTTCCGGAAATTGATATTCGACACATCGTTGGAAAAAATTGAATGTGGAGGTGCTCAGCCATTCTGTTGTTCTCATCCCAAAGGCTGGTTGTTTTAATTGTCAGAGAATAAAAAGCCAAATTTGTAGCTTTCTGTTTTGTGTGCAGGAAGTAGAAACTAATTTTGTTTTTTCCACAAATTGGGCGGCAGACCGTTACCTCTCTTTTCCATTTTATGGTTTGTTTTGTTCTTCAGGGAATACTGGAAAAAGGGGAGGGTTTTGTTGCTCTCTCTCTCTCTCTCTCTCTCGTTTTTTTGGCGGCATGTGCAAGTAACGAAGCAGTTGAAGTAAGGAATGGGGAGAAAAAGGCTCGGACGCTAGAAGGTTGGGACCTCTTCTTGTTTTTTCCTTTCGGACCGTGAGCTGGGAAAAAGGTACTTGTGCTGGGCTCGCAGCGGACGAGGGGATCCTCAGTTTTCAGCTCTTTTACATCATATCAGTTCACAATAGACAACAGGGAGCCCAAGTTTCAGTCGTCAGTTGCACAGTTACGGCCTCTTCTTGTGGAGCAGCGGAAACTTATGTCATATGTACAAGATGTAGCAGAAGCCAAGGAACTTGAACATGTCGATGTAGAAGATAAGTTTTCTGCAAACGTGGCAGTTCAGAGATTTCTTTTTCACTGCAAAGATGAGGAGGATTTAACGTTCATGGTGAGGGTGTGTATAATTGGAGAATATTAGAATTTGAGAAAGGTGATCCCGGTTAGAAGGAAGGCTCCATTCAATCAGTGTCAAATTTTGGCTGAAGATGAAAATGATCATCAAAACGAGCTCAGTGTGGCAGTAAGGTTAAAACGAGGCATAGAAGAGTAGGAGCAGACATTTGTTTGCCTGGAAGATGAGAGACCGGTGCAGGTCAGAAGTTTAGAAGAATAAGCACGGGATCTATGATTTTAGTTCGTGGATGTTCTGAGAAAGCTTATAGAGGGGAGAACTCACACAATCTTAAGAGTTATATCTTTTGCATATTCAGCTACCGTGGATCACGGGTATCCTGTGGATGTCTAGAAAAAAGGACAATGGAAGATATTTGGATCGATCAAACTTCTGCAAATCGACACATGAACTGCTATGGATTGATGATGCTTCAAGACGTGAACATATGAGGTTATGTAAAGAAAATTTTTCTTCCTGTATTTCTCATAGAATAGACAGCATACTTTTGCACTTCCACAAACGTGCATTTGTTCATATCCATTATGTGTGCTTGTTCTTCTCATCTGCCCTCTACTCATCCCTCTACTCATCTGTTCATTGCGCTAATGGTATATGAGACTAAAATCGATTCTGTGCCTGCTCTTCTTTCGATTCCAAGATTTCCTCAGTGTTGGGACTTGCATCAATGATTTTACCTTATATAATTGCTTATCTTCATCTCATCCTAATTCAATGAGTCGACAGTAAAAAATTCTAGTTATGTGATATTCAACACGCATAAACTTCATTCAGACATCTCGATTATGACATGCGCTCTTCAGCGATTGTTGGTTACATGTAGGGTTGACTGCTTAAGTAACTTATGCTGATAAGAGTTTATCATAAAGATGCACGCTGAAGTACATAAAACCATTTTTGTTTATGTTGTAGCGTTGTTCATGAATTGTCTCTCTTCTATAACGTCTGCGCTGATCGTGAAGGCCCTCTACTTATCTCACGATTGCAAATGAGAATGATTTTTATCAACATGTTATTTTAAATTGTAAATGGAGACCACTTTGTTTTTGAACCTTGCACGTCGTATATGAAAGGCATTTTATTTCTTAATTGGAAGAATGTAAACTGAGTGCTTACCTTTGCACGATCGTAGCACGTCAACATAAATAATGCAAACTTTTCATAAACTGTTGTTGGTTTAACCCATTAGAATGGAATAAAAACCAGATCGTTGCAACTATGATTGTAAACTGGACGGATAGAAAGACTATTGATTGGTATAACGTTATTGAACTTTGCCATTCCGTTAAGCGCAACACAGAAGATACCTTAATTGAAGTGTTCGAGTGAGTGATCTTGTTGGTACAAAATGGAGTCACTTCTTTGTGAAGGATCATGCATTCGATATATGGGAATAAACTAAAATGTTAATGCTAAAGGTTCATTTTCTGAATTAAAGAACATCCAGTAGTCAATAACTTACTATACTTGTGTCAAGTATTTGATTTCCGAAGAGTAATTTCTTCCTTGGCACTCAGTGTGCACCCCTAAGCGCGCTTGAACCTGACCACAACGTGTGAGAGAGTGTATAAGTGTTGGTGTGTGCATGTGTGTAAGAGGAGAACGGAAAGGAGCAAAGGGAAAGGGGAAGTAAGAGTGCATGAGAGTGTGTGAAAGCATAGGTATGTGTGAGAGTGAGAGAAGAGAGTTTGTTAAAAGGTAACCACTAGAGTTGAAGGCCCCTTAGTGCAGGTATTTGCCCATATTTTCCCACGGTACATTAGATCGAAATTGTGGATTTGGGACGATCAAATGGTGACTTAGCATTAGAAGGTTGGACCAAAATATCATTGTGTATAGGCTTTTTCCCCTGGGCTACAAGGCTAAACATTTTGGTGCGTTTGCTGGGAAGCATATGAGCTAGTCATATACAAAGGAAGTATCCATTTTGAGATAATTGTGATCTCCTAGGTAATCCAAGTGGACTGATTCCGAGGCGTTTGAGCGGAGTAAAGGCTTGGATAATCATCTTTCTCGTGGGAAAAAGGATTCAACATTTGGTGATCCTACTGGGGATCATCAAGTGGTGGTAACTACGCACATTCAGTGCTTCCGAGGCGAAAAGGACCTATTGGGAAACCAAAAACATGAGCAAATCCAATTACATATGGGCATTTTTCCTTGGGTTTAGAGACCTAACATTTTGATGCGTTTGCCGGGAAAAGCTTGGCACGTCTCTATAAGAGAGTGCCATAGGTTCGCCTAGCACCACATGTTGGCCGAGCTTGCGGACCCAAGATCTAGTACATGAGCGAGGGGAGCTCATTCTCAGGAGCAACACAAACGCAAAGAGAGGAACGCGCTCAGAGAAGAGCTGTTGAAAGAGAAAGGAAAAGGTGGGAATTGCAAGGTGAGTCTACCTCGACTAGCTCGAAGAAATCTGCTAAAAACGTGTACTCCCGTAGGAGAGTCGCGAATCAAGTGCGGAAGTTTGAAGGAGGGATCCTGAGGCCACGTGTGCTAAATTTCTGGGATCGAAGTGATATTGACATCACACCTCTGTTTGAAATGGCTCAGCGGATTTCGGTTCACTTGGGGGACTTCATCAAGTTCTCAGGTGCTTGGGACGAGGATCCTGAGAGTTTTATCCAACTGTTTGAGGTTACGTGTGCGGCCAATGAGGTAGTAGACCAGGCTCAAAGGTTGAGGATCTTTCCGGCTACTCTTCGTGATGAGGCATCCAACTGGTATGGGAATTTGACACCTCAAGAGTGTGGAACTTATCAGATGCTCAAGGAAGCCTTCTTGGCAAAATTTCGACGACAAGGCTTCTAAGATAGATTGGCCCAACAGATGGATTACTTGTGACAAGGAGTCAATGAGAGCATCGATAACTACATTCAGAGAATGGAAACGTTGGTAAGAAAGATGGTCGCGAATGCCCCGAACGATGAGACATTGAAAAGAAGATTCATTTCATGATTGAGAGATCCTACGGCACAACAGCATATCAGTCTGACAAGACCTGCAACTTTAATGGATGCTAAGGAACAAGCAAGGCTTTGGGAGGAAGTACAATTATGCCAACAAAGGAAGATGGAACTCTTATACGAACCTATGGGAGGCCTAGGGAACATTCCAATGAAGATCCTGGCCAAGGAATTCCCGCATTGACGACCCCAGCTTTTGTAGCTGCCACTAGTACGCCAGGCGAGGTAAAACCTGCGCTAACTGAAGAACGAATATTGGAGTTGGTTATGCAAGCTATAAAAGCTGCCACAATGACCCAAGAAACATACACAGTAAAACCAGAGGTAACTACAAACCCGAATCAAGTGTTTAGATCGAACACATGGTGTGGAAAGTGCCATGGTTACGGCCATTTGGCTTCAGAATGCCCTACAGTCTCGAGAGTATTCACAGATAGATCACCACCTAGAATGCGTTGCACTTTTTGTGGAAGAAAGAACAAATCACACGGAAGACCGATGTTACAACAAGAGATCCTATGAAGAGAGAACCATGAAACCAAGAGATACGAGAGAAAGATCCTACACGGGATTGCCCGCTCAAAGTGTCCCACCTACATCTCGTTGGGAAAACAGACCGACTTATGGATATGGTGCTCAGGGTCAAGGAGGAGACTATCCAAGAGGAGCCACACGTGATCAAAGAAGAGACGGTCCAATCCAGTGTTGGAGGTGCCATGGCTTTGGCCATACTCAATCTAGATGTCCAAACGAAAAGAAACCAATTGATTATACTCCACTATGTAGGTACTGTAGTGGAGAGGGCCACTTTGATGAAGATTGTCCAAAACAAAGAGCTGCCACCGGCAAGGAAAAAGGACCAGTAGGGTCCTCGAATTATGTTGATACTCAGACGCATTCCACATTGAGAGCTCAAGAGCACGTTCCTACGATCGGAATAGTGTTCAAGACACCGAACCCTCAAGAAGGCTCTAGCTCGTCAATGCATTTTGTAGACGCTTACCAGGCCAAGAAACCACATAAAGAGCCAACTGTGGCAGTAGTCACAAGGACCCAAGAGTCTTCAAAGAAATATCGAGAAGGCGAAAGCGAAGAAGCAAGCCAAGAGAAGATACCCGAACACGAAGAGGTAGAAAACCAAGTTGGAGGATTCGCTGAGCAGCAAGAGTTTGAGGATGGGGAAGAGATAGAGATTCTTCCTCGAGTGACCAAGGAGTTTGTGCCAGGCATAGCACCATTCCCTGAAAGATTGAAGGCTCCTAAGAGTAGGAAGGAAAGACAAAGTTTGGAGGCAGTGGACATTGTAAAGTTGCTCGCGGACACGGAAGTCACGCTAGACATTGGCACATTGCTGAAATGCTCACCTGCATATAGGAAACAATTTTACAACGAATATATTAAGAAGCCGAGGAAAGCTCGAGATAAAAAGAGACAAGATAAAGACGTCCAAGGGATCATTCAAAGTATTATGACGCAAATTGATTCGAATGCTCCAGCTGTGACAATCGAGATTAAAGGATATGCAGTCCCCGGTGCCCAGTTAGATAGTGGAGCCGCAGTCAACCTTATGATTGAGTTCATGATGAAAGCTTTGGGCCTCAACCACATGGAAGAAACTCCAATGTCCTTGAGGATGGAAGATCAAACACAAGTGAAGCCTACGGGTCTTTTAAAGAATGTAAGCACAGTTGTGGGCGGTCTAGAATTTAAAGTTGATTATCTGATAGTAAGACCAAGGACCTCAGAGGCCACCTTCTCGATCCTACTTGGACGGCCATGGCTGGTGCAAGCCGAATGTGTGCACGATTGGCGCACGGGATTTATCACAATTGGAGCAAAGGTTGATCGAATACAACTTCAAGTGTCTCCCAATTTGATCGGCAAGAAATCGACAACAGCTGAGGAAAGGGAGCAAAAAAGCGAAGGAAAAGGTTAGACAAGAAATGGCGCGGGTAAGATTTGCCCTGCGCACGGAGACTTCCAAGGACCTTTTACAGGATGGATTTAATCTTCAATTGGCCAACCTCCAACATGCAAAAGTGGGTGAGTACATAGATCCTCTATGTTACAAGGATGATTCAGACCAGGAGTTGCTGGGATGGTTGACACATACAAATTTGAGTGCTACATGTTGAGTATAGACGCAAAGGAAAATAAAGCTACTCAATCCCTGGAGAAGGGAACTTCAAAAGAAGAGTTGAAACTGGAGTTAGCTCCGACAATGGAAGTGCAACAGTTGAGAGAAAGGGTTAGAATGCTAGAAGAAGAGCTTCTAAGGAGAAGTCGACAATCGGACAAAGAAAAGGAAAGTAAAACTCAAGTGCAGGAAGCCATTGCAAAGGCTGAATTAAAGAAATTGAGTGCAGTTGAAAAAGAACAAAACAATGATTTACTAGCCAACCATGCACGCGTGATTGGAGAGCACGTTCCAATCACAGTGTCATCAAGGAATAAAGAATATTCGCGAGAAGCTCAGTTGGAAAAATGGGAAGTTTTTCCAGAAAAGTTCTTGAGCGTGGGGTCAGAGCTACCAGATGGAGTACGAGATTGCATTAAATTGGCACTCAAAAATTTCAGCAAGGCCTTTGCATGGTCATACAATGATCTGAGAGGAATTGATCCCCGAATCTGCCAACATTATATAGACTTGGAAGAAGGCACCCGACCAATATGTCAACGACTTAGGTGGACAAATCCCGTCTACTCGGAATTGATCAAGCTGGAATTGACTAAATTATTGGAAGCAGGATTCATATATCCCATCGCATCCAGCGAATGGGTATCACCAATTGTAGTTGTTCTGAAGAAAAATAAGAAAATCCGTATTTGCATAGATTATCGAAAGTTGAACGAGCGCACAAAAAAGGACCACTTCCCTTTGCCATTCACTGATCAAATCTTGGACAGAGTGGCTGGCCATAAATTGTACTCATTTTTGGATGGGTTCAGTGGGTACAACCAGATCCAAATCCACGAAGAGGATCAATCAAAAACTACTTTCACCACAGAATGGGGTACGTATGCATATCGTGTGATGCCATTTGGATTATGCAATGCACCGGCCACATTCCAGAGAGCAATGATAGCTGCATATCAAGACTATTTGCAGGATTGGATGGAGATATTCCTCGATGATTTTGCAATCAGGGGCAATGATGAAAACATGATGGAGAGGATAGAAGCTATTTAAGAAGAAGCATTGAAAAAGGCATCGCATTAAATCCAGAAAAGTGTACATTTGGAGTACGAAGAGGATTGCTCTTGGGACATGTTATTTCCGAAAAAGGGATCGTGGTTGACGAGGATAAAGTGGAAAAAATTGGACAACTTCCACCTTCGCAAAACTTGCGACAACTCAGAGGATTCTTGGGGCATGCTAATTATTATCGACGATTTATATTAAATTTTGCATCAATAGCAGCACCATTGACGAATCTTTTGAGGAAAGACCAACAATACCAATGGACTGGAGAGTGTCAAGTTGCATTCGAATTGATCAAAAATAAATTGATAAATGCACCGATTTTGGTAGCACCCGACTGGACGAAAGAATTTCATGTGCACACAGATGCTTCTCATACTGCGGTTGGAGCAGTGCTATGTCAAGCCGATGAAAGGAAATTGGACCACCCTATTTATTACGCAAGTCGCAACTTGAATAGCACTGAGAGGAACTACACGACTACAGAGAAGGAATGCCTCTCGATGATCTTTGCGGTAAACAAGTATCGGCATTACTTGATGGGAAAGCATTTCACGTTTTATGTGGATCATGAAGCCCTTAAGTATATCATTAATAAACCCGAGCTATCAGGGCGATTGATGAGGTGGATGCTACTCCTCCAAGAATTTCAGTTCATAGTGGTAACCAAACCAGGCAAAGCGCATATATTGGCTGATCATTTATCTTGAATTGTTAATGAGGAGCCCCTCTGGGGTGCTCGACAATGCTCTTGATGGGCATCTATTTCAGGTTGATGCTAAGGTACCTTGGTATGAGGACTTGGTGAACTTCTTATGCACCACTAAATATCCGCCGGGAGCAAGCAAGAGAGAGAAGCAAAAACTGTTAGCATTGGCAAAGCACCATAGCATCATTGGGGGGCAGCTCTATCGATATTTTGTACATGAAAGCGTTTATCGGAGGTGTCTCGAGGAAGAAAAAGCAACCCTAGTGTTGAGAGCATTACATGATGAACCCTGCGGTGGACATTTTGCTAGTGAGCTGACGGCAAGAAAGATCTTATTGGCTGGGTATTGGTGGCCAACACTGTTCAAAGACTCTCACACATACTGTAAGAAATGCGACAAATGCCAAAGAATGGGCAAACCAACGTTAGCACATGCTGCTCCTCTTACGCTAGTGTTGGCTCTTAAGCCTTTTGAAAAGTGGGGAATTGATTTTGTGGGGCCTATCAATCCTCCCTCAAGACGTAGATCCAATAGGTATATTCTGGTCTGCACTGACTATGTTACAAGTGGGTAGAAGCCAAAGCTCTGAAGACTGACCGAGTTGTTGATGTGGCCAAATTTTTGTATGAACAAATTATCACTCGATTCGGATGCCCGTTGGAGATAGTGAGTGATAGAGGAACACATTTTGTCAACGAATTGATCGAGGAGTTAATGGAATTGTATAAGATCAAACACCGGAAGAGCACTCCATATTACCCGAGAGCGAATGGACAAGTGGAGGTCACCAACAAAGTTCTTGAACAAATTCTAACAAAGACAGTAGCTGTGCATAGGAGAGACTGGGATGAGAGACTTTTGGAAGCCTTGTGGGCATATCGAACATCCTACCGAGTGACGACTAAGAACACTCCGTTCTCCCTAGTATATGGCGAGGAAGCCATCTTTCCCATCGAAAAAGAAGTTCCGACCTTAGGAGTAGCCATAGAGGCCAGGCTGGGAGAGGAAGAATCATTAAAGGAGAGGTACATATAGTTGGTCAAGCTAGAAGAAAAGAGACTCATTGCACAACAAAGTCTAGAAGCTATTCAGAGAAGACGTAAAGAGAGGCATGACAAGAATCTCAGGACCTATGCGATTCAAGAAGGGGATTTGGTGCTAGTCTATGATAGTAAATATTATAAATTCCCAGGGAAGTTACAGACAAGATGGGTAGGACCGTTTAAGGTGGTGGAACTCAACTCCAATGGTTCCATGCAAATTCAAGATTTAGGAGAAGAATGTGCTCCTGTGAAGGTTAACGCGCTTTGAGTTAAACCATATTTCAAGTGACATTAGGACGGAAGAAGCCAGACGAGATCCAAGCAGAAGGACGTAGTAGATTCCTTGTACATAGATGTATAATTATATATATATATATATATATATATATATATATATATATATATATATATATATATATATATATATATATATATATATATATATATATATATATTTGCGCATATGTAAGCTATGATTTGTGTGTCATAAATATTCTTCCTTGCTAGCTCAAGAATTTTGGACTTCTAATTATTTTTCTTGTGTTGCGCAGAGACTGTTAGGAGCTAAGTAACAAAATGGCAGATCAAATAACTCAACTCTATTTTTACAAGCTAAGGATATATTTCTCGGACCAAACATTTGCCCGCATGGACATAGATGTCGACGACTTTGAGACGGAATATGATGTGGAGGAAGCGCACTGGCTGGTATGCTTCATAAACCAGGGTTTGGATGTTATGTTTTATATTGAGTGTTTTGAGGAATACCTGACCCGACATGTAGGATGGGCGGGGGATCGATATTACTATTTTGACTCTTCGAGGGAAATGCCTAACGAAGAGAACGATATCACTTGGGCTTGGGTAGATGTGTTGACGATAGGAAGTAATGACGGAGCTCCTGAAGTTGAGCCTGACTCGCCCTAGGGAAGTCGTTGGGATGCGAGTATGATGTGAGGCTACATGAGACATCTCAGAGACCCACATTCTAGATTGTCTAAGGATAGGTACAAGAGGGATTAAGGCATAGCTGGTTGTAGTTACCAAGTGAAAAGTTAACTCGATGAATACATATGTAGTGTCTGTAATTGAGAGAATGGAGTGAAGAGGTGGTTGATCTGTCAAAGGCTAGAGTGTATATGTTTGCATGCATGTGTGGGAAAAGTGGGGAAAAATCCCTTTCTTCCTGAGTCTCCATGATTCTCAGGACTTGGGTAAATTAATTAACTATGAAAGAGGGGAAAAAAAAAAAAGAAAGGAAAAGAAAAAATTTGTGTCGCTGTGATCGTACCAATGCGCTATGGTGGGCTAGTAGGTGGGTGGACTTATCCTAGCCGGGTGGTTAGGACCACGAGCCGCAGCTAGTTTCGCCATAGGCTTGGGATGTATATGTCTATGTCTTAGCTACGCGCCATAACGGGTTGGTAGGTAGGTGGAGCCATCGTGGCTGGGTAGTCATGACCACGAGCCGTATCCAGCTTCTTTATGGGCTAGCTGATATATGTTATGTGTTATCATTGTGTGTTTGTGTGTTGTGTGCTACATTGCATTGATAGATGGGTGGAATCAACCTGATTGGGTGGTCAAGTCCACGAATCGCATCCAATGTCAATCCAGGCCAACGTGTGATTATAAATAAAATCTTGAAATTATTCCCCACTCCTGAGGGGGAGAGAGAGAGAGGAGAGGGCGACGATCGCCTGGAAGGGAACGTTATTTGCTTGTGTGATTGGTATGTGATGGCTTATGACAGATCAGCTCACTTTGAATCAACATTCTTGAAGGCACGGAGACTCTATATGTACTTATGGATGAGGCTTTAGCGAGGTAATGCAACGGGGTTGCTTTATAACTTGTGTGCTTTATCCGAGGGTTTTCTAGTGTGTGGGACACTCCAGGGTTTTGATGTAGGTCTTGACTTGTACTCGAGTCTCGATGGCTTTTGTAGGACGACGATGGGGATTCTTCAAGAGTGTCTAGTCATGGAATGTGTGTACATAGCGAATAGTAGGTCAATAAAAGGGGTATGCATTTTGGGTATGTTGCAGCTCTTGTTGAATTCATTTCAGTTTTTGTTGTTTATTTCGGTACTTCTGTTTCTGTTTTGTTGGCAATGATGGGTGCATGTGTAAAACATGAAAGGTATGCATGTGTTATTTTGGTTGAGAGTATTTTCATAATGGAATGCATGAGCAATTTGATACATGTTGGAATTGGAGTTGCATATATGTGCATGTTCTTGGAGCATTTTGAAGTGAATGATTTGTATGTATTCATGATTTTTTTAGCACTAATAGCTTCAATGAGTGCAGGTTCCGTTGAAGAATGGCTCAATGGAAAGGTATGCAAGTTTGTTGTACACTGATATTTTCATGGCTGTTTTGATTATATTGCAGTGAGAGTGGCTCGTCGAGGACGACTTCGCAAATAAGAAGAGGGGAGTATGTTAGCTCAGAAAATGGTTGGTTTTGATGCACTAATGTGGTTCTATTTGGCAGGAAAATATGTTTGATTTCAGGTACTTGAAGAGTTGATTTGATGATTGATGAGAAGTATTTGGAGATATTGGTAAAGGAAAGCAGGGCTATCGACTATGAATTATAATGAGAAGTCAAGCATGGGCTGTTTGAACGGGAAAGGACAAGAACTCGAACAAGAAGAAACTGTGAAGAATGTTTCGATTTGGAGGATTCCAGTGATGGTGGGATCTTCTTATTGCAGATTGCAGGGATGTGGAGAACAGGTTTCACTTGAAAAAGGCCATTGTGCTTTTAAAGTGGAGGGTATTTGATCATCGAGGGTTTTGAGAAGCTGCTTCGCAGGGATTGAGCATGGAGAAGCCTCCTAAGAACATAGGAAATACTGACGTGCAGAGGAAATTAGAAGCGGCTTCTTTTCAAGGGGGGATGCTTTCTTATCAAACATCAAATACAACCGCTTCACCGATTTCCGGAAATTGATATTCGACACATTGTTGGAAAAAATTGAGAGATGTGGAGGTGCTCAGCCATTCTGTTGTTCTCATCCCAAAGGCTGGTTGTTTTAATTGTCAGAGAATAAAAAGCCAAATTTGCAGCTTTCTATTTTGTGTGCAGGAAGTAGAAACTTCTTTTGTTTTTTTTCCACAAATTGGGCGGCAGACCATTACCTCTCTTTTCCGTTTTATGGTTTGTTTTGTTCTTCAGGGAATACTGGAAAAAGGCGAGGGTTTTGTTGCTCTCTCTCTCGTTTTTTTGGCGGCATGTGCAAGTAACGAAGCAGTTGCAGTAAGGAATGGGGAGAAAAAGGCTCGGACGCTAGAAGGTTGGGACCTCTTCTTGTTTTTTCCTTTCGGACTGTGAGCTAGGAAAAAGGTACTTGTGCTGGGCTCGCAGTGGACGAGGGGAGAAGTATATTTTTGAAATCTTGTCTAGTGTAGTCAGAGAGTGCAATCTAGTGCTCCCCTGGCATCCACAATCAAAGGCAATAAACATCATTGAGGAAGGTACAACAATTGAGAAAGCAGATGATGGAGGTAAGTGCACTAACTCTACTTACATCGCATCATGATTAGCTCTTTCCCAAAGGCTTCTGTAATTACAATTTTGGGTATGATTTCTATGCATAAAATCAGATCTTTGATCAATTCGGCTAGTACACATTGTTTTCTATCTTTCAAATTGGTATAGGATTTGGAGATACCCCTAAATATGCAAATAACAAGACCTATAGAGATGGCCAATGGATGACTATACTATACAAAAGGATACATTGAAACTCCTAGAGAACACAAATTGTATGGAAAGAATGGTAAGTGTTTCTTTGCTAAGGATAAACTTGTGTATCTAAGGAGACTCATATATAAAGAGGGAATTCATATACACCAGGATAAAGTGAAAAAAATAGTTAATTGACCATTTCCTAAAACTGTAAGGGATGTTAGAAGTTTTATAAGATTGGTGCAATATGAAAGAGCACATATTAAGTATTTCTCTAAGATAGCTACTCCCCTCACAAAATTGACTAAAAAGAATGTAGGATTTGTGTGGAGTGATGCTTTTCAAAAATCATTTGAATCATTGAAACAGAAAGTGATTGAAACTCATGCTTTGAAAATACCAGAAATGGAAAAACCTTTTGTGGTTGCGTGTGATGCAAGTGGTAGTCAGATAGGTTGTTTTCTTTCAAAGGATGGTAGGTGGTTACATATGAGTCCAAAAAATTAAGAAAACATGAACTTAGTTATCCTACTCATGATCTAGAAATGCTTACTATTGTACATGCACTTAAGAATCGGAGGCATCTATTGTTAGGGGTTAAGTTTGAATTGAAAACAGATCATCAGAGTTTAAAATACCTTTTCACACAACCATTGCTTAACAATGGGCAAAAGTGTTGGATTGAATTATTAAGCAAGTATGATTTTGACATTAAGTATTTGGTTGGTAAGGAAAATAAGGTCATTGATGCATTGAGCCGAAGACCTTTATGTAATCTCCTTTCTATAATAAATTCTAATTTTCTCAATCAAATTCAAGAAGAACTAAAACATGACCCTTTCTATGCACCTACTTTGAATTTTTTGCATGCAAACAGAGGATCAATGTATCAACACAAATTTCATTTGCAGAATGGATCTTTGTATCGTAACAGTCAATTATGCATATCTTCTGAGTCTCCATCAAAAGTTAAAATATTGCATGACTGTCATGATGCAACTTTTTTTGCACATCCAGGTTATTCAAGGACCTATGCTAAAACAAAATGTTCTTACTTCTGGACATGTATGAAGCAAAATAGTAGAAAATATGTAAGTGAATATTTTTAGTGCCAGCATGTGAAATTTGAGTTTAAGAGAATGCTTGGAATGCTTCAACCTTTGGATGTTCCAAATCAGAAGTGGGGATCTATCTCTATGGACTTTATCACTAAATTTTCTATGAACAAAAGTAAACATGATACCATATTTGTGGTAGTTGATAGACTGATACTACCTTAAATGTTGCAAGACTATTTGTAAACTAAAATTTTTGATTGCATGGAAGGCCTAAAAGCATAATTTCTGATAGAGACTCTAGGTTTACATCAAACTTTTGGATAGTGACATTTGAATCGATTAGAACTCAGCTTCGTATGAGGACAAATTTCCATCCACAAATGGATGGGGAGATCGAGAGGCTTAATTGTGTTGGAGGAGATGGTGGATAGATTCTAGAGATGAAGTGGTGCTGCAAAATCGTGCTTTGCACCAACCAAGATCAAGTTGTGGAGAGTTTAGTAGGCCCCTTTAGCTTCCTATTGATCACAAATAATCACCTATGTGCTTTGGAACATGATCCTCTAATCGAATCAAAACAGATGAGTAGAAAGTTGAACCAAGTCATAGACTTGTTATTTTAGTCTTTGCATATGTTTAATAGAGTGAATAGTGCTCTTAACTTGCTGGCAATTAGCCAGATTCCTTTTGGTGGTATCTAATTAACTTAGATAGCTACCATTCATGAGTTATTTCAATAAAAAAGATGGACTATACACTAAGAATGATGCTTAGCAAGTTAGAGGACTTGCCTGACATTTTTGGGGCGCTTCAATGTGCAGATCAGAGAGTAAAGATATGAAGATATCTCACAATTGAAGAAAGCAATAACAATGAAACTTTGTAGCTATGAAGTAGATAGTATGGTGATTCTGTAGCACTTTAAATAACATTAAATGATCAACCATGCACTAAGAACAAGCTCTAAGAAGTTCACTATTTTGAGATGGTCATAACAGACAAGTGAAGTGGAGAAGTAATCAATGTATATGTATTAGATCACATAGAAATACAATGACATTGGCAAAGTTCAATTGCACAATGTATGTTGTAGTGAATGAGCTGTGGAATGAGCTCACTAATCACAAAGTATCCCTCTCAAATGATCTCCTAGTCGGGCTCACTCTGTGAGTCTTTTCTGATCCACTTTTATAGTTGAGATTGAAGCCAAGCTTTGAATTCAAATTCAAATTCTCACCATAAAGTGAGTCCTTAACTATAGGATTTATTCTCTCATCAATCATCTATCAAATAACCGGAGATTTGATTCCTCCTAACTCCACGTGAGAATAGCGCAATAATCATGGGCACTTTTACAAAGATTAAAAGGTAAAGTGATTGTTACAAGGGGATAGTCATATGTGACTTTATGTGATACATGCTAGTTATCCAAGTATGTAGGCTTGGATTCTTTTGCACTTACAAATCGAGTACTTGAGTATATGTTGCATATGTATGTAAATGAAAATCAAGATAATTGGAGTGAATATTTGCCCTTAGTCGAGTTTGCATACAATTAATAGTGCATTGTATGATTATAATTGTTTGACTCCACCTTCATTTTTGAGTTTTTTAAATAAAGTAGAAGAATCTAAAGAAATGCTTGAGAAGATGGATGAAGAACTTGGAAAACTTAAGCAACCCATAAAAGAAGCTTAGAAAAGAAAAAATAAATTCTATGAATTGAAGAGAAGATCACTTGAATTTCAAATAGATGACATGGTATTTTGTAAAGTCAATCCTCACTGATCTAACTTGTTGCTAGGGAAAGATCATAGACTTTCTCCTCTATGTGCAGGATCTTTTAAAGTTTTGAAAAAGATAGGATCTCTTGCTTATTTGCTAGAATTACCTCAACATTTAAATGTGCATCCTGTATTTCATGTTAGTTTACTCAAAAGATATGTACCTAAGGTTGCTCACGTTTTGCAAGACAACTATAGGCTAAAAGATGATGGCTCTTTTGAGCTTCAACCTAAAATAGTATTAGATAGTAGGGAGAGATTACTTAAAAATAGATCTATAGTAGAGATTTTGGTGAAATGGCACACATATCCAGTAGAAGATTCAACTTGGGTGAATTTAGATGATTTGTTGGCACATTATCCTTCTTTCCAACTCTAAGGATAGAGTTCCTAAAAGGGGGAAGAATTGTAATAGGCCTTTTGAGAGTGAAATAATTAATTTTGAATTTTTCAAATCTCATCATGTGGATAATGCTTAGAATGAGAATTAGGTGAATTTATGCATGTAGGCAAAATTTTAGGATGGTAAGTTTTATATTCTCTCTCTAGACCTTATGTGCATCATGTTTTGTAGTTGAAAATTGAACGTGAAGATGAAAGAATTAGGGAAAATTCTATTTGAGAGAAATAAAGAGCATGCATAAGAGAATGAAAGTGTATGTGTGAGGTTTTTGTGAATCATGGTTTAAGTACCTCGTTTAAGGCTATACATTTAGTTCACCGTAAGAAAATGCCTTGATTTTATTCTCTCTAGAGTTTCTAAACTTGCAGGGCTCAAAAGTGATACTTGGACGTAGATTCAGACCTTGGTCATCTCTAACACTATTATGCAGATCGAAAAATTGAATAAAAGTTTCTCTTACAAATTTAAGATAATTCCTCACTGTTTTTGAGTTACAGGGCTTGGACAGTTTTTTTAGGTATTTGAAAAAAAAGAGGGCTTCTCTATTTCTATTAAAATATGTGATTTTGATGCTTAAATGTTGTCATGCCTAATTACAGATGTCTTCGGATATATCTTTTTGGTTCTTTTCTTTTATTTTTGGATAGGTACCACTAAACAAAGCCCTACTACAAACACATGCTTTTTGTGAAAGTTTTATGGAGAATTGACTTTTTCTAAATTTGGTGGATCACACATTTCTTTGGGCAAGGATCAACTCTGTTATAAGAAGACATGCACATCAAAGAGGAGGAAGCTAGAAATATGAGAATTACCTTGTGATTGAGAGTGAGACTGAGAGTGACAGTGTGATTGAGAGTGCGAGTGTGAATGAGATTGTGATAGCTCCGAGGTGGTCGGGAGGTAGGGGCTTCGTCAAGAAGCTATTTTCCAAAGCTATTGTATTGATTGATTCACATCTATAATATCAAAATTTCTCTTTCTTTGAGTCATATCTTATCTACTCTTCTTCAACAAATTCTTCCTTATTTTGTGCAAGTTTTGTTTTTCTATCTTCCACTATTCTTGAGTGATCGCAAGCTTGTGATCGAGGAAATGCTAGACGTCTAGAGTACACAAATAAGAGAAATTATATTTTCCATATATTTTGTAAATAAAAACCCATGTAGAGGATTCTTTCTAGAAAGTCATAAAAATAGTGATTGAGATGAGGATCGTTGTAGAACACAAATTTTGTAAACAAAAGATAAGGCTTAAAAATGATTTTGTTTTTACTTTCATGCCTGCTTTTTTAAGCGACACCCTCATTGTAACCTTTATTTTGGATTTAATAACAAAAAATTATGGATATACTTACTCTCAAGATTTATCCAGCAAATTGTATGTATCTCTCTCTCTCTCTCTCTCTCTCTCTCTATATATATATATATATATATATATATATATATATATATATATATATATATATATATATATATATATATATATATATATATATATATATAATAGTGAAGCTATTGGAGATGATGTCATGGAAATAGATGGTGTCAAGGAGCTAGAGAAGCACATGCAAGGAGGAGCAGAATCAAAGAGGTTGTAAGTTCGACCGCATTTGTAAGACCTAAGAAGTCTGTCTTTGTGCTCCCTGTGTACTGCGTTTTCTGCGTATTCTACAACATCTGTGCGGAGTACTGTGTGTGGCGACCAGAGCTCGGTTTTCTACTTTGAGCATATCGTCGTGGAGCTCTCGAGAAGGAGAGTCCAGTGTGGTGCACGCCATCGAAATACTTCACTGGTATCAGAGCAGTTCGAGGCAAAAAGGTTTGTTCCTTTTGTTTTCTCCAAGGCGGCGACTAAGGCGGCGACCAAGGCATAGACCTTGGCATACCTTGTCATCCGAGTCACCGAAGTCACCGTTGGCGCCGTTGGCTGCGCGTGAGGGAGGACCTCAACGATCAAGGAATATAGAGGTTCCCGGTACTTCCCGGGAGGTCACCCATCCTAGTACTGTTCCCCCCAGAGCTCGCTTAACCGCGGCAATCTCTTGCCACTAAGCTACACTCTTGTGGTGTTTGAAGAAGGGGAAAGACTAAGGTTGGCATTACCTTGAACAAGTTTTGGTCCCTCAAAGCTTCATTTTTGCTTTTAAAGCCTATTTCTGAAGCAATTTTGGGGTGTTTTTGGAGCCATTTTGGAGTACTTTCGCACGTAGTTCTCTTCACACAGGTCCAAGAACATCAAGAAGAGTGTTCCTTGTACTTCTCAGACAATAAATATCAACCTTTGGGGCTGTATTTTCAGCCACACTCGTAAAACTACAGGTTTCTCGAGGGGTTTTCAGTTTTGGTGGGAGCAGTCGTTGCAAATTTATGCAGGTTTTTAAAGCCTAAAACATCAGAGTTGACAGACACTTGCAGGTGTTATTGGCTAGTTTTTTGGGCTGTGTATTCAGCCTTTCAGTGTCATTTTACTGCATATATTGAGCACATACACACCATGTACGCTTCTGTGGATACCGCTTATGTACGTCCATGTGGGCATTGATATAGCGGTTACGTTCTTTGCATAAAGCCTTTTACGTTTGATAAAGAGGGTCGTGGTGAGGTTTTCTTAACTGGGAGACACCCAGATGTCGGGGTCTCTTCGGTGATGCAGGTGGAAGACTTACCCAGCCTCGCCATAGGAGATGTATGATAGTTGTTCATACGTGCTCGATAAGCCTAGTTGGCTTCTATTGGGTAACTGATTATATGCAGTGGAGTCAGTGATTCACTATGCAGGTAGACATGTTAGTACTTGCAGATGTCGGGGTCTCTTCGGTGATGCAGGTGGAAGACTTACCCAGCCTCGCCATAGGAGATGTATGATAGTTGTTCATAGGTGCTCGATAAGCCTAGTTGGCTTCTATTGGGTAACTGATTATATGCAGTGGAGTCAGTGATTCACTATGCAGGTAGACATGTTAGTACTTGCAGTTTTATGATACTTTGACACAGGTCATATGCTAATTTTGCAGAGGATACTCTGGCAAAATTTTTCCAGATTTCTGGTTTAGTCAACTATATAGTGGTCGATTTACTCCTTGATACACTTATTTGTTGGTGTTTGGACTCTTCTAGCTCCATTATCATTCTATTCAGTTCTCTACGATCATGGCATCAGAGGTCTCAGGCACATCCGGTGGATCAGGGTCTAGTGCTAGCGTTCCGAGGAGGAGCTATAACTTGCAGGGCAAAGACCATTTTGAGATCCGAAAATTTGATGGCACAAACTTTGCTCTATGGAAGAATCAGATTAAAGATGTGCTGATTCAAAGAAGGCAATGGAAGCCAGTAAATGGGATTTCAAAGAAGCCTGCTGACATGGATGAAGATGATTGGGATGAGTTAGATGAAATGGCCAGGTCTACCATTCGCTTGCACCTAGCAGATAATGTTTACTTTACAGTATTAGATTGTGAAAGTGCAGAGGAGCTTTGGAAGAAGTTATGCAATACATATGAAAAAGAGACGGCATCAAATAAAGTATATCTGATGAGAAAATTATACGACCTTCGCATGAAGGACACAGATAGTGTTGCTGCTCATCTAAATGAGTTTGATGCCATATTCTCCCAGTTACAGGCTCAGAAAATGGATATGGACAATGAAATGAAAGCAGTATTGCTATTATGCACCCTGCCATCATCATGGGATACATTTTGCACAGCTATTAGCAATAGTGCACCAGGTGGTAAACTCGTCTATGATGACATATGTGGAGCACTCTTGAGTGAGGAGATTCGTAGAAAATCTATGGTTGGCACTCAGAGTGGAGATGCATATAATGTTCGTGATTCTTACCAAGGAAAGAATCAACAACGTGGCAGGAGCAAGAACAAGGAAAAGAATGGTCAACGGAATAAGAGCAGAAGTAAATCAAGGAAGAGGGATATTGAATGCCATTATTGTCATAAGAAAGGACACATGAAGAAAGACTGTTATGCATTAAAGAATGCTAAAGGTAAAGGACAGAATGTTGATGGGCATGTTAAATAGTTACCTGCACCATCTACTTCGACTGTGAAGATTGAAGAAATTAATGCTATTTCTGATGATGCTGATGTGTTGACACTTGATAGTACTGTGCCATCTGAGGCACTTATGGCTGATTCTCTTTCCCACACCTGGCTGCTAGATTCTGGTGCTTCTTTCCATGTGACACCACATAGAGAATGGTTCTCTAATTATGCAGCAAAGTCTCTTGGTACCGTGAGACTTGGTGACTCTTACCAGTGTGATGTTGTGGGGATTGGAGATGTGGTTGTGCAGTTCATTGACGGTTCAAAATTTACTATGCATAATGTACGCCATGTACCTCAGTTATCACGCAGTTTGATGTCAGTTGGTCAACTTGATGACCTTGGTTACAAGGTGGTCTTCTATGCTCAGTCCTTTCGTATATCAAAGGGCAATATGGTTATTGCAAAAGGAAGGAAAGTTGGCTCACTTTACCCTTTATTTGTATCACAGAAAGAACACTTGTTAGCTGTTACTGAACAGCCTATGGCTTGTATTTGGCATGGTCGTTTGGGCCATATATCTCATAGTGGAATGGAAAATCTTTCTCGTTCTGGCTACTTACCTGTGTTATCTTTCTCTGATTTTTCATTTTGTGAGCATTATCAATATGGAAAGCAAACAAAAAATGTGCATAAAACGCACATTGACTCTTCAATTCAGCCTTTAGATCTTGTTCATGCAGATGTGTGTGGTCCTATGCCCACTAGGTCCTTAGGTGGTTCTCTTTACTTTGTTACTTTCATAGATGATGCTACTAGAAAAGTCTGGGTATATCCTATCAAATCGAAGGATGATGTATTCCCTACTTTCAGAAAATGGCTTGCTTCAGTTGAGACTGAAAAAGGAACTAAGCTTAAGGCTTTACGTTCAGATAATGGGGGTGAGTATACCTCACATGAATTCAGCCTTTTCTGTCAGTGTAGAGGGATTCGTAGAGAGTTTACAGCTCCTTATACCCCAGTACAGAATGGTGTAGCTGAGAGGATGAATAGAACTATTCAAGATAGAGTAGTCTCTATGTTGCATCATGCAAACCTCTCACAAGGTTTTTGGGCAGAAGCAGTATTGACTGCAGTTCATGTGATTAACCTTTCACCTAGTACTGCCAAAGGTCTGAAAGTGGCACAAGAGTTATGGACAGGGAAACCACCATATTATGATCATCTTCGAGTTTTTGGGTGTGAAGCATATGTTCATATACCCAAGAATCTTAGACAGAAGTTGGACCATAAGTCAAAGAAATGCATTTTTCTTGGATATGGTCGAGAAGGACAATTTGGATATCGCTTATGGGATCCTGAAACACGGTCAGTGATCAGAAGTAGTGATGTCATTTTTAATGAGTCTAAGATGCATAAACAGCCGATTAAGGAGGTTGAAGTGAGAAGAGTGGTGTTTGAGGATACTAGTCCTCCGGTTAGCATGCATAAAAATGCTGCACATAGGGATGTTCAAGAGAATGTCCATTCAGATCAGTCTGCACATGTTCCTGTTCAGCAACCATTGAGACGTTCTGCACGTGTCTCATATCCACCTGATAGATATGTTCCAGGTTTAGATTTTGTTATGCTAACAGATGCCGGTGAGCCCTCTTGCTACAAAGAGGCTATGCAGACAGAGGACATGTCAAGTGGGAGCGTGCCATGAAGAGTGAGTTGGATTCTATTCACAAGAATGGTACTCGGGACTTAGTACCTTTGCCAAAGGGAAGGAAAGCTTTACCATGTAAATGGGTATATAAGCTGAAATTCACATCAGATAGTGCTTCTCCAAAATATAAAGCACGACTTGTTGCAAAGGGTTTTAAGCAACAACATGGTGTTGATTTTGAGGAAATCTTCTCCCCAGTGGTCAAGATGACTACTTTGCGCATGTTGCTTGGATTCGTTGCAATGGAGGACTTAGAGCTAGTCCAAATGGATGTGAAAACAGCTTTCTTGCATGGAGATCTTACAGATGAGATCTATATGGAACAACCAGAGGGTCATGTAGTTCCTGGCAAGGAAAGTCTAGTTTGTAAGCTCAAGAAGAGCTTGTATGGACTTAAACAGTCTCCTAGACAATGGTACCAAAAGTTTGATGCTTTTATGAAGTCCCAAGGCTATTCTCGGAGCAATGAGGATCATTGTCTCTACACAAAGAGATGTTCTGATGGCAGCTTGATATGCTTGATACTTTACGTCGATGATATGTTGATTGCTGGGAAGTCCTCTTATGATTTGTCAATTCTCAAAAAGAAGTTGAGTCAGACATTTGATATGAAGGATTTGGGGGATGCCAAACATATTCTTGGCATGCGCATTACTCGTGATAGGAGTAAAAGATGCATATACTTGTCTCAAAGTGAGTACATATCCAAAGTACTTCATCGATTCAATATGCAGGGTGGAAAGGCATTGAGTACACCTTTACCCACATATGTGAAATTGAGCAAGGATGACTGCCCCAAATCAGATGAGGAAAAGGAATTCATGACCAAAATTCCCTATCAGTCTGCTGTTGGTAGTCTCATGTATGCTATGGTAGCTACGAGACCAGACATTGCATTTGCAGTGGGAGTTGTGAGCAGATATATGTCTAATCCTGGCAAGAAACATTGGGAAGCGGTCAAAATGATTTTGAGATATCTGAGTGGCACTAAGGACAAGTGTCTATGCTTAGGTAGAGGGAAAGCATCCATTATTGGTTACACAGATTCTGACTATGCTGGTTGTGTAGACAATCGTAAGTCTACATCAGGGTACATTTTTCATTTTGCTGGAGGTGCTATCTCTTGGAGATCTCGTCTTCAAGAATGTACAGCTGTTTCCACCACAGAAGCAGAGTATGTTGCAGCAAGTGAGGCATGTAAGGAAGCATTGTGGCTTTCTCGTCTTGCTTGTGATATGGGTTTGCCTCAGCATGTACCTCACTTGCTCAGTGATAGTCAGAGTGCCATTGCTTTGGCTAAGAATCCGGTCTATCATGCAAAGACCAAGCACATTGAGGTGAGGTATCACTTCATTAGAGATTGCTTAGCCACTGAGAGCATTATTCTTGAGAAGGTTCACACTCGAGATAATGCTGCAGATGCTTTGACTAAAGCTCTACCACAGGATAGCTTTCGACACTGTTGTCACTTGATGGGGGTTACTTGATTCTTGATCTTACACAGTCACTTGTATACTGTGTAACATGCCCATCAGGTGGGAGGTATAGTTTGTATACTTACACTCAGGTATTCTTTATCATTCTTTCTTTTTTCTCCCATAGTTACTCTGGCCATATTGGCCTTTAGTGGGAGATTGTTACCGTTAGTGTCCATGTGAAAGGCCAAATGGCCACCGGACACTTCTTTGTATATGTTCTTTAATAAAACATATAGTGGCCTGGTCAGTCACAGACTGTAAGTTCGACCGCATTTGTAAGACCTAAGAAGTCTGTCTTTGTGCTCCCTGTGTACTGCGTTTTCTGCGTATTCTACAACATCTGTGCGGAGTACTGTGTGTGGCGACCAGAGCTCGGTTTTCTACTTTGAGCATATCTTCGTGGAGCTCTCGAGAAGGAGAGTCCAGTGTGGTGCATGCCATCGAAATACTTCAGTTGTGATACCACTGTTTGGTGTGTGTAGAAGTGCGAGAGACACACGAGAAGCACACACAAGGAGCACAAATGCAGCAAGACACACGGAGAAGATGATGGCTGGAATAGCTCTCTCTATTAACAATGAACTGAACTGTAGTAAGAGCTGAATAGTATCCGTAAGTACAAAGTACCACCACATATGAGAGTATCAAGTATGTGATAACATGGGGAAAAAACCTCTAGCCAGAACTAGAGTAAAAAGTGCCCATGTATAGGGAAAAGGTTCACATCAAAGCTACTCGAGGAACACATAAGTGTAACACTCTAAGCTTCTTCTTCTTCCTTGTGATGTTCGCGTGCTTCTGTAGACGTCTAACCCCAACAATTGGTATCACAATAGGCCGTTGCTTCATCTAGGGCATCGTCGACACCTCTCCGATTGTAGTCTCAAAATCACATGAATTTTGTTGAGCATACTCAGGGTGTTTTAGAGATCAAACTAGTTTTGCTGTGTGGGGCAAAAATTGCTATGTGATCTCATTTCAGCCTCCGGATGCATTATCATAACACTTGTGCTGGCTATTTCATCTTTTTGTGCCAAAGGTATACACTAGTTTTGGTTTGCCTATATAAGCATCTCATCTGGGTAGTTCTGTTCAAATTTTTGAGATACAATCAATTTTTTGCATCAAGGTATTTTAGCCACCGACCATGGCTGAAAGTAGTGATGTATTTTGTATGTTGGCTATTGAGGATAAGTTGGATGGTACCAACTACTCGTTATGGGCTTATATGATGCGACATGTATTGGTTGCAAAAGACTATGGAACATTGTGCAAGGTTGTGAAAAATGTCCTATCACACCTGCAACTGTTACAATTGTAGGTACCAAAGTTGATGCAGAAGGTGTCGAAGATGGTGATATTCTATAGATTCCTGTTCATGCTACAATTTCTCTTGTACCTACTGCAGTGCAAATTTTTTGGGATGGCAGAGATGCCGAGACACATGCATTGATAGCTTTTTCTGTCAAACGTGCCATTATTCCTCACATTCACTCTTGTAGAACAGCTAAGAATGATTGGATACAATCAAGAAGAATCTTTTATTAGTTTTTGCATTAGCCAAGATTGGCTTGGTTGTGAAATTTGTTGATGACAGATGTACAGTTCATGATCTGTCAAATGGCAACCTTATTATTGCTTCTCGCATTTTATGTCGTGGGCTATATAAGTTCATAGAATATGAAAGATTTGTAAATGATTTGGCATGTGCAGTACATGATTCTCAGGCTATGTTAGCTGCAAAGCTTTGACATGCACATTTTGGTCATCTAAATTTTGCTAGTTTGCTACACCTACAAAAATCTGAAATGGTGTCCTCTTTGCCCAAACTTGAGGCACCCAAAAAACATGTTTGTAAAGGCTATATTTTGGGCAAAATACAACATTCCTCATTTCCAAAAGATGGTTTCAGTTAGGGCTACTTAGAAATTGTAGCTTCTACATAGTGATGTCTGTGCTCCTATGCAGACACCTTCTTTTGGGAACTATCTTTACTTTGTGAATTTCATCGATGATTTTTCGTGGCATGCATGGGTATATCCATTGAAGGCAAAGTCCAAAGTGTTTATGTGCTTCAAAGAATTTCTGGTCTTGGCTGAAAATCTGTCAACATGTAAAATGGGCACCCTCCATTCTGATCGAGGGGGGGAATATATTTCTTCTGACTTTAATGCATTTCTGGTTGAACGTGGGATAAAACATCAGTGTACATTGCCGTATACACCTCAACAGAATGGAGTTGCTGAACGGAAGAACATGTCACTCATGGAGATGGCGAGGTGTATGGTCAAGAGTGAGGCTTTACCACATAGTTTCTGATTTGAGGTTGTCATGTGTGCAGCATATGTACTTAACAAGTGTCCCACAAAGCACTATAGTCTATCACTCCATATGAGGCTTAGCATGGTTGTAAGCCATCACTTTCTCATTTGTGTGTTTTTGGTTGTCTGACATATGCATTAGTGCGTGAACAACATCGCAGAAAATTGGATGATAAAGTAGTAAAATGTTTTTTTTTTAAATAAAGGAAGTTCGGCCTTAGCCTACTCTCCCAGACTTGAATTAAATAAAGGAAAAATACAAAAGAAGGGGACTAGTGCCCACGGGATCCCCCAAATCCCACAGAGGGGGGGAAGCTTTTACAAAGTGTAGCTAGCTTTACAAGAAAAAGGTTAATCACCCACTCATCACCCTCAAGCAAGGCCCACGTGGGTAAAGTCTATTCTTGATCAAAAGGAGTACTTGATGACTCCTAGAAAAAAGGGGGGGGGGTTCTTACAATTAGCGATCCTTTTGCCAAGGAGGGACATTGAATACTCAATCGACCAGAGTTTCGAGCATTTTGGAGAGTCGCGGAGTGACCACTCGCTTCTCCCAGCAGAGCTGGCTTCCAACTGATATATTTTTGATGACTCATTTTCATTCTGATGATCTGCCATAGTCTTTGTGGTAGGCCTTGCAAGGCTTACATGGAGTTACATGGAGTGATAGCGGAGGTTGATAAACCTTGCATCCCCATCATGTGGAGCCCACTTGGTTTTAAGCTTATTGTTGACATACTATAGCTCTTTGTGATGTCTGAAAGGGGGGGGGGGGTTTTCTTACAGTTAGCAATTCTTCTGCTGAGAAGGAAAAGGGACTTCTCGATCGATCACTCCTTGGGGGTATTGCCAAAGTTTTGAGCACATCTTTCTCGCCAAATATTCCAAAGGATATCCCCCCTAATCACATTCCACAATGCCACAGAGCAATCGATCGCTTCATCAATGAGGACTTGCTTCCAATTGATTTGTTCTTGCAGTCCCAAATAACGACCAAGGACCCTCCATAACCGAAGGGATTTAGGGCAAGCAAAGAACAGGTGACCTATATCCTCTTTGCTACGGCAAAATCGCTTGCACCAGGGTGGAACCCCACAGATCTTGTTAGCTTTTGCATTGGTCCATATTCCACAGTTCTGAAAGTAAAGGCTATCGTCTGTATCAACCACATACTAAATGCATTCTGGTTAGCTGTGATGTTGTTTTTGTGAAAGATGCTTTTCATTTCATGTAGTAAGGAGACATCTGCTAGCTCCAAAGGCATGTATGATACTTTGCTTCCTCTTTTTACAGGTGGACAGTCTAGTGCTAGTCCGAATGAGGCAACTTCTCAGCCTTTCCAGGCTTCATCTGATGATGCAGATCATTCCATTGTTTATATAGATTTACATGATGCACTTGTTGATGAGAGAGCTGGTATTGAGCAGGCAAAAACTATGCCAAAATGGCTGGTGCAGATTTTGCGTGATAGCAAATTAGATGCACCATGTTTTGCATCATATTGCTATGTTATGGCTGCATCTAGTCTATGTGATGAGTCTGAGTCTGTTTTGTTTGATGAAGCATAAAATTCTGAACATTGGATGGCTTCAATGCAATCTGAATATGATGCCATCATGAAAAATGGTACCTGGTCTTTATGTGACTTGCCTCTTGACAAGAAGGCCATTGGCACTAAGTGGGTATACAAGCTGAAGCGTAAACTTGATGTAATAGTTGACAGGTATAAGTCTAGGCTTGTTGCAAAGGGTTATGCATAGGAAAGAGGCATTGATTTTGAGGAAACCTTTGCTCCTACTTGCCAAATGACTACTGTTCATAGCATCTGTGCACTTGCAGCTCATCATGATTGGAATATACATCAGTTGGACATTAAAACATCATTTATGAATGGTGACTTGCATGAAGAAGTGTATGTTTTTCAGCCCTGTGGCTTTGTGCAGAAAGGGCATGAAAACCAAGTGTGCAGCTTAAGAAAAGCTTTATATGGTTTGAAACAAGCAAAACGTGCTTGGTATGGAAAGATACATGCATATCTGATTGCACATGGTTTTGACAAAAGTCCAATTGAAAGCACGTTATATGTTAAGCATGCTAATGATGTACTTCTAATCATTGTGGTGTATGTTGATGACATGCTACTCACTGGCCCTCATGAGAAGCATGTTGCTGATTTTAAGGCTGATTTGCATGCCTCATTTGAGATGTCTGATTTGGGGCATTTGCATCACTATTTGGGCATTCAATTTATGCAAGTTGATGTTGGAATGGCTTTGTGTCAAATGAAATATATTGACACATTATTGGAGCATTTTGGCCTTGAAGACTGTAAGCCTATTGCCAGTCCTATGGAGACAGGTTTATGATTGAGTCTTCATGATGCTGGAAATGAATTTGATGTTGTTCTCTATCAGCAAGTTGTTGGATGCTTGATTTACTTATGTATTGCTCGGTCGAATATTCAGTTTGTTGTCTCACAGATGAGCAGGTTTATGCATTGCCCAGGTGTCATGCATTGGCAGGTGATTCAGTGCATCTTTCGCTACTTGAGTAGTACCCGACTACTTGGATTGTTTTATCCCAAGGGGGGATGACTACTGCCAGATTTGCATGCTTTTTGTGATAGTGATTGGGCTGGTTGCCATGACACTCGTGTGTCTAGTAGTGGCTTTTGCTTCATGCTTGGTAGCTCATGTATATCTTGGTTGAGCAAGAAGCAGCCTACTGTGGCCATTTCCAATTGTGAGGCTGACTATAGGGCAGCTTTCACAGCGACTATTGAGTGTGTGTGGCTGAGATGCCTTATGGCTGATTTGGGTGTTGGTCAGTCTTCTGCCACCACCATCTTCACTGATTGTCAGAGCACATTGGAAGTTGTGAGGAACCCTGTGTTCCATGCTCGCACTAAGCACATTGAGGTGCATTATCATTGTGTCAGGGAGAGGTTCTCTATTGGCGAGATCAGCTTGGCATATGTGCCCATGCAGGAGAACATTGCAGACTTTTTACGAAGGCTCTACCTAGGGAGAAGTTTGAAGATTTTTGCAAAGCTTTGGGCTTACTTCCTTTTGTGGATTGATTCCACATAGCTTGGCACTTCCTTATACATGAGTGCAAGCTCCTTGTTCACCGCATCACTCCCAGGGGGATTTGTTGATATATTTAGGTAGTGATGTGTGTAAATAGTCTAGGGCCGTCGGGGCACTTTTTTCCCTCTTTAGGAGGTTTTTCCCCCGGCATGTATATACGGCTATTGCCCTAATGGGCTACTTATCTTTGTACATTCTAGTGGTAATACATTCAGTATTGTGTGTTGTGCTCCAAGGTTCTTCTTCTTCCTTGTGTTGTTTGCATGCTTCTGCAGACATCTAACTCCAACAAGTAAGTCCATTCTTAC
>CM035440.1:135578727-135591227 GCA_020310875.1 Ceratopteris richardii
ACTAAACCATCTACGCAATTCTCATCTCGAGAAATGTATGGTCTCCACTTGCTAACATGGAAAACTGGGTGAACTTTGCGATTTTCTGGCAATTGCAATTTATATGCGACATCACTAATCTTCTTGATTACTGTCCAAGGTCCACAAAATCTAGGGGATAAATTGGGTTTTTGACCCACTGTCAATGATGAACCAAATGGGACATGTAAAAACACACGATCTCCCTCTTGAAACGTTCGTGGTGTTCGATGTCGATCTACAAATGCTTTCATCCTTTCAGCAGCTTGTTGGAGATTGAACTGAGCTATTTTTAAGTTAGCTTGCATATCTATCAAAAACTGTGAAGCACTCGGAGATTTCCTAGGTAATCCAATGGTAGCTGGACTATGTGGAATACATCCATAGATCACCTCAAAAGGTGCAAGCCTAGTAGTCTTGTGCTATCAACTATTATAAGCAAATTCAACTAATGGGAGAAAACTATCCCAATCTGTTTGCTTTTCTGAAACATATGCCCGTAGCATATCTTCCAATATCTAATTAACTCTTTCGGTCTGACCGTCTGTCTGTGGATGCTCTCCACTACTCATCTTGAGTTGAACTTGAAGCTTATTGAACACGTGTTTCCAAAAATTTTCTGTAAACCTGGGATCCTTGTCTGAAACTATGGATCTAGGTAGACCATGTAGTCTAAAAATATTCTGAATAAATGGTTCTGCAACTTGCGGAGCCTCCACTGATTCCTTTGTAGGAATAAAGTGTGCCATTTTGCTCAAACGATCAACCACTACAAGAATAGCATTCTTCTGTCATGGCGTTCTAGGTAAACCCATTATGAAGTCCATGGAAATACTATCCCAACAATACTGTGGTATCTCCAATGGCTGTAGCAGACCTGGAGAACGAATTCTCTCTGCTTTATTCACCTGACATTTAAAACACTGACTTACATAATTGTTTAGATCTCTGAGCATCTTTGGCCACCAAAAGGTACGTCTGATCAACTGCAAAGTTTTCTCAATACCAGGATGTCCTGCACAAGGTACATCATGGTTCTCGAAAATAACCTCTTTTCTAAACTTCCCTTCTTGGGAATTAGGCACACAAATCTTTCCCTTTCTTTTGAGCAAATCTTGCTCCACTTGAAAATTTGAGAATGCTTGATCTTTATCATTTTGTGATAACTTGCTCATTATAGACTGACAATAATCATCTTCAATCTGTGAATCTTTGATTTCTTGGATCAAATCACTATCAAGAACTGTGAAGCTAATCCGATGCAAAATATGAGATAATGCATCTGCAACTGTATTCATTTTTCCTTTTCTATATAGAATTTCCATATGAAATTCTTGCATCAACTCAGCCCATCTAGCCTGTCTCCCCCGAAGATCAGGCTGAGAACAGAAATACTTCAATGTGTGATGATCCGTATACACTTTAAAAGTTGCACCATATAGATAGTGTCTCCAAATCTTCAAAGCGTGAACTATTGCATATAATTCTTGTTCATGGACAGGCCAATTTCTCTGAGCTGGAGAAAGTTTCTTGCTTTCAAAAGCTACCGGTCTGCCATCTTGAATCAAAACTGCACCAACTACGATGCCACTAGCATCAGTTTCTATCTCAAAAGGCTTTTGGGGATCTACCACCAATAAAATTGGGGCACTTGAAACTGCTTGTTTCATTGTGTCAAAAGCTTTCTGTTGTGCACTAGTCCATACAAACTTTTGATTATTCTATAACAAATCCGTCAATGGCGCAGCTATGTGTGAATAGCTGGCAATGAATTTCCTATAGAAGCTTGATAATCCTAAGAATGATCGCAACTGGCGCTCATTCTGAGGAATCGGCCAACCAAGGATCACAGAAACTTTCCTTGGATCCATTCTAATTCCATCTGCAGAAATTATATGTCCTAAATACTCAACCTCAGATAAACATAGCTGTGTCTTTTCTGGATTGACGTACAAAGTATTGTCATCCAACATTTGAAATACTGTACGCAAATGACATTCATGTTCTTCCAAACTTTTACTATAAACCAACAAATCATCTACAAAATCAACCACAAACTAACCAATGAAAGGACGAAAAATATCATTCATGAGCATCATAAAGGTAGCTGGTGCATTAGTTAAACCAAAAGGCATTACAAGATACTCATAATGACCAAATCTAGTACGAAAAGCTGTTTTATGTACATCATCGTCCTTAACTCTTATTTGATGATAACCACTTTTTAAGTCTATTTTACTATATACAATAGCACCTCCTAGTGCATCCAGAATATCATCAATGCGAGGCATCAGATATCTGTGTTTTATTGTAACTTTATTTAATGCTCTAAAGTCTATACACATCCTAAAAGATCCATCCTTTTTGCAAACCAAAAGCAATGGGGCTGCAAAAGGTGAATAACTGGATCTGATAAGTCCTTTGTCAAGATACTCCTCGACAGTACGACGTACTTCTGCCTCCTCTTGCAGACTCATTCGATACGGATGTCTAGCCGGTGGATGAGCTCCTGGTACTAGCTCAATCCTATGCTCTACTTTTCTGCGAGGCGGAAGACCTGAAGGTAACTCTGAAAGAAACAAGTGGTGGAATTCAATTTTCATTCTAGAAGCTAGCTGAGCCTCTAGACTAGTTTGAACCTGTAAATTTAACAACTCTTTATGCTAAAAATATAAGAAATACAAATACTTACACTCTGCTTTTACCATCGCAGAGGTAGATGCTCGTCTGTACACCTTGACGTCCGGCTCTCCACGGATGGTAATGCGGCGACCATTATGATTGAACTGATATATGTGGGTCTGAAAATCAATAGTTGGCTTCTTACTTGCATGCCACTTTTTACTGAGGACGAGATCAAATCTAGCCAACCTGGCGATCTCGAAATCTAGCTCATCTTTATAAGTTTGTATCTGGACTGGTAATCCAACAACTCGTCGATCCCAGATCTCAGATCCCTTCCCATCTTCCAACTCCCCTATAGGTGTATGCAGATGGAGTAGTCTTCAACTTCAGTTTCTTGACTAAGGAAGAGTTAATAACATTATGTGTGGATCCTGTATCAAATAGAACTTTAACGAGATGTCCATGAACTTCCCCACTCATGACGACCAACTCAGTGTCTGGAAACTGATACCCTTTCTGAGCTACTGGGGATAACACCACATCTAGAACATTCTTAACCTTCTTAGTCACTGTTATATTTAAGATGGGTTGTTTATCTTTAGATGGAGGATCCATCTCAGTGTCTGTAGCTAGCAGATCAAAATCTGAAGGAGATGATGGAGTGGATGGCGAGGACTGCTGCCTCTCCACCACCATCGCTGCAGATATCTTCTTTTTCTTCTTAGGACACATCCTGTAAGGATGCCGACCTAGGCATTCATAACAAAGACCCTCATGGTGAGCCTTTTCTTTCTATTGCTGAGTCAAACTAGATCTATGAAAAGCTCTATCCGCCATGGATGCACTAACTTTCCTCTTCCCACGACTCGAAGTCTGAATGCCGTTCATCTGTCTATTAGATGCTGGAACTGAAACTATAGGCTTCTTGAACCTTGTCCAAGTATTCTTTTGTCCAGAAGGCTGCAATCGAGAGCGTCGCCCATCCTCCAACACCAAAGCAAGTTCTACTGCCTCATTTAGGGTGTGGCAGCGCTCCTTGCGCACAAGTGGACGTAACGTCTCCCTAAGCCCAAGAACAAATTTATGCACCTGAAGAAAATCAGGCACCTGATCTGGAATCTTCAACAAGATTTCCCTATATTTGTTTGCATACTCCTGCACTGAAAGCTGTCTCTCCTGTAGGAAAAACCATGCATCTAGAGCCCTAGTACGCTCATCTGGAGGAACAAAATTATTATAAAATATAACTTTAAAGTCTGCCCAAGTGGCCGGTTCAATCTTATCCTGCTCTATTTTCCTCCACCACCGATGAGCAACATCCATCAAACTATAAGTGGCATGCTGTATTTTCTGTTTTTCATCCTCAATATTACAAAGTCGAAAACACTGTTCCCACTTACTTATCCATTGCTCCATCGCATCTGCCATCCTGGCACTAACTTGTCCGTGGTACTTTGGTGGGTTTAAATCTTTCACTTGCCATCTAACGTCTCTACCAGAAGAAGCCCCCACATCTGTCAATGGTATTTGAGAACTAGATGGTTCAACAGATGGAACTTCCACCTGCATAGGTGTGTCGATGGGTGGCACCTCTGGTTTGTTAATTGCTTGGAGGATCTTCTGAAGGGTATCCTCCATGCCTCTAACTTTAGTATTGAGATTCGTAATCTCCGTAGTATAAGGTCGCTCAAGCTCGACCTCTTCCATGGGAGTTACAACCTCATCGGGATCCATTCTCTAAAAGAAAAAACATAGAACAACTAATAAGTCATGTGAATGCAACGAGGTAATACCAAACTAATGATATTCCTAATCGATCGATCGCTCGTGTAAAACATGAATTAAAAGATGTACGCTCGATCATCTCTCAATCCCATACATTGATCACACCACAAACCCAAATCCTATACAAGTCTACATGATGACAATAGAAGCAATGGAAAATTCCTAGAATACATCCGACGATAAGCGCCAAGTATAAGCTATACAAACTAGTACATTTTCAAAAATGCTAATAAATGATCCTATACAAACTATCAATGTATTACATGCTAAATCCAAGTGATTTTTCTCTAAAAGTTACAATTTAAAGTCTTTGATCACTTCCTCTAACTTCCTATGTCAAAAAGTGCAATACCTGCAAAACGACCAGAACATTAGAGATACATAAATATATCCAAAAATAATGATTTTTGGTATACACATAGCACTGGAAGTTAGCTTTCATCTCCAAGTAAATTCAAATGAATTGGAGCTATAGTCATGAATTTATGGCCAAAACTCTGCAAACCTATACCTATGTACAGGAGGTCCTGGAAGTGAGACATAGCTCCCAAGATCTACTGAGTAGACCTATCAAATGAACTCCAAATTCAGTGAAATTTGGGTCATTGGAAAGATTATCTAAGCACCTATTTGTACACTAAGTTTCACTTTCATATCACTCTCCAACTGAGAGAAACAATCAAACTAGTGTCTGCAATACCTGGACATTTTTCACTACTCAGAAATTAGAACAGAGGAAAGATTATAACCATAGACTCCCCAAATGAATTTCAAATGACTTCAAATTTGGTGAGAAGTAAGATGCGATGGTGCCAAAACATTTCCAAAATATTTTCCCTTAATTGGACATTCCACCAAAGATAAATGGCAAAAAGACCAGACCTCTGTGCACTTCTCTGGTGAGTCCTCGCTAGAGGGACTAGAGAGCTAAAATAGCCTTTACACTCCTCAAACCTTATCCAAATCATATGAAATTTATATATGTCTATTGCAACACTATGCTCCAGCACATATCCAAATTTCATATCATTTGGACAAGTGGTGTGAGAGAACCACCCAAGTTTCTACACACCTGCAACAAATTGCCAGAGAAAATTCCCTGCACAATGACCAGAATGAATTTCACTTTTCTCTTAACTCAAAAATCCAAATGTAATGAAATTTGGAGGACAACAACTACAATAGCTATGCTTTACAACCTAATAAAAAACTTTCCAAATGAATATTTCCACCAAGAGATATGACTCTGACAAGACACCCCTATCAACATTCCAAAGGGTGTTCCAAGAAACAACATCTCTGAAGTATTGGAATCCTTTGACCTAGTAAAATAACTCCAAAAAACACAAAAATTGGTGAGTAGGTTAACAATTATATCAAGTACCAGCATACAAAGTTTCATGGAAATTGGAGCTTCCTACATGACTTTATGATTATCACAACATGCAGCAGTACCATTTCAAGTTGCTCAACCAACAAATTAAAAATACTCTCATGCTTTTCTGTATGCATTTGAGCTAACTCACCTATAATAAAACCATATAATGAAGTGATATGCATAAATATGCTTCCATGAGTAATAAAAAAATTCATATGCAACAAATCATTTATCATGAATTTATTTATTTACAACAAGCAAACTATGCATTGGTTCTAATTCTAACAAAACACATATAGCGAATTGTAAATGCTTAAATCAATAGAACTATATGTATATGTAAATTGATTATTAGGACAAACTCTTTGATGAGTGCATGCAAATTAATGTCCATAGATTACCAAAACCATATTTTTCTTTCAATGCATACATCCACTTACTCTTAAATAAACAACTAGTTGTAATACTAATTGCATCTTCAAATTCATACAACTGAATTTCATTGAAGAAGAATAATAATAAATGCATTGATGAATGTCCATGTACAATTGAATATTCACTCTTTATTCAATCATAAACGCATTCAACAAAATCAATCAATGAAGAATTTCAACATCGAATGCATCCTAATAGAGTAGCTATGAACAAAATCCTCTTCCTTTCTTCTACATCATTTTCTATAAGAAATTTAAGATTTGACATGACTTTTATGACCCTAAATGAAGATAAATATGAGGGAAATTATCTCCTATGGAAAGAAACCATGTCCAAAAACATCTATGAAACTCCCTCATGATACTATTCAGTCAAATTCCAAGCTCTGTACAGATGGCCATATCTACTCAAAAACTATCAAATAATGTATCATTAGAAAGCTCTTGAAGCAAGGAATCCATAGCACTTTGAATTTTTGAATTTGGATATTTCTAGCTCAAGTTATGGCCATTTTAGTGCCCCTAGGTAGGAATTTCAGAAGTGAAACTTATAGAGAATAAATGGAAATTCGATTTTTTTCCTCATAATTTCAGCTCTGTTAGCGACGACAGCGCATATCGGGACACGAACAGCAAGAGGTGGAGTGGGTAGGGCATGCGCCTCGTTTCTAGGAGGTGTCGGGTTCGATTCCGTTGAGCTGCTCGCATTCTTGAAAGCAAGGAAGGGAAGAAGTTTGTACTTACGTCTTGATTGCAACAATCGATAGTGACTAATAGCTTTTGCTTCCCCTGCTACACGCGATTCGAGGCAGTGCTTCTCCCTCAACGCATGCGCGTGAACTGCTCCCCTTCTCTATTTGCGAGCTCCACGAAATTCCTTACTAAAAAACTCCTTCCAAGAAGATGATGAGATGGCTTATTCTCCAAGACTTTCCCCTTTCTCACTCAAGCTCTGATACCAAATGAAAGATCCCAATTAGCTACCTGCCACTCTCCTCCCAACCTTAAATAGCCCTTGCCCTTGGCACCTCTAGAATCTTCTCTAAGGTCAAAACTCTCCTCATATGGCCACTCTGAGGAGATGGAATAACCTTGAAGATCCGTGCTAGAGCCTTGGCTCCCCCGAGCTCTGGTCCTTGACCCGGCTAGGGTCCTCGACCAAATGCAGGTAGTCCAATGGTAGACCATGGAGGTCTAAATAAATCTAACACTATCTATCTATCTATCTATCTATCTATCTATCTATCTATCTATCTATCTATCTATCTATCTATCTATCTATCTATCTATCTATCTATCTATCTATCTATCTATTTATCGCTCTATCTATCTCTCTATCTATCTATCTATCTATCTATCTATCTATCTATCTATCTATCTATCTATCTATCTATCTATCTATCTATCTATCTATCTATCTATCTATCTATCTATCTATCTATCTATCTATCTGTCTATCTGTCTATCTGTCTGTCTGTCTGTCTGTCTGTCTGTCTGTCTGTCTGTCTGTCTATCTGTCTATCTATCTATCTATCTATCTATCTATCTATCCATCTATCCATCTATCCATCTATCCATCTATCCATCTATCCATCTATCGATCTATCTATCTATCTATCTATCTATCTATCTATCTATCTATCTATCTATCTATCTATCTATCTGTCTGTCTATTTATCTATCTATCTATCAGTCTATCTATCTATCTATCTATCTATCTATCTATCTATCTATCTATCTATCTATCTATCTATCTATCTATCTATCTATCTATCTATCTATCTATCTATCTATCTATCTGTCTGTCTATCTATCTATTTGTCTATCTATCTATCTGTGTATCTGTCTATCTGTCTATCTATCTATGTATCTATCTATAAGTCTATCTATCTATCTATCTATCTATCTATCTATCTATCTATTTGTCTATCTATCTATCTATCTATCTATCTATCTATCTATCTATCTATCTATCTATCTATCTATCTATCTATCTATCTATCTATCTCTCTATGTATGTATGTATGTATGTATGTATGTATGTATGTATGTATGTATTGTTGAGAGTGATGGATGGATGCACTCAGGAAATCAGTTGGTGCTGCAAATCCTGCTTCACACCTGCCCTCTTTTCTCTTCAGATATGCTTAGTACACTAGCTTAGCTTCCAAATGACATAAAGAAACCATATATGTACTTTGGAAATGGTTTGGGTAATGATCAAACCAAAACAGATAACTTTGTACTTCAAAAATCAAGCAAAACCTTCTATTCCTGTAATGATACCTGCTCAGACTTTTACTCAGTGTGTCCAGCACACTTAAAATTGGAACAAATCCTTTTGAGAGTATTAATGTACCTTAGTAAGCTACCAATCACAAGTGAAATCACTTCAATTGATCAACTATGCACTGAGAAATAAGTTTAGCAAAATTATAATCACCCCCGACTTTTCAGGAACTCTGCAGACAAATACCAGTGTGCACTTCGACTCAATTTTCTCCCAAATGGCTGAATGGAATCCTTTGAAATTTTGTATGCTTGTAGTAGACTTTGAGCTGGTTCCAATGAGCTATAAAACTCTTGATTTGGTTCAGTAGATCCAGAGAAATGCTCCTTTGAAGTTGACAGACTTGGAGTAGAACACTCAGACAAAACAGAGATGATGAATGTATACTTCTATTGATATATGTGTTTGTACAATCTCATTAGCTTGACAAGCACAGCTAGATGAGGTATTGTGGTGTTGGCAATACAGTAGCCTTCACCCACAATGAGTTACAATGATCAAAATGACTCGGGGAGTGAGCTAGAGTGAGAGTGTAACCCGCGACTTTTTCACTACATCCTTTATAGGAGTTTGATCTTCATTTGAATTTGAAATTCAAACTTAGGCTCCCTTGAATCTCTCCTCTAAAAGTAGGGAGATATTCTCTCCATCTCAACATCCAAATTTCCACGACTCTAGAAGTAGGTGGATGGCTTAAATTGATTACAAACAAATGATAAGTCACTTAGACTTTTACAAGGGGTAAAGAAGTAAGAACATATAAGCATATGTTCATATGAGCCTTGCTTTGAGTGAAGCCTTGGTAAATCTTTATCCATGCTAATCTTCCATAAGTACAAGGTTCCAAGCCAATGTGTGTAGGCTTGTCTTGCACCAACAGCTCCCCCTCAAGCCAAACACTTTGGCTTAAATCTTCTCTTTCATTCTTCAATCACTTCCTGCAATCCAATCATAGATTTGAATCTGCATAGCTTGTTTCCATCCAATGCCTTTGTAAGTAAATCTGCACATTGCATATTAGTAGACACATATGTCAATTGAATCTCTTTACTTAACAATTTCTCTCTCACATAGTGGTAATGAACCTCTATGTGTTTTGTTCTGGCATGATAAATTGGGTTTGCTGCAAGGTGAAGAGAGCTAGTGTTGTCTCCAAATATGATAGGTGGTCTTGTGAATAGACCTAACTCTGTATATAGAAGCTTCAACCAGATAGCTTCTTGAGTAGCATTTGCAAGTCCTCTATACTCTGCTTCAGTGGATGACAATGCCACTGTAGGTTGCTTCTTAGCTGACCAAGAGATAGGCTTATCCCCTGCAAAACAAATATATCCTGAGGTGCTTCTCCTATCATCCTTGCATCCTGCCCAATCTGCATCTGAGTAAACCTTAATATCAATATCTGATGTATAAGGAAAATACAAACCATGACTTTGAGTTCCTTTGAGGTACTTCAAGATCTTCTTTGCTGCCTCTAAGTGAGGTACCCTTGGTTTGTGCATGAATTGACTAAGCACACTTACTCCATATGCTATGTCAATTCTTGTCAAGGTAGCATAGTTTAAGCTACCCACCATACTTTGATATCCTGTAATGTCTTTGATTTCTTCTCCTTCATGAGCACTTAGCTTTTGGTTAACCTCCATTGGAGTAGTAGATACCTTAGCATCCTGCAAACCAAACTTCTTGACCATATCCTGTACATACTTCTTTTGGGTAATGTAGATACCTGAATTTGTGTAGATCAATTCAAGACCTAGGAAATATTTTAGTAATCCAAGATCACTAATCTTGAATTCTTTCATCATCTGTCCTTTGATGTGTCTAATCCCATTGACATCATTACCTGTAATGATGATATCATCAACATAAACACATAAGTAGATTACCTCTGTACTACTTCTCTTTATGAATAGAGAAGTGTCTGCTTTGCTCATCACAAATCCTTGGTCTTGGAGGTAGGTGGTCAATCTATAGTTCCATGCTCTAGGTGCCTGCTTCAAACCATACAGAGCCTTCTTCAATTTACAAACATAATGTACCTTTTTTGGATCTTCATAGCCAGGTGGTTGTGACATGTAGACTTCTTCAGATATCCATCCATTCAAGAATGCATTCTTCACATCCAATTGGTACATGTTCCAATTCTTGGATGCAGCTACACTCACCAAAACTCTGATAGTTGGCATCTTGGCCACAGGAGAAAATGTCTCCTCATAATCAATGCCTTGGGTTTGTGCAAAACCCTTGGCTACCAACCTAGCTTTGTACCTGCTAATTGTTCCATCTGAATTCTTCTTTAATTTGTAGATCCATCTAGATCCTATTACCTTCATAGAATCCTTCTTGGGTACCAAGTCCCAAGTATCACTCTCTTTGAGGGCTTCTATCTCCTCATCCATGGCTTCTCTCCATTCTGGCCTTGTACTTGCTTCTTCATAGGTACCTGGTTCTTCATTCAACAAGTCTTTTGCAAGATATACAGAGTGTTTAGTTACAAGTGATGTGTCATACCCAAATCTGATAGGTTTCTTCTTCTCTCTCTGAGATCTTCTCATAGCTTGAGTAGAAGTTTCTGCCTTGTCCTCCAATTGCTTCATCTTCATCTTTCCTTTGGATTTCCAAGCCTTGAACTCTTCAAGGTTTATGGTATCATCATCTGAGCTTGAATCTTCTTGCTGAGTTGGCTCTTCCTTGGTAAGCTTTGGAAAATCTTCCTCCATGTCATAGGGTAAACTCACTTTCCTGCATTCATTCTCATACCATGAATCATTTTCATCAAATATGACATCTCTGCTTACCTTGAACCCTTTGTTTGTGGGGTTGTAGAATCTGTATCCCTTTTGGTTCAAATCATAACCAATGAAGATACATTTCTCAGCCTTTGGGTCTAGCTTTCCTCTTACCTGAGAGGGAATATGCACATATGCTACACATCCAAAAATTTTGCAATGATCCAGAGAGGGTCTCTTACCATGCCATGCTTCATATGGTGTCATGCCATCAAGTGATTTGGATGGCAACCTATTGATGAGATAAGTGGCAGTGGATACACTCTCTGCCCATAAGTAATTTGGCAACTTTTTCTCATTGAGCATAGACCTAGCTGTTTCCACTATAAGTCTATTCCTTCTTTCTGCTACCCCATTTTGTTCAGGTGAGTACCTTGTAGTGATCTCCCTCTTGATGCCTCTTTCCTGCAAGAAATCTTCAAACTCATTGGAGAAGTATTCTCCTCCACTATCTGACCTTAGCCTCTTCAAGCTTCTACATGTTTGATTCTCAACAAGTGCAAGATACCTCTTGAAACAATTAAACACTTCATCTTTATGCTTCATAAAGTATAAAATGGTCCACCTGCTATAGTCATCAATGAAGGACACATAATACCTTGAACCAGAAATGGAAGGGTCCTTGCTAGGTCCCCAAACATCTGTGTGTACCAAGTCTAGGTAGTCTTCATGCATGAAACCTTTCCTTGAGTAGGGTAATCTGTGAGACTTACCAAATTGACATGATCCACATTTGTAAATCATGTGTTGCTTGGATACATTAGGTATCCCAAGCACACATTGATCCCTGCACATTTGCTTAAGAGTCCTCTCTCCTATGTGCCCTAATCTTTTATGCCATATCTCTAACTCTGAAAGTGTCTGATCCTTGTAATTATACAAAGCAATGTTTTTTGTATCTTCTAGCTCAAATGTAAATAGTCTACCTGATTTCTCCCCTTTGGCTATCCTTCTGAATCCTTGTTTTGGGTCCTCCACATATGCTCCATGTTGTGTGAATCTGACCTGCAAACCTTTCTCCACAATCTGACCAACACTCATTAAATTCTTAGTTATTGTTGGTACATAGAGTACCCTGCTTAATAGGTTCTGATTACCATCACATGTCTTCACATTTCCAATTTTGACCACAGAGTGTTTAGTGTCATCACCTGTTTGTACCTGATGTTTGCCCTTGG
>CM035440.1:135622902-135627902 GCA_020310875.1 Ceratopteris richardii
AGTAAGATCCCTCATGGATCTCTGAGCTGTTTCCCACTTTCTCCTTACCTTAAAAGAGAAACTCATGAATTTATTTGGTCCTCTCTTCCATAACTAATGCATAATCCCTCATCACATATTCCTATGAAGATGGAGAACAGATCTCCGCTAACTAATGAAGGTGTATGTAGTGAAGAGTGGAGAAAATAAATTCCTAATAAGGGCCAAAGCCCTCTACTAAAATGGTCAGCAATGATGTGACATGATACCGTAAACATATGTGTATCCATAGTGAAGAACTATCTTTGCCAACCATACTATGTGCATGGATCTATACGATCCAATCAACTAATGGAATTATCTTTCCTGAAAGCACAACATGAGTATGTGATATCCATGGTGATAAAATCACCTACCACATTCTCTACTGGAAGAATAAATCTTCCTATACTGTGAAAGATAACTCCCAATCCTAGTAGGAGATATCTACTAAGAGCTCTCCTCTGATCTAGTGAGACATGATGCCATGAATGATGAGTCCTTTTCTTCCTGGCCATAGAAGAAGAGTGCTCAAAGGGAAGTCGTTTCCACCGTCCCATACTAGTGAAAACTTCTTCCAATTCACGGTGTCATACCTACACTAAACCGAATATCTATTCCATATAATGGAATATGTAGGTGGACTCCAATGAATCCCATATCCAAAAATCATGTCAGTGGACTCAAATGAGTCCCATGTCCTCGAACTAGTTAGTTTGGTTCTAGTCAACAATGTGACAATGGATATCCCTTTTGTTCCAAACCAACTTGTTCCTAGGTACCAAGATTAAGTCTAAGTACCTCTCTGTAGATCCCGATATACATGTATATGTATTGGGTACCCCAACTGTTCCTGACTAAGGGATCTATGCTCTATACCGTAGAGCTAGTGCCATGCCTATGGCCTTCCTAACCATCACTCGAATCACATAAGCATCCGTCGATGCTATCTCATGAAACCCATCTTTATGATCCCATCCATTTGGTTTCCTTAGTAGTGTAGCAAAAATGCTTCACTACTTGGTCAAGTGATGTGCCTGAGTGAAACTAGTCACTCTTTGGGTATTCATCATGATACCCCATAGTCTCCTAATTCTACTGTGAGACTCTTGTGAAGATAAATAAATCTTCACTACCTTGGAGATTATCCTAAATGTATCTCCCGAGCCTGAATGCAACTTCCTGAACCTATAGGATTGCTTGTGCACATTACTAGTGGTGAAGGTGTAGCTCCTTCCGTTAGCAATCCTATGGTCTAAATCCATAAGGATTATATATAGGGATCCTGCTACTAGCGAAGTTGCCTTATATATAATACTCTGATGGTCCTAAGTCCATCAAATACATGCTTATAAGCATGCCTAAAACTTATTGATGTTTGCAGAAAGGGCATACTACGATGCCATAACATTCCTACCTAAAGGCAAGTGCGTATATAACGCCATGCGGTAGGAAAAATTTCGACAGCATTTCCCCAGGAAATGGAATTCCAAAAAAATTAAACCATAGCTCAGTGGCACTCAGGCCACCCAAAAACATAGGGCTTGACAGGCCCATGGCATGCACGCCATAAACTTATATATGGATTCCATGACCTGCAAAAACACAAAAGTATTTGCTAGCAACCATTCCGGGTGTTGCATAGCCATATGGTTTCTGTAATCTTCTTTCCTGCAAACAATCAAAAAGTATACTTCCTACATGTTGATCCATACTTTTAAGAGCTTAAACAATGATCAACACTTGATGTATGCAATCCCATTCATGCATGTAGATACAGAACATGCCATAACATAGATAAAATGCCAGAAAGTATAAGAAATTTTTGCAGGTCTGAACAGGTCTGCAAAGTCTGAACAGTTTTGGGCGACTACCTTCCGGGAGCCATATCTTTCAAACCGGAAAGGCAATTTGAGTAATTTCACTTCGACCTATTTGCACATGCTTTATATTTCAGTTTATGAACATTTGCAGGTCCTAAAGTGGTTTTTGCAGGTCTAAAGAAGGATTACTAATGCATTTTTGAGCTAAATTTGCATTATTTTTGTAATCACCTGACCATGCTTTATGTTTTGAGGAGTGCTCCGATATTTTCGGACACTTCAAAGTGTATGTTAGGACCTGAGGAGGAAGGTGCAGAGGTCTCGAAGCTTGTCGAGAGCGATTGGATGCATGCAATTCCAAAATCAGACTACTCAGGGATGTATATTTTATGCTTTCTGGCATTTATTCTATGTTATGGCATGTGCTGTATCTACATGCATGAATGGGATTGCATACATCAAGTGCTGATCATTGTTTAAGCTCTTAAAAGTATGGATCAACATGCAGGAAGTATACTTTTTGATTGTTTGCAGGAAAGAAGATTACAGAAACCATATGGCTATGCAACACCGGGAATGGTTGCTAGCAAATACTTTTGTGTTTTTGCAGGTCATGGAATCCATATATAAGTTTATGGCGTGCATGCCATGGGCCTGTCAAGCCCTATGTTTTTGGGTGGCCTGAGTGCCACTGAGTTATGGTTTAATTTTTTTTGGGATTCCATTTCCTGGGGAAATGCTGTCGAAATTTTTCTTACCGCATGGCGTTATATACGCACTTGCCTTTAGGTAGGAATGTTATGGCATCGTAGCATGCCCTTTCTGCAAACATCAATAAGTTTTAGGCATGCTTATAAGCATGTATTTGATGGACTTAGGACCATCAGAGTATTATATATAAGGCAACTTCGGTAGTAGCAGGATCCCTATACATAATCCTTATGGATTTAGACCATAGGATTGCTAACGGAAGGAGCTACACCTTCACCATTAGTAATGTGCACAAGCAATCCTATAGGTTCAGGAAGTTGCATTCAGGCACGGGAGATACAGCTTGATAATCTCCAAGGTAGTGAAGGTTAACTTATCTTCACAAGAGTCTCACATGAGGATTAGGAGACCATGGGGTATCATGATGAATACCCAAAGAGTGACTAGTTTCACTCATGCACATCACTTGACCAAGTAGTGAAGCATTTTTGCTACACTACTAAGGAAACCAAATGGATGGGATCATAAAGATGGGTTTCATGAGATAGCATCGACGGATGCTTATGTGATTCGAGTGATGGTTAGGAAGGTCATAGGCATGACACTAGCTCTATGGTATAGAGCATAGATCCCTTAGCAAGGAATAGTTGGGGTACCCAAGACATATATATGTATATCGGGATCTACAGAGAGGTACTTAGACTTAGTCTTTGTACCTAGGAACAAGTTGGTTTGGAACAGAAAGGGATATCCATTGTCACGTACTGACTAGAACCAAACTAATTAGTTCAAGGACATGGGACTCATTTCAGTCCACTGATATGATTTTAGTATATGGGATCCATTGGAGTCCACCTACATATTCCATTATATGGAATAGATATTCGGTTTAGTGTAGGTATGACACCGTGAATTGGAAGAAGTTTTCACTGGTATGGGACGGTGGAAACGACTTCCCTTTGAGCACTCTTCTTCTATGGCCAGGAAGAAAAGGACTCATCATTCATGACGTCATGTCTCACTAGATCAGAGGAGAGCTCTTAGTAGACATCTCCTTAAGATTGGGAGTTATCTTTCACAGTATGGGAAGATTTATTCTTCCAATAGAGAATGTGGTAGGTGATTTTATCACCATGGATATCACATACTCATGTTGTGCTTTCAGGAAGGATAATTCCATTAGGTTATTGGATCGTATAGATCCATGCACAGAGTATGGTTGGCAGAGATAGTTCTTCACTATGGATACACATATCTTTACGGTATCATGTCACATCATTGCTGACCATTTTAGTAGAGGGCTTTGACCCTTATTAGGAATTTATTTTCTCCACTCTTCACTACATACACCTTCATTAGTTAGCGGAGATCTATTCTCCATCTTCATAGGAATATGTGATGAGGGATTATGCATTAGTTATGGAAGAGAGGACTAAATAAATTCATGAGTTTCTCTTTTAATGAAATGAGAAAGTGGAAATTAGCTCAGAGATCCAGGAGAGATCTCACTTTAGTTCAGTGGTCTCACTTTAGCTCCTACTCCGTGAGAAAGGAGGAACGCAAGGAAAACATGATTTCTTCATAGGAGAAGAGTACAGTATATTTTCCTTTAGACAGAAGAGGTGTATGCAAAACATCTCTTAGTCTTTATTTCAGACGGAATTCATTTACTCTACTTTTCAATGTAGTTTTCCTTCACATGGGAGTCTCTTTCTCCACTAGTTTTGAAGGAAAAGTATGGAGAACTTATGTGCATGTTCTCACCTAAGGATGAGTAGAGAAACTAGATTCAACAGAATCTCTTTCAAAGGGAAAGGGAAAGTGGAATAGTTTCCACTGCTAGAGCTCTTTTCCTTAAAAGAGATTACAGAGATAGACATGGAGAGAGTTTCACTTTCTCATTTAGATTGTCTAGATAGGAGTGGCACTCTTCTATTAAAGACAAGAGGGAGATCAGTTAATCATGATGGTTAGATTGAGTCTCACATGGAGACTCTAGAGAGAAGTAGTTATGTTTATTTCCAGTGATGGTCCTTGACTAGATGAGATGATCTAGTTATTGACATTAGTGAGACTGGAAGTAGAGATATGACTCTTCTCTTTATACTTTCTGGGAGATAGAGATATATCTAACCTATTGTGGTACCAAACTCTTAGTTGGTGTTACATCATGAGTATGATGAGTAAACATCAGTTAGGAGTATAGGTACTTAGGGATTATCTGAATCTCAAAAGGGAATGCTTTTGCATTCATATGGCAAACTACAGGGAAGAGAAATATTAGAGTTTGCACAAGTGCCAATAGATGCTCTTCCAATAGAACCTAGTCCAATGGTAAAGGATGACAAACCACAGACTTCTTGGTTGGTGAAATGTAGAGATTGCATTTTACTATCAAGAAATTCATATATATGAGCTAGATGATGGATTTGCATACATCACAAGGTA
>CM035440.1:135655402-135882902 GCA_020310875.1 Ceratopteris richardii
CCTCCTATATGCTGGAAAGAGTATGGAGGTGAAGCAGTGGAGTTGCAACATATAACTATGAGACTAATTTCAATATTGACTTCAAGTGGTAGTTGTGAGCATAATTAGAGTGCATATGATTTTCTTCATTCAAAACAAAGCAATCACTTAAGTGTATCACATGCCAATGATTTGGTATATGCTTTTTGTAACATGCATTTATTACATGCTCCAACGAAGATAACTTCTATTGCAACACAACAAAATTTTGGAGAATTTTAAACTGATGAAAGTTTAACAAATGATTCATGGAGTGATCATGATTTAGATCTAGATCACAATGATACTTTAGACATGGAAGAAATAGATTACATGATGCGTGTAATAGATGACGATATTCAAAATGAATCAAATGATGTACTTTGAATACTTTGGTTATGTTCAATTGTAAAAACAATGTCTTTATCATAAAGTTATAATTCTAAATATGACAAAAAGTGTCTTGTCTATTCAGTGATTTGTTTATTGAATAACTCATTTGTAGTGAACCAATCAAAAGATGATGATGCCTTTGATAGTCTTCCACATTTTTTCTCATATGCATTGAGAGTTATTTGTAATTTTTTCACTTGATTTTCTAAATCCTCAATTCTCTTTGGTTAATCATCAATTGTTCTTCTTAATCCTCAAATTGTTAATCTTTCATTGTATACTTTTGCTCCTCTGATGATAAATCATGGATACGGTTATGTTTTTCAAGTAGCAAAATATAGGGTTGCTTTTGAGGAAGAGGGCCTTCATGTCCTTGATTATGAAATTCTACACGACTTTGAGGATGGCACAAACCTCTACTTGTAATCTTTGGGCAATCATCCCAATCTACACGTTTGTGAAGAATAGCTTGTACAAAAAGCTTTTGAATGAAATATAGTGTTATTTGATTATTATTTGGTAATGATCTTTCAACTTGAACAAAACATCAAAGCAAAGTTCCTACTAATCCTTTGTGTTGTAAGTCCTAAAGCTTTAATGGTGTTGTTTCATTCACCCTTCCTATAACTTGAAAGAGAAGATCATGAACAAAATTATTTGGACATTGCTTTTTTAATTCTTTCATTGATAATGGTTCTCCTTCTAATCCCTCTGGTTTTAGATCTTGGTGGAGTAAAAATCCTAAACCTGATTGCAAAAATAAAGCATTATTTTGAGACAAAATCCTTTGAGATTCATCATGATCAAGGTAATTATTCACATCTTGCATTTTTGCCATGTTTTGATTTCAAATCTATAAAAGAAAAACATTACTTTTAAATCATTCAGTGCATGTCATTTAATCAACATAATTGAGATCATTTAATCCACATAACACAAATGATCCACATCATTCAATCCAAATCATTAGGATCATTTAATCCACATCATTCAAATGAACCCACATCATTGACATCATTGAATCCACATAATTCAAATGAGTCCACATCATTTAATCCACATAATTCAAATGAGTCCGCATCATTTAATTCACATAATTCCAATGAATCCACATCAGTTAATCCATTTCATTCAATTGAGTCAACATCATTTGATCTACATAATTCAGATGAAGCTTAATTCAACTGAACCCACATCATTTAGTCCACATAACCCAAATGAATCCACATCATTTAATCCACTTAATTCAAACGATTCCACATCATTTAATCATTCAAATGAATCCACATCATTTAATCCAATTAGTTCAAATGAATCCACATCATTTTAGCCACATAATTCAAGTGAGTATATATCATTTAATTCAATTAATTCAAATGAATCAATATCATTTAATCCACATAATTCAAATGAATCCATATCATTGACATTATTCAATCCATCTAATACAAATAAAGATAGATAGCTAAATAGATAAATATGTATATAAATAGATAGATAGATATGGTGTTAAATAGATTGATAAACATGTATATATAGTGATAAATAAATAAATAGAATGATGGATATCTGAACAGAAATATAATTTGAGGTTGATTGATTGATAGATATATAGATAAATACATAGATAAATATATAGATAAATATTCCTCATAATTACTTCATATCCAAATCCATCATAATCACTTCATATTAAATCCACATTATCACTTCATGTATCATAAAGACACATCAATTTAAACAACTTATAATATAAAGTTGAATAAACAATTAAATCTATCACAATGATAAAATAGATGTTTGATTAATAAACATGTTTCTTGACACACATCATTTTCAATATGGTGTTAATCCATCACCCATGGATATCTTCAAACCATACTAAAGAACATTGAAGAATGCTCTAAGCAATTCATCTGTGCCTAATATTTTCAATACATCTTTATGATGTGCTAGTTCTAATGCATATTTGAACTTATAAAACCCATTTTCATCAATGGAGTATCTATCTAAATCTATGCATTTCAAAAGTTGCAAAAGAAGTATTGCAATCATATAGGTCTCCAGACTTTTATTGGATGGTGGAGGGTAAGCAAATATGCATTCTTGTTGAACCACCAATACTTTGGTCTCCACTACTTTCTAGTTGATATTTCGACATAAGATAGTTGTGGGAAACTTTTTTTTTGTAGTAAAAATGTGTTGCTCTTCCAATTTTGCATAGTCACATGTAAGAATGGTCACCTTCAAAATGCAAGAGTATGTTGCTTGGATGGATATCATTATGTAAAATATTACAAGTGTGTAGGAATGACATTGTTTTTGACAATCCTTTGACTACCTTCCAAATATTTGTCTCATTGTTTCTATATCCCCTTTTGTGTCTTTGATACCTCTACTTGGTGGTACCTTTAAATAACCTTATTTCATTTTTGCAAGCCACATGTTCAACATACCACCATTCCATAATCTAAAAATGGGGCATGGTATTTTACTATGAGTTCTACCTAATGCAAGTGGACTAATTATTCGTTTATGCATAATACGTAATATGGTGGCCTGATTCATTACTTCATTGTCTTATGCTTTTAAGTTGCCACCATGTAATTTGAATAGTTTTGCTGCAGAAAATTTATTCACGAACCTTAGATAGGTTGTTATGACTTTATGGAGCATTCCATATTGTCCACTCCCATGAGAGCTGCATCTTCAAAATGAAGAGATGAATATGGGATGAAACATAGGTTATTGGATGTTTGATCTCACATATTCACATGTATACCTTTTGCACATGGATCTATTGTTGTTGCTATCATTGGTCTCTCTACCTGCTTAGTAGTTTCAAGTCCCACTCTCTTTCCTCTCTTCATTTTTTGGTAATGTAAATCGACAAACTTGATCTTTTGTTGATAAATCATGGCATCGTTGTGATATCCAATTCCAATAATTCTACTACTTGGACTACTTGTCCAAAGATGCGAGTGAGCTCTTTGAATATACATTCACCTAATACTTGTGTTTGTCCTGGTATGCTTCTAAATTTATCTTCAATGTTAATGTATGTTGTTCTACATAGTTATTCAATGAACTCCTTGTAGTTTGATATATCCATTGCTATTGTGATCTTCTTATCGCATTCCGTAAATGTCCGAGTAGACAAACTCTTCCAAAAACTTTTGCTCATCCTTATTTATTTTTCCTACCATCTATGCAAATATAAGAAAAATACTATTAGATATAATTAAAATTTTGATTAATATTAAACATTTAGACACTAATATAATTCATAAAACCAATAATAAAAGCTACAACTCATAAGTAAAATTATAGATACTTAAAAACATTTTAATTACACATATAAATGGATAAATCAATAAGTGTATGGATAAATAAATCAATATATAAATAAATAAATAAATGATAGATAAATGAATTATTGCATGTATAGATAATTGAATATATAGATAATAAATTATAGATAGATTAATAACTGAATGGATATATAATTCAATAGATATACAAAAAGAGATACATAGATCTATATATAGATAAATAAATGATATATAGATGAATAATTGAATGGATAGATAATTGAATAGATAGATTGATATATAGATGAATAATTGAATGGATAGATAATTGAATAGATAGATAAATATAGATGGATAAATATATATATATATATATATATATATATATATATATATATATATATATATATATATATATATATATATATATATATATATATATATAAATGATAGATATATGATAAATTGAATTGATAGATAATTAGATAGATAGATAGATAGATAGATAGATAGATAGATAGATAGATAGATGGATGGATACATAGATAGATGACAAAGTGCATGGATAAATAGATGAATATATAAATAAATATAGATAGATAGTTTGAAGAAGATTTATAATTAAATAGAAAGTTTAATTATCATCTTGAAGTGAATTTATGTAGCTATTAAGAATGTAAGAGTCAAAGAATCAGACATTCATCATATAAACTCACTATACTATGTATGATTCTTCTCACATGAGTGTGTATAACTATTGTGATAGAAAGAATCAAAGAATAAAAAAATCACAATGGTTTCTATACACCCTATGACCTACGCTATAATTATGATCACATGAATCTAAGTGAATATTGTGAGAGTAAGAGTCCAAGAATCAGACAATCAAAATAGTCTTGATACACTCCCTATAGTATTGAGAGAGTAGGAATCGAGGCGGATCAAAAAATCTTAGTAGATCTAATGCTTAGTCCTATACTACTGTGAGAGTAAGAATCGATGTAGCGCGTCAGACAATCACAATACTGGTTTACTTTAAAATTGATTCATCAAAATATACAATTAAGGAGGGCTTTCATGAGTCGAACATGTAAATTGTTAATGTTTAAAATACATAAGACCAATCACATAAATACAAATCATACATATGTAAGAGATGCATATGAAAATCACAACATATGCATCACAATAAACATAACACTAAAATAGCAAATAAATAAATTATAGAGAAATACTTGATTGATATGGTGAGGAAAGGTTTCTATGAGTGCTATGGTAGTTGTAGAGCTCTAAAACGTTGTCAGGAAGCACGTGCCGAATAAGCTCTTCAATCGAATGAAAAAATATAATTTTCTTTTGCTCATAAACAACTTTTTGATTGAAAGTGTTTCTCTTTGGATCAAAAAGGTTTGGAATGAAAATGTATTCATATCCAATTTTTTATTTGTGTTTATTTGAGAATCCCCAAATAAATTAAACATATTCACTAATTTTTTATTATTCAAACGAATAAATACAACATAGGGATTGGGTGTTCGCTAAGCTTGACAGTGAGATTAGATACTAGAAGGGTATGAAACTTAATCTGAATGTTAGGATTGGCTCATATTGATCAATAAATTCCGTATGTTGTGTCTCAATGATTTTTCTCCCTTTTGGAGGCCTTGTGACCACGGTTTTTTTAATCTTGGAAGATTGTGATAATTTCTTTTGTCAATGGGAGATCCAAATAGATGCGATATGCCAAAAAAAAGGGATATGTGCTCTATCTTGATGGATATTCATGATTTGAGCATTCTTGACCTTGAGGCCCTTACCAAAATTTTCCTTCCAAATGCTTGATTAAAGCTTGAGACCACTATGAGTCCTCATGGGCAAGACTTATTTTCAAAAATCACGAGTCTCTCTTTCTTGATGGTTTCTCTAGGTGGTGGGATCTTGATCTTGTCATGGTTTTGTTATGTCCTCTCTCCATCCTAAGGGCTCAGATCTTGTGCACCCTCTATGGAAATGTTGGAGCAAGATATGCACAATAAACAATGACTAGAAATGGGTTCTTGGATCAAGCATGATGAATCCACCTAGTTCCAAATTTTTGGAATTAGTTGTGTCAAATCTATTCACAACCAAAGAGCTCGCAAACTCTAGAACAAAGCTTTTTGCATGTTGAATCATCTCTAGAACCAAGATAGAAGGCATTGGATCCGATTTGAGGACATTGATTCGAGCCGTAGATTATGACCAAGAAGATTGGGGCTTGATAAGAAGCAAAATAACCGCTTGGGATGAAATGCAACCTACCTCTTGATTTTCCAAGTGATTCCTTTCCTTGAAGGCTTGCATTGGATTAACAAGAGAAATATGAGCAATATGACGGATCCTCCGTAAATCAGGAGAAATCAAGTCTTCCATAAGATATTGAACAAGAAGCCGTGTGTTATCTTGTCATGGATCCATAGGGAGTGAAAATTTTTAAATCTTTCACACCCACTTATTGAGAACAAAATGACCTTTTCGATGTGACAAACTCCCAAAAGAATGGTCTATTGAGAATTATTTTGATTTTCTTGGCAATAGGATATGAAATTGAAAGAATTCCCCACTTTTAGGCACCATAGAGGGTTCTTCTTAGAGAACAATAAAGTGAAAGTAAATAAGGTCCCCCAAAAATGGAGAAAAGAAATTTATCTCTCTAATTCTCTCTAGCGGACTTGTACAATTCTTTGCATATAATCTAAAGAGAGCTTGTTTTTTTTCTTGTTCTTTTAAGGGATATTTAAAATCCTTATCCATATCCGTCATCTTTGATGTTGCGGAATCCATAACCATAAAGTGGACTTGAAGGAAGTCCTTTAATGTACATTTGAAGATTGACACAGAGGGACGCATCTATGACGTTAATCCTTTCAAAATATAGAAAGGTAAGCCTTGCCTTTCCCTTCTTTGTGTGAAATTCTTGAAGAGAACTGAAATGTATAGTCCTTTATGGCTTGAAAAGGTCCTTTCTCGTTGCACATATGTCACATTCTTTACATATATGGGACATATAATATTTGGCAAAGTACATTTCAGAGAAGGAGAGGCATATAAAGATGACTTGCTCGACGAGGTAGAGGGATATTTATTGGTGAGCTCTGTCCTTTGAGTTTTATGCTTCTTGATAGATCTTTAGCCTTCTTGTCCTATTAAATTTATATTTTTAATGCATTCTTTATTGGACTTGCTAGATGCTTAATCTTCTTAATCTGTTATACCCTGATAGAAAAGTTATAGAAAATAGTTTCTTAACTATTTGCTGACGAGACGTTGTTTTTTGAAGGTTCCTTTTCTTTCATGTATGGCTATGAATTCTTGATAATGTTTTTGGTGCATTCGTTTAGGATAAGTAGATGAGAGACTAGCTTGAAAATAGCACAAAAGGAACTTGAAACTTGTTATATGAGGGGAAACATTTTAAGAGAAATGAACAAAATTTCATACGAAAATTATTCATTCACACATGACATACAAGTTGAGACAAATATGAAAGGCATCACAGTAGAGATGGCATCATAGTAGCGAAAGCATATACTATGGAAATAAATACGTGTTGTGTCATCTTGTTATGGATATTGAAGAAGAGATGGTGTGTTATCTTGTCATGGATATTGAAGAAGAAGTGGTATGTTTAGTACAAGTATCAATGTATCAGGTTTCTCTAATTAAGATAGTGATATATGGCTACACTTTGCAAGTTATGCAAACAAATGTAAATCCCAGTGTATCACATCAAAAAGATTTAAAAACATATAATCCCTTTTTCAAAGATGCTTTGATGTCAACTACACAAAAATGATTCACAATGCAAGATTCTAGTAGAATGTGAATAGAGTAAGCTATTTTAAAATGAAAAGGGCTCAATTATGTACCTATGTATGGATGCAAAATAGCATTAGACACATAGGCAAGTTGTCAAAAGAAGCCATTGATAAATGTCATGGTTATATGTCGAAAGGGAAGCATGTTTTTGGAAGCAGTTGATACTTCTCTTAAAGAGAAAAGTTCACCTTTTCTTGTAAAGATATATGAACATGCGATATCTCACATGGGTGGTCCGAAGAATGTCACTACGATAGTGATTGATAATGCATCTAATTTTTGATGCGCACAAATTGCAAGACAAAACAAATATGAATGCATTACTTGGGCTCCATGTGCAACAAATACACTAAATCTATTATTGAAAGATATAGGTTGATCATATTTTATTAAAAAAGGTTTATTAGATGAAAATCATGTGGTCAAATTTATCTCATAAAATCAATTTTCATATTCGCTCTCTTGTTCAAAATATCCTAATAAATCACTTCATATCGTTTGAGCTACATGATTTGCAACAGTCTATATTGTGCTCAGTGGAGTATTTGAAGTCAAGATAGCACATGTAGAAATGATTGTGGATCAATGATGGGAGGCATGGCTAGAGAAGTATCCTTCTTATCTAGTTGCAACTTGAAAGTGTATGTCTCTAATATAGTGACAAAACGTTTCGCATAATCTTGATAAAATTATCGGTATCATTAAACCTTTAATGGAGCTTTTAGGATACTGATAAGGTTGTGATAAGAAACATTTATTGGACTCTCTCCAAATTTATTCCAAACGTGAAAGATTTTAATTATTTTTCATCATGAGTAAAAGCATAGAATGTATCGTTAGTAGAGAAAAAATGGACACAAATGCATACTCATTTTCTTGGAACATGGTTTGTCTTGGATGCAACATTTCAACTCAATGGTCAAGCATCAAACAAAGAATTCATGGGAAATCTCAAAATCACATGTCAATTATTACTTCCACGCACAGATGGTTGAGATGCATTCCATTAGAGAGTAGCTTGTGTAAATCAAGAAGGATGTTTTGGAGATCTATGGAACATTGAAGCAACCCAAAACCATCCACCTCTTATATGGTGGAAAGAGTACGGAGGTGAATTAATGGAGCTCCAACATATAGCTATGAGAGTGCGTTTAGTAACAACCTCAAGCAGTAGTTATGAACCTAATCGGAGTGCATATGATTTTCTTCATTCAAAACAAAGAAATCACTTGTGTATCATGTGCCAATGATTTGGTATACATTTTTTGTAATATGCATTTGTTACATGCTCCAACCAAGGAAGCTTCTAACCCAACACAAAAAAATTTTGAAGAGTCACCAACTCATGAAAGTTTAACAAATCATTCATGGAGTTATCATGATTTAGATGTAGATCAAAATGATGGTTCATACAAGGAACAAATAGATTGCATGGAACCTATGATAAATGATTATACTCAAAATGAAGAAAATGATGCACTCTGAATACTTTGGTTAGATTCAATTGTGAAAATGGTGTCCTTATCAAAAAGTGATGATTCTAAATATTACAAAAGGTGGCTTCTCTATTCATTGTTTTGTTGATTGAATAATTCATTGGTAGTGAATCCATCAAAAGGTGATGATGCGTGTGATAGTTTTACATATTTGTTTTCATATGAATTTAGAGATATTTGTAAAATTTTCACTTGATTCTCTAAATCATCAATTCTCTTTAGCTGATCAACAATTGTTTTTCATAAACTAGGAATTTTTAATCCAACATTGTATAATTTTGCTCTCCGCTATAATAAATCATGGATAATGTTATGTTCTTTAGGTACCAAAATAAGGGCTACTTTGGAGAAGGGTCTTTGTGTCCTTGATTACAAAATTTTGCCTGGTTTTGAGGATGGCCCAAACCTATACGTGCATTCTTCGAGCGACCCTCCCAATATACACATCGGTGAAGAATATATTATACAAAATTTACATAATTTTTTGTAAGAATGCTTGCCTTCAAAATGCAACAGTAGGTTGCCTAGATGGAGACCATTATGTGAAATATTACAAGTGTGTAGGAATGACATTGTTCATAACAATACATTGATTAATTTCCAAATATTTTCCTTCACTATTGCTATATCCCCTTCTGTTTCTTTGATACTTCTGCTTCGTGGTATATTTAAATACTCTTTTTTTTATTTTGGTGAGGCACATGTAGAAGGTACCACCATTCCATTATCTAAAACTCAGGCATGGGCTTTTACTATGATGTCTAGCTAATGCAATTGGATTGCTTATTCCACTATGCATAAGAGGTAATATGGTGGCCTTATTGTTGTTCATTCTCTCATGTTTGTAAGTCACCACCATGTATTTGAATATTTTTGTTGCAAAAATTTCGTCGACAAACCTCAGGTGGGTTATTATAAATTTTTTGACCATCTCATATTGTTCTTTCCCTTTAGAGCTGCGTCCTTAAAATGAACAAATCAATATGGGAACAAACATAGGTTATTGTATCTTTAATCTCCCATATTCACGTGTATATCATTGGCGCATGGATCTACTATTGCTGATATCATTGGTCTCTCTACATGTTCAATAGTGTTAGGTCTCACTATCTTTCCTCTCTTCATCATTTGGTTATTTAAATCGACAAATTTGATTTTTTATCGATAAATCTTGGCATTGTTGTGATATCCAATGCCAATGATTATTACTTTGACTATTTGTCTGAAGATGATAGTGAGCTCTTTGGACATTTTTTCACCTAGTACTTGTGCTTGTCTTGATAGGCTTTGAAATTTATGTTCGATGTTAATGTATGTTGTTCTACATAGTTTTTCGATGAACTCCTTGTAATTTGATATATCCATTCCTACTCTGGTCTAGTCTTCTCACACTCCATACATGTACGAGCAGACAAACTCTTCCAAACACTTTTGCTCTTCCTTATTTATTTTACCTACCATCTAAGAAAATATAAGAAATAGACTATCATATAATAGTAATTTTTTTTATTAATATTAAATCTTTAAACACTAATCTAATTCATAAAATCAATAATAAAAAATAAGACCCATAAGTAAAATTATAGATAAATACGTTTTAAGTACACATATAAATGCATAAATAATTAAGCGTATAGATAGGCGGATCAATGTATAAATAAATAAATGAAAGATAAATGAGTAATTGCATGGATAGATAATTGAATAGATAGATAAATACAGATAGATAGACCTATATATAGATAAATAAATGATAGATAGATTATTAATTTAATGGATACATGATTGAATAGATAGATATATATAGATACATAGATCTATATATAGATACCTAAATGATAGATAGATAATAATTGAATGGATAGATAATTGAACAGATAGATAAATATAGATGGATAGATCTATATATAATTAAATAAATGATAGATAGATGGAAAATTGAATGGATGGATAATTGAATAGATAGATAGATGGATACATTCATAGATGATAGAGTGCATGGATAAATAGATGAATAGATAGATAAATCTGGATAGATAGGTAGGCACATAGATGAGTCATTTCATTCTTAGAAATATGGATAGGTAGATAGATAAGTAGATTTTTAATTAAATAGAAAATTTAATTAGCATCTTGAAGTGAGTTTATGTAACTATTAAGAATGTAAGATTCAGAGAATCAAACATTCATTAAAGTTCATATACACTCATTGTACTATGTATGATTCTTGTCACATGAGTGTTTGTAACTATTGTGAAAGTAAGATTCAAAGAATCAAAAAATCAAATATTCCTAGTGCTACACTCCCTATACTATTGAGAGAGAAGTAATCAATGCAGCAATTCAAACAATCTCAATAGATCTATTGCTCTTCCCTATACTATTGTGAGAGTAAGAATCCATGTAGCAGGTCATACCATCAAAGTAGTGGTTTATTTTAAAGTTGATCGATCAATGCATACCATTAAGAAATGCTTTCATGGGTCAAACATGTTAACTCTTAAGGTTAGAAGCAACTTTTCGATCATAAACACTTTCAATCAAAAATCTTTTGGATCAAACAATTTTTGAATCGAAAATCTTTTGAACCAAAAATGTATTCAAATGTGATTTCTTATTCATGTTTATTCAAAAATCCCCAAATAAAACAAACATATTCACTATTTTTCTATTATTCCGACAAATAAATGCAACATAGGGATTGGGTGTTACCTAAACTTGATGAGGAGATTAACTAATAGAAGGGTATGCAACCTAATCATAATATGGGGGTTGACTCACGGGATTAATATGTTCATTATTTGGTCTCTCATTCATTTCTTGCACATTTGGAGGCCTTGTGACCAAGATTTTTTGAATCTTGGAAGATTGTGATAATTCTTTTTTTTTTTTAAATGAGAGATCCAAGTAGATTCAATGTGCCGAAAAGAAAATGGGATATGTCCTCTAGCTTGATGGATGTTCCTGATTTGAGCATTCTTGAACTTGAGGCCCTCACCAAAAAGATTGCTTCCAAATGCTTGATTAAAGCTTGAGAAAACTATGAGTCCTCGTGGGTAAGAACTATTTTCAAAAACCATAAGTCTCTCTTCATGATGGTTTCTCTAGGTGGTGGGATCGTAACCTTGTCATACTTTTGTTTTGTCCTCTCCCGGTCCTAAAGGCTCAGATGTTGTGCACTCTCTATGCAAATGTTGGAGCAAGATATTCACATCAAACAATTACTCAAAATGGGTTCTTGGATCAAGCATGATGAATCCACCTGGTTCTAGATTTTTGACATTAGTTGTGTCGAACTTATCCACTGCCAAAGACCTGAGAGACTCTAGAACAAAGCTTTTTGCGTGTGGAATCATCTCTAGATCCAAGATAGAAGGCATTGGATCATATTTAAGAGCCTTGAATTGAGCAGTAGCGTTGTCCTAAAAGATTGGGAGTTGATAAAGAGCAAAATAATTGCTTGCGATGAAATGCAACCACGCCTCTTGATTTACCAAGAGGTTCCTTTTCGCCAAGTCTTGCATTGGATTAATAGGAGAAATATGAGCTATTAATACGATGGCTCCTCTTTAAACCAGGAGAAATGAAGACTTCCATAAGATATTGAAGAAGAAGTGGTGTGTTATCTTGTCATTGATCCGTAGGGAGTGAAAAAATTTATGTCTATCGCACCCGCTTATTGAGAACAAAAGAACCGTTTCGATGTGGCAAACAATTTGTAAACATATGTGGACCAATGTCAAATCTAGTAAGATTTGTGATGCACCCCCATCGTGTAAGAGACCCATTATTAGAAGAGGCAAATTAAGCCACCTCTTCTTTTCGTGCCCCAATTGTCATCAAACATCGCTTGGCCTTTGCAAGCTTCTAAATCTCGCGCCCGTCATTCAATGGAAGCAAGCTTTGCTTGGAAAAGCGGTTGGTCCCACTTGGGTTTAAGCTTCTTATTGATCAAAAGGAGTACTTGATGATGCCTGAAGGGGGGGATTTCTTACAGGTGACAATCCTCTTGCCAAGGAGGAACAATGATTTCTCAATTAACCACTCTTTGGGGGAGTCACCGAAGTTGAAAGCAAATCTTTCCTGCCAGATTTTCCATAAGACCTCCCCTCTGATGGCGTTCGAGAGAGTCGCGGAGCAGCAGATCGCTTCTCCTAGCAGGGCTTGCTGCCAACTGAGATGTTTCTGAAGTCTAATTTTCTTTCCAATCGTCTGCCAGAGTCTTTTGGAGTTGGGGCAGGTAAAGAAGATGTGTGAAACATCTTTGATAGACAGGTAGCAGCGTTTGCACCAGGGAGGAATCCCACAAAATTTGCTAGCCTTAAGGTTGGTCCAGATTCCATGATGAAGAATTTGCCATAAGAGGACAGACTTTTGATTTCTATGAGGGGGTGCCAGATAGCCATGAACTTCATGTCCCACTGAAGCCGCGTCCATGATAGGCACCACTTCTTGTTGAGGTTAACCTGATAGTCAATCGTTTCTTTGATGTTCGGAATTTTTGATAGGCTATTCCCATTGTGCCATTTGAGACCAAGCGAGCTCGACGTGTCGTGTCCCATGAGAAGGCGAACTTTGTGTCGGTCCCAGACAAGACATCTGCTTTGCAAAGTGTTCCATTCTTCGTAGGAAATGTTGATGCAAGGGTCAATATCCTCGAAGTCGATCCAGTGGTTGGTGTCTTGTTTCCAGAGATGTTTCCATTTTTTGAAGCCTTTGATCCATAACTTCTTGGCATTTTGAATGTTCCAAGGTTCCACACTCCGGATGCCATGGATTAGAAACCAGATAGAGCCTTTTTGTCTGATACTTGCTGCCCACTTCGAGTCTTCACTTATTCTTGTGTAGCTTTTGACTTTATTCCAACTCTTCCATAGGGAGCACATGAGATTAGAGCCTTTCGGGAAGACAGGGATCAGGGAAAACAACAAGTTCAAGATGTCAAGATGCTTCCAATTTGGGAAACCCATGAGAGCCAACTCATTCTTGTTTTTGAAGACCAACTTGGCCCACGAGGCCTCCATGTTGCACCAAGCCTTAATCATCCATTTGGCTGCCAGTTTGTTAGCCATGCACCCAATGTCCAGGATACCAAGACCCCCCACTATCTCTATGGCTCCTGTAGATGGACCATTTGATTTTAGGCACCCCCCTTCAATTGTGGTCACACGTCCAAAGGAAGTTTCTACAAATACTATCCAGTTTGGATAGATCTTGCTCTTTCGGTCTCCAGCAAGAAAGGAAATAAATGGTAGAAGATAAGAGGAACGTGTTGATAACCGTAGCACGACCAGTAAGATTGATTTGCATACCTCTCCAATAGTTGAGCTTGTTTTTGAGTTTGGCAAGCACCCAGTTCCACCGCTGTTCCATAGAAGCCAAACCCCAAGGGAATCCCAAGAAGACGAAAAATTTGGCCCTGCGGAATGATTTAACAACCATGATCAATGAGAAGGTCCGGCTGTGACCCAACAATAGCTCTAAAGGCGGTCTTAGAGTGGTTGATTGTGGATCTAAAGGCTTCACCAAAAGCAGCCAGACACCTCCAAAACGTCTCCAAGCTGGTACTATCATTGTGAACAAACGTGTTCATATCATCGGCAAAAAGTCTCACGGTGATCTAACTGTGGTCATGAGGCAAACAGAGGCCTTTGATATTACCAGCTTCCACGTGATGCTCCACAAGCCTGCTAAGCCCTTCCGTGGCAATGGCAAAGAGAAGGGGAGCCAATGGGCACCCTTGTCTGATAGATCCTCTAAGTTTGATCACCTTCGAAAGTTTTCCATTAATGTTAATTTGGGTCGATGCGTCTCCGAGAAGGGTCGTGATCATCTTGGTGAATTTCTGACTACATCCAAGATCTTGGAACAACTACAGAATATAGTCCCATTCCAGCCTGTCGTAGGCTTTATCAAAGTCGATCTTGAGGAAGACAACGTCTTGTTTAGACTCATTTGCAAATTCAAGACCTTCCCAGATATCTATAATGGTTTCCAAAATTGACCTGCCTTTGATGAAGCCTTTTTGGTCCTTGCTTAACCACGCTCTCAAGTGGCAAGAGATTCTGTTGGCAATGACTTTGGCAATGATCTTGTATCCTGTTTGGAGCATCGTAATAGGATGCCAGTTCTCTATTCTATTCTTTTCCCCTTTTTTGTTTATTAACTTGATAATGCCATTGTTGAGACAAGATGGAAGCGCGCCAAACTTGAGCGCCTCTTGCCAAACCAGACAAAGAGGGGTGGCAACCACCAACTTGAAGGATTTAAAGAACTCATTAGTGAGCCGGTCGGGTCTCGATCTTTTACCACAAGGGAGGGCATCAATGACCTCAATGATTTCTGCTTCAGAGATAGGGGCATGTAGTAGGGAGCGAAGGTTGAGTGGTATCCTGTGGGGGGAAACTGTAAGGAATTGAACTCACAACCTCTTGGTTAGGAATGTGATGGGCTAACCACTTGCCCCAAAAGCCATGGTTGAGGATTACTTCCTAATCCTCCCTCTTAGGATGTAGTTCAACCATCTCCTACTAGGATTATGTTACATTCTTCCCCCCTTGGTCGATCATTGTCCCCAATGATCTACTCTTGTATCCCTCTAGCCTCGGTGATCAGTCCCTTGAACTCCCTAGGTGCCCTTGAATTGATGTTCCTCAACCTCGCACAGTTTCTTGAACCTTGTTTGCAACCTTGGTCTCTTGAACCCTTGCTCTCAACCTTGGTGTCTTGAACCTTCTTGTTCGCAACCTTAGTGTCTCGAGCCCTTGTTCTCAACCTCAGTCTTGAACCTTGTTCTCACCCATGCTTGGTATCTTGAACACTCAATCAAGTGCCACCCAAGGATTCCCAAGGATTTCACACTTGCAACCTAGCTGATTGGAAAGTTCCTTCCGAGAGCTTTCCAATGGTATACTACATGCCTCAATCCGACCTAGGGATTGAGAGATACACCTCAATCTTTGTTAGGTCCATCCTTGAAACCGACACGAGTGCCTTCCACAATTCCTACCCTTTCACATGGAGGATGCCCAAGCACCTTTTTTAGAGGCCATTGGATCATTCCACCTTGCCCAAGCCTACTTCCTAGGCTCTGATACCAATGTAAGGAATTGAACTCACAACCTCTTGGTTAGGAATGTGATGGGCTAACCACTTGCCCCAAAAGCCATGGTTGAGGATTACTTCTTAATCCTCCCTCTTAGGGTGTAGTTCAACCATCTCCTACTAGGATTATGTTACAGAAACCTAGATATGGCTGCCATACAGTCCCTTCTATGGTGGGAGAGGGGGTTCGAGGTCCCCAGGAGTCTCGTGAAGTGCCCTTCAATAATCCCAAAAATATATTCTTCCGTATTGCATACATTGCCATTTAAGTTTAGCAACAAGGGGATCGATTCTCTGTTATGTTTCCTTTTAAGGATATGGCACATCTCTTTGGTGGGTTTGTCGGCTTTGCCCACCCACCACTCCTTGAAGAAAATTTGCAAATATTTCCTTTGTATTTCTTCCTCGTATCTAAGCAGCGCTTTGATTTTTTGAAGACCTTTTTGGGCTTGAGATTTTCCTTTGTTCACTTCCTCCTCGAGCCTCCAGAGTCTATTATATAAGGCTTCTCTACGAGCCCGCCGCACAGTCTCAAGCATCTTCCAGGATCTGATCATGATATGACGTGACTTATCGACCGCACTTCTCTAGCACTTGGCTAGGGACAAGCTGGAGGCGGATGCCTCCTTCCACACATCAGCAATTTCTTGATGGACGGAGGGGAGAGAGAAGGAGGGTGCACTGGCGTGGAACCAAGGAGCCTTACGGATCTTCGTGGAAGGTTGGAACGGGATAACGATCGGGTAGTGATCAGAGATGGTGAGGTCGGTGCATTGTGAGAGGGAAGGGTGGCCCCACTGATGAATAAAACTCTGAGAAATGTAGCATCTATCAAGTCTAGCTTTCCTTAGGTCCTTGCCCGCTTGAAGATTTGACCAAGAAAAGCCATTCGAATCTTTGAATTCGACCAAATCCAAGTGTAGTTTGGTTTTTTCCCACGTTTCTTTCTCCCGACTATCGATGACCCTACCCTTGCCCATCCATCTGTCCATAGGGTCCTGAAGTCACCACAAATAAGCACGTTGTGGGGGAGCGAGTCCAAGGAGGCCCAAGTGTTCAGTCTCTCTAACTCCCCATTAGGGGCATACAGAGAAACTAAAGTAAAACAAAAAGGATCACCAAAAGAAACAGCAATCCATCGATGGCATCTATCCTCAATGGAGTTCTCTTTTCAAACCAGAATTGATTAATACAGATTACCGTTCCACCGGACCCCCGCTGGTGCACCATTGAAATCCAAACATGGGTCAAGGAGACATGTCTAAGCCGTTTCTTGAGGTCTTCTCCGTCAAGTTTAATCTCTCGAATACATATAAATTCTGGGTTTAGGCTAATGTCGGCGAAGCCATTGACCAATGATGGTCGCTTTGGAGGGGTCGCTTAGCCCTCTAGCATTTAACGAGATGATGATCATTGTCGTTTGCTCCATAGCATAACCAATCAACAAACACCTTTCAACCCTTGCATCCATCTTACCTCCTAATTCTTGTGGCACATGTGTAGCATACACACCAAAATATTTTAATATGTGACCGATCTTGATTTTTCTAATCCATGCCTCCTCAAGTATCATTAATGTACCCTTGATATGGGACACATATTCAAGAAGTAGAGAAAGCTAGATACACCATTTTCCCAATATTTTAAAGGCACACTCATTTCATCTAACATACTCCTAGCAATTTCATCAATATACGTATTTTTCCTCTACTGGCATCCCATTTTATTGGGGAGTATATGTGCAAGTGATTTGCCTCTTATTCCTTTGTCCTACAAGAAATCACTAAAGGCATGGGAGAAGTATTTTCCCCCTCCATCTCACCTTAAAGGGTTTTGATGTAGAAACCTATCTTCTTCTCAGCTTGTGCCTTGAATCTTTTGAACACATCAAGCATATTAGATTTTTTCTTTGTACAATACAACCATAGAGTACTCATCAATGAAGGTTACAAAGTACATGTTAGCTACAAGAGAGGGCTCTTTGGTTGGCCTCCACACATCTATGTGCACAAGGTATAATACACCATGTGCTACATATCCAGTCTTCTTGAAGGGTTGTCTAGTAGAAGTGCCTAGTTCATAAGATTAACACATCATATGCGAATTTGTAATGAACATTTTGGTAAACCACTTACCAATTTCCTTTTCGCCATGTCTATAAACCTTTTAATGTTGATGTGACCATACCTATAGTGCCTCAAATCCAACTCTCCAATCTTCTTGTCTCCATAGGTGATGAAGATTTCCTTGTTGCTTTGCCCTTTGACAATGTCAAGAGTGAACACCCTTCCTTCTTTTCTTTGGCTATTGGCTCATAGCCATTCCTTGGGTTTCAATAAAGCATCCCTTGCAGTTGAACTTTACATTGTTAGAGAAAAGTCGAGTTGCGATGGGCCAAACGAGTGTAGGATTGGATCACGTCCTTGGGGGGGAGGGGAGTGGCATCCTCCCTATCCGATGGGGGCGTTTGCATGCTAGGCGCCTTTCCTAGGGGATAGTGTGTGGAGCCCCACTTGCATTTTAGGGGTAGCAGAGAAGCATGTGGGAGAGGGAGGAGGTACTCTTGGATGAAATCTGTCTACAACGTAGGAGTAGAAGTGGATTCGGGCAAGAGGAATTTGGAAATGAAAGAAGTCATACTACTGACTGTCACACTAGAAATCAAAGATAAACCAAAAACCTTGATAATCATGTACTCATTAGTGTTGCCTTCCATGGGCATATACAATGTAAGGGGGTACTGATGGCCAAATATAAGATGAATTAAAAATATACAATCTCTAGAGGTAGAGCCTAATATACAGACTAAGTAACACTTCAGTCTTCTTAGTTGCAAGGATGAAAAGCTCTTTGCTTTTCACTTTCCTCTTTATTTCCAATCTTTGGTAACCAAAAAAAAAATCATGGAAAAAAACCTTTCTTTCTATATTTCTATTCTCTTCTTATTTATTAACACAATTCTACTTTTGTTATTTTGCTCTAGATTTTCTTTGATTTTCATCTAACATACCTAATGGACCATGGGAACAATTTTTCATGGATTTTATTACTCCTCTTCCTACAACTTGATCTCATAATGATATGATTTGGAAAATTGTTGATAGGTTTAGTAAACAAGCATATTTGATTCCTTGTAAAACGACTCTCTTGGCACCACTCTTTTGGCACCTCAAGCTGCTAAAGTTATTGATTAAATGTATTTTTTCGTATCATGGTTTTCTAAAACTTGTTCTTTCAGATAGAGATGTTTGTTTTTATAATTACTTTTGGGTTGCATTATTTCAAAACTTAGGTTCTAAAATAGAATTTAGCTCTACATTTCATCCTAAAAGTAATAGGCAAAGTGAAGCTATGAATAATACTATTTTAGATTTATTATGTTGTAAATTTTTAAATAATCCAATTAATTGGGATGAGAAACTTCCTTCACTACAATTTTCATATCTTAACACAACACGTACCACTATTGGATGTGCACCATATGAACATGTTTATGGTAAAAAGCTTCACACTCCCATGATTCTCACTCAAATTGATATACCTATGGCTAATTCTTTTGCACAAGATCATATTTCTACACTTCATGAGGTTCATGAGCTCATAAAGAAGAGTCAAGATTGTTACATGCATAATGTCAATAAGAAATGAGTAGCTAAATAATAATGAAAATGACTTGGTATAGTTACGAATAATTAAAAGATGTTTGAAAAATATTTCATAACATCCTAAAGTTAAACTTGCACCATGTTATTATGGACCTTTCTGTGTTATTCAAAAATTTAATGAGAATTCTTTTAGATTAACATACCTTCTCATTGGCATATACATAATTCTTTTCATATTAGTTTATTCAAACAATTTAAAGGAACATTACCACTCACTCCTATTTTAGATGATCCTCCTATACTTGAAGAGGATGCTAACATTTTAATTCTAGAGAAAATACTTGGTTATGATGTTACTACTACACACACAGGTAACCAATATTATAGATATTTAGTTAAATATAAATCACTCACATCAAGGATCTCAATGGACTCATAAGACATCACTAACTCCACATTATGATCATTTGATTTTTGCATATCATTCGCAGTCATATAACTTCTAGTTTTCCACTTCCATGCATGTGTTTTTACATGGAACATGCTTATGGTTGTTCAATGATGAGACAGGTGAGTGGCCATCCATGTCTATTTGTGTTTTGGTTTAGCAAGTAAAGACTCATGAGGGTGTGAATGTGTACAGACTTATTTAGATATTGAAATAGCATTTTCTTCACAGAAACATGTTTAACCTTCTTTGTCATTTATTTAGTCTCAACACAAATAGAAATAGCATTTTCTTCACAAAAATATGTCTAACCTCCTTTGTCATTTTTCTAAAAATCTAATTTGTCAGCCCTGCAATGTCATGTAGCCTTCCATTGTCAAGTTGTGAGATAACAGTATGTCAAAAAACATCCAAAAAAGTAATGTGCCAAGCTTATCACTATCAACAACATCACCTAATCTTCATTCAATACAAAGGCCATCCTTCATCTATATATGTACTCATTTTTTATAATGAAATAGGTGCATCTTCCGTTCTTACATCTACACGTATACTTCCTCATAGGCATATCTCTGTCTATGAATTATCACAATGGTATTAGGGCTTTGCTGTGATGTCGTTGTGTCTAAGGGTGTATGCATGATGGAGTTCATCAGGACGTTGAGTTTAAAGAGGGCGTCAACAAACGTGAGGAAGGATTGTGCTTGCGGTTGATTTCATTCTCCACAGCCAAGAAACTTCATCTTCATCCTGACAGTTTTTCCCACCTTCAACTTGAAGCAGGAAAAAAACCAAGAATCTACGGACTTCGAGAACCTCTTGGAGGCGAAGGGAGTTTTTAATAATCCACATTTGCTTTTCATTCTTCCCAAACAGTTAAGAGTATGTTGAAAGCACTCTTCACACGCTCGTTATACTTGGATCCATTCATGTATTATTTGTTCTTTTGATATATATTCACATTCTTGGAAGTATTTCGAGTACCTTCTAAACAATGACATCCTTTCGAAAATTTCTCTCATCGGCAAAAATTTCTCTCGTCGGGTTGTAATGTCTTCATCATCTACGAGGTTCCTATCTCACCTCAACCTTATCATGAGTTGGGAGAAAGAAACTCAAACCTTTATAGCTCTGTAATCACTCCTAGACATCTAACTATGAGCTATCTCTCATTGTATATAGTTTTTACATTTTTGGTTTAAAATAACGAAATTAGACACTGCTGATTTATAATCAATAAGACTTTCCCGCATAATGGCTTTTGAAGGTATGAATAAGTTTGCGGGTACAAATTTTCACACATGGCAAATGAAAACGAAAGGTTTCCTAATGTGCAAAGGTGTATGGAGCTTCGCAAGTAAAGCTCCACCTACTGAACGAGAATTAGAAGACCTTACTCAAGCGGCCAAGACACAACATCAACTTTAAGAAGAGCAAGCCTACAGACTCATCATTAGCATGCTCGACGACAAATATATACGCTATGTGGATGAAGCAAAAAATGCATACGAAGCTTGGAAAATGTTCGAAAACATCTTGGGTGCTCATGCAAAGCACAACAAAATGACCTTGAAAATGCAATTGTATGGGCTTTCCCTAAATCCTAATGAGAATATAGCTTTCCTAGTTAATAGGGTGAAAAGTATAGTGATCCAATTACATTCCCTTCAATGGCTTATACCTGAAGAAGACAAAATATAAATATCTCTAAAAGCTCTCTCCAACTCCTTTGTAAACATTGTTATTCCCTTCAAAGAAAAGGATCCTATTCCAACCCTACAAGATGTAGTAAACTCTTTGCAACAAGAAGAGAAAGGGATTGAAAACTAGATTGCCGTAGCGATACACTTCTAGCTACATCTAAAATGTGTAGCATATGTGGATGGAATAATCATGTCGCCAAAGATTGTTTAAGCCAAAGGAAATGCACCTTTTGTGGCAAGACAAGACACATACCAAGCAACATTTTTAGGAGACCAAAGGAGTTCAAGAAGGGGACCAACTTTCTCAAGAAGACTTCTAAGACCGCCTTTTTCTATTCCCTCATTCTCAGGTTCCCATCATATGTGGTTTTCCCATTTCTTTTCAATTCCTCTAAATATGGCATCCTTTTTCTTCGACAGTCCTCCCTTTTGTGTGAACATTCCCATCATATGTGGTTTTCCCATTTCTTTTCAATTCCTCTAAATATGGCATCCTTTTTCTTCGACAGTCCTCCCTTTTGTATGTATTCACGCAACTGACTTATGACTTCCAAAGTATGCACTATTAGTAAATCCATAACTAACTTACATGAGACTTTTAAGGCATTCACCCTCTCTAAACTGGCATATCCTCCTTGATGGGCAAAACGGAAAAACATCTATCAAAACTTTTTGGTTATAAAAATTTGAATTCAAATCTTTTTTCAATTCATGCTCATGGAGTGTAAATGAATTCTTTTATTTTTGATTGACATATGATAAGTTCAAATCAAAGTTAAAACTACTAACTTTTTTGTGCGAAAAATATTTGGAAATGAGTTTAGAATACATTTTTAAATTTGGCTAGGCTTTCAAGTAACATAGCCTCATCCACTCTTTTGAACTCAACCATCAATTCATGTAACTATTTGCATGCAATGCACTTAATCTAAGAAATCCATCTAATTCCATTCATGCATAAATGCACCTTGTAATTCCCAAGTAAATATATGATTGAAAGTGATTTCGAGATCACTTCGAGATTCTTTATATCTTTTCTTCATTCAAATTCATAATTTCTTTTCTTCATGATTCTTCTCATCAAAAAATTTCTTTAATGTCTTGTAGCTTCCCATTTTATTTAGTAAACTTATATTTTTAATTTTATGATTTTGTGACTTTTTTTATTTTTGAGTAAATAACTCCTACTCTGAGCAAAGGATCTTGAAGAATACATAGGTAGTAACTAGGATCTCTATTGTATATACATATGATGGACAAACATACACCTATTTATAAAAAATGAATCATCCTTCCTACTTGAGTTTCAAATTCTCATTGCTCTATCTTCCTTTAGTCGCATTCGGCATATACCTATAGGAATTGTACCAAGAGTCAAGAAAATGGGTTTATTGTCAGAATAACCAACTCTTTTCAAAATCGGAGCTTCAATTCGAAGTCTTTTTAATTTTCTCATGGCTTTATAATGATTTTTAGTCTATGTGAACTTTCTATATTCCCTCCAAAAATCATAGACACAGTTAAGAACATGAGCAAAGTGAGATATCCAAATGGTATAAAAAGCATACGCACCTAGAAATCTTGTTATCTCTGTCTTATATTGTTATAAGTATTAGCTATCGTATTTATGGAAAAAAAAGATGGATACAATCTCCAACCATAGTGACCACATAAATGTCCAAGAATGAGTATTTAACACTAGATTTTTCAATAGAACATATTGTATCAACCTCTTCAAAACTTTAAAATATTCATGCACAATTGCAGATGTGATCCATAACAAAGTTTCTACATCGTAAAGAGTCTCAACTTCCATACTTTAGACTCTGCTCACATCCTTTCATGGGACATCAATGAATGTCATCGTCACATTTAGAATGAAATCGTGCAGGTTCATATTGTTGGCATTCATCATTTGCATTGTTGAGTCTATAGCTCCTTGTGGCAAAGTACATATATATGTACTAAACCAAGATGATTCTTCATCATGGTAATATCTACTCTCCATAAATAGATCGAATTGATCATAAATTGAATATAAATAATCCGTAGAATATATAGAGTGCCTAGCTAAACGCTTTCGCAACTCTCCTACTATGGTTCTTGTTTCGAAATTCCTAATATTGACCTTATTGAGAGGTTCTAAGTCTTTAATAAACCTCAACTTTACATTCTTTTTAGATATAGTAATCCATCTATTTGAATATGGAGCTGAAGAAGATCGAAGAAATTCTCATGTGCATCTTCTTTTGAAGCAATCTCATTGGCTGAGGTAAGTGAGATTTTGGGAGGGGTATGGGCCAAAGATTCCGTAGACCATGTGGTTTTGAAAAAATGATCATAGGTGGAACTAGTGGAGGATCAATACAATCTATCTCATGAAAATGGAGTGAAAATGTTCTTCCATGCTCTCTAATGATCCTCCTCAGAAATAATTTTATTTCAGTAGATAATAGAAACAAAACATCAGTTCCTATTTTCACTTGTTTAATAGTCTGATTGCTGAAAATTTTCCCTATGTTTTGTTGATTGCATAAACTAGGATCTTTTGAAACTTTCTTGAACTTATTGTCACTTCCTTGTGGTAAAGGTTGAGCAATGGTCTTAATCTTTTTATCAATGGTTTTGTACATTGTATTTACTTTAGCTTCAAAAGAACAAACTACCAAATCGATGATAATAAATTAAGCGGATTGTTCACAGTAAAGTGAAAACAAAGTGTGCACAGACGTTTTTTGAGGAGTAAGAAGATTAGATAGCATCGCCTCACCCAAAGAATAGCTCAAATGAGCTTGGAATCCGCCTTCTCATTCACGTATGCGAGGTAGAAAAATTATGAGAAAAAGTATGCAAATCTTGATAATGACCATGATGTTGTCGTAGCCATCAAAACAAAAGGTTGTCCTTCACTCCTTGTCTAAAGGCTGATGTTCAATGCTCATCCTGTGGAAGCCCTTGGCATAAACTTAGGAATGTTCAATGGTCATCCTAAATTCCATATACTTACCTTCATCCTGTTCTCTGCTCATCTCGATTAAAAGAACCACAAGTCCTTTTTTCTCTCTAGAAATCACTTTCTTCCTTGTGCATCTTCTCAAGTGAGTATGAGTATCAAGCACACAAGACTACCTTTTTCTATTCATTCATTCTCAGGTTCCCATCATATGTGGTTTTCCCATTTCTTTTCAATTCCTTTTAATATGGCGTCCTTTTTATTCCATAGTCCGCTCTTTTGTATGTATTCGTGCAACTGATCGGTGAACTCCAAAGTATGCGCTCTGAGTACGTCAATAAATATCTTACATGAGACTTTGGAAGGCTTGTTAGGTCTTGCTCAAGAACTTTGATGATCTCCATGCATTTTACTTAGAGATAAGTGTATGACTTCTCGTGTTACAGATGATCTCTACTTCATTCGAATGCAGCCCCCCGAAGAGCGCTTCCTAGCATCCATGGACTTCTCTATCTTCCTCAAATTCACGAAGCATTGGAAGCCTTCAGTTTTTCTTCCCGAAACCACCACCCATCCTCTAAAAGGTGCTGCGTCTTTTCCAGATCCTCAACGAACTCTTTCCTATTGAGAATCGCCGCCCCCAATAAAATTATGCCACGTTGCTCACATTTCTACTCTCGAATATCTGAACCGACTCCTTAACTAAATTGTCAATCTTCTTTTCTGTGCGTGTCAATCTTCTTTTTCTGTGTCGTGTCCAGTTGAAAGACAAAAACAAACTAGCTTCACATCACATGCCTATTTAGAATAACTTCCACACGTATTTATGCATACACACATAATTTTTTTCACCCGTTTCCTTTTTTTTCATGTCTGTTGTTTTCATTTCGTTTGATTTTAATTCTTTTGTTTTCGTTTCCACTGTTTATCTTTATTGTTTTATTACTTTTTTTTTTTTAATAATGGTTTCTCACTTATGTTTTTAGGTTCGCATGTACTTTTAAGACACAAACTCTTGAATGTACTTATTTTCTTTTAAATGAACAAATGCTAAACATCTTTTACACACAACTATGATTTCATGGAAGAAAACTCATATATTATTAACTCATGTAACACGATCCAGTACTTTGATAGTATCAGTTATTTACATCACTAGTCAAACACCCATATAAAGGATTTCTCACATGGATGAAAGCATGTTAATGTTTACAAAAAAGTGAAGTCTGGACATTGTTAATTAGCTTGAAAAAGTGGATCCTTCTTAGCTAAGCCTATGTGTATGACTTATTGAAAGAGAAGATTAAAAGCATCAATGGCAGGGGTGAGGGTACACACTTTGTATAGTGGAGCGTGGAACATTCATGAAGGGCATCATCGCTATTGGGAGTTTTTTTGCACATCGTGCCTTGAGTGGGGAACATTGAGAGAGATTGTTTTTCAAGGAGGAGGATTCATGACAGACACCATCATTATCAGTAAGAAAAGGGAGGAGAGCAAAGCTTTACAAATAAGGTGAACCTTTTGGAATGTCGTTTATTTATGGCAAGCGAACCAATTTAACATGTATCTTTGAATTCCCAAGCAATGTTGTGGTTTGAGTGGTTGATTTGCATAAAGCTATACATTCCGTTAGCAAAATGAAATACAATTTATACATTGGTGGTCTGCACAGATAAGAATTTTTGTGCGTAACACATATTTTGGTTTGGAGGTGATTCCTAAAAAGATAATCCACTTCTTCATATTCCATAACAAGAAGCATGATACCCTTTTTGTACAACATTGTTTCCAATTACATTCGCAATGGTTGAAAGACCTAAACCTGACTTAATCCAAAATTGGGTAGGTTCAGATGATGCAACATCTCAATTTAAAGCTAAACATCCATTTTACTTCCTAGGAAGATATGGAGGGTGGTCAAGCATGAATATGATATGGAACTTCTTTGATTCAAGGCATGAGAAGGGAGAATATGATGGTGTAGGTTGAGTTGTGAAAAGGGTGCTAACCCATGAGCAACTTAAACCTCATAGTGCAATGGGATGAATTAGTGTTTTTAATTCATATGATTCATAACATCTTAGCAACTTTCAGATACCCGATATCAAGTGAAAATGATAGATTGTATGGGCTATTATTGGATGTATGTCACTTAATAAAAAAAGTGTAATTTTCATTGAAATGGCAATCTTAGATTGATCAGAAACATGAATCTAATTGCCTTTGCGATATGTCTTCAACATCCTGATAGATTTGAGATTACGAAATGTATGGCAAGAGCTTTTATAAGAGTACTTCTTGTTGGTGCAAGTATCAAGCCTACACATTTGGCTAGAGTTTATGTACAATTGAAGCTCCATGGAAACCATTGCTAAAAAGTTCTTATCCTTTACCATTTGTAAAAGTCATTTTTTGACTTGAAAGAATATTTGTAATCACCACTAAACTCGTGGAGTTTGTTAGTTGGAAAAACCATGACTATACTTGAGAGAATATCTCCTAGATTAGAGGACTACTTTTAGTGAGAGCCAATGGAGGATTCAAATTCAAATTCAAATATCCCATCTCTAAAAGATGTCAAAAAACTCGCGGGACATGTGACTCCGTTTCCGAGTTCTCCTTGATCACATTGTAAGTGGGTAAGGCTTACATCATAGCCTATACTACTCATTATCATTTGGCTCTGATTATCATGCCTAAGATCTTGTACAACATTGTGTTCTAATACAATAGATCAATACTTCTCATCTATGGTCTCTCTGTCATAGTTACTCATAAAAGTTAACTTGTATAGCTCATAACTGAGTCATTTCTTCACCATTTTCAAAGTTCTATAACTTGTTGGAATCAACTCCACGTTCTCTACATGCTCAAAAAATTTTGAAAAGATAACCCATACAGAAAATTTGGAGAAAATCACATCGAAGCACTCACTGGTCAAACCCTATAGAGATCCTAAAATATCGAGGGTAGTGATTTGATTGCTAAATTGATTGCTCTGTGTATGGTGCATCATTTTAAGTGATTCCACTTGGAATCATTAGCTTACTAAGCTAATTTGATATCTCTAAAAGGAAGTTTTGTAATCACTGTAGTGGAAGCACTGAGCTTAACAAGTAGCAGATGTGTGAACAAAAAAAGAAGGTTTTCATTGATCCTTCAACTTGGAAGTAGTCTGTTCTGATTCAATCATTTCCCACATCATTTCCAAAGTACATAGGCACTTGTTTAGTGTCATTTGAAATCTAAGAGGCCCTACAACGCAACTCTGAAGCAACAAAGGGCTGGTACAAAGCAGGATTTGGCAGTACATATTCATTTCTTGGAGTGTCCATCCATCTTTCCCAATAGTGGTATCAGAGCAAAGCTAAGGTAAAATGGGAGATGGTTTTCCTTCTTTCATTGATAAACTAGATAGAAACAACTATCAAGCATGGTCCTTGAAGATGAAGACATACTTGCAAAGAAGGAGCCTCTATGGATACATCTAAGGAGATGAGGAGATGCCCATATTTAGAAACCAGGGGAGACCTACAAGACAGGAGCATGAAAGACTCAAAACATGGTGTGCCAAAGATGCATTAGCAAGGTCATACTGACTTAACTCAATCTCTTATTTTCTTCTTCCACATATTAGGAACTGTAAGACATCAAAAGAGACTTGGGAAACATTGTCTTCCTATTTCTCTTCCAACACAAGGGCTAGGAAGAACCAATTGTGGATTGAGTTTACCACTCAAAGAAAGCAAGGCACATCAGAGTATGTGACCAAATTCAAAGATATAGCTAATCTATTGGCAAGCATAGGAGAAGAAATTGAAGAGGAGCAGATTGTAAGACAAGTAATCAATGGTATTAAAGCAGATGACAAATGGGAGACCTTCACAACTTCCATGGACTTGTACATGGACATGCAGATTCCAGACCTTACCACACTCATGGGACAACTCTTCACCCATGAAGCCAAGCTCAACAAGAATGGAGATTCATAAAGAGTTAAGAGTTCTTTTGCCCTATGCACTGATAAAAATAAGTCCAAAGAGAAAGAGAAGAACAAGAAGATTGAGGATGAAGGAGCTATCTCCCAAGACAACTATGCAGGGAGAGGTAGAACCTCTAGAGGAAGGGGCATAGGAGGTAAGCAAGGTAGGGTGAGACCTTATAACTCCTCACCATGTAATATCTGTGGATTATCAAATCATACTACAGATGAGTGTTACATGAACTTCAAGAATTAGAGAGCTAGAGGATTTCAAAGAGGTGTATATACACAATCAAGAGGAAGATTTATTCAACATCAAGGATACAATAACAACTACAACAACAACTACAATAACAACTACCAAGGAGGCTACAAATCAAGGAAAGACTACAACAACTATATAGAGAAGCAAGATGATTCTCTTCTGATTATGAAGATGACTTCAAAACCAGGTATAAATGATGACCATTTCTTCTACATTGACTCAGGATGTTCAAACCATGTGGTACGGAATGTAGCTCTTCTCTATGACCTTGAGGAACCAAAGGCTAAGCATCAGGAACAAATAGGTGATGACACCAAGCACTCAGTGATTAAAGTAGGAAATGTTAAGACCTTTGATGGAAATAGAAATCTGTTGAGAAGGGTTCTATATGTACCTAGAATGACCAAGAATTTAATGAATATTGGACAGATTGTGTAAAAAGGTTTGCAGGTCAGGTATCAATATGGAGCATTTGTGGAGGATCCCCAACATGGATTCAAGATAATTGCCAAAGGAGAAAGGACAGGTAGATTATTCACTTTTGAACTTGAAGATACAAGGAATATTGCACTTTGTAGCTACAAAGACCAAACACTTTCAGAACTTGAAATTTGGCATAAGAGATCGGGGCATATTGGTGAGAGAACTTTAAAGAAAATATGTAGGGATCAATGCGTGCTTGGGATACCTAATGTATCCAAGCAACACATGATCTATAAATGTGGTGCTTGTTAGTTTGGAAAATCTCATAGGTTACCCTTCTCAAGGAAAGGCTATATGCATGAGGACTACCTAGAGCTTGTCCATACACATGTATAGGGACCAAGTAAGGATCGTTCAATTTTTGGATCAAAGTATTATGTATCTTTCATTGATGATTTCAATAGGTGGACTATCTTGTACTTTATGAAGCACAAAGATGAAGTATTCAGTTGCTTCAAAAAATAGCTTGCACTTGTTGAGAACCAAACAGGGAGAAGCCTTAAGATATTAAGGTCAGATGGAGGAGGTGAGTACTTCTCAAATGAGTTTGATGCATTCTTACTGGATAGAGGAATCAAGAGAGAAATCACAACAAGGTATACCCTTGAGCAAAATGGGGTGGCAGAGAGGAGAAATAGACTAGTTGTTGAAAGAGCTAGGTCAATGTTAAATGAGAAAAAATTACCTAACTCCCAATGGGTAGAGAGTGTATCGACTGCCACTTATCTTGTAAATAGGTTGCCATCCAAATCTCTTGATCGGATGACCCCATATGAAGCATGGCATGGTAGAAGACCTTCACTTGATTATTGCAAGATCTTTGGATGTGTTGCTTATGTGCATATCCCCTCTCAAATCAGAGGTAAGCTAGATCCTAAGGCAGAAAAGTGCATCTTCATAGGGTATGACTTGAATCAGAAAGGGTACAAGTTCTACAATCCTTCAATAAAGGATTTATGGTCAGTAAAGATGTTTTCTTTGATGAGAATGATTGTTGGTTTGCAAGTGAATGTAGGAAAGTAAAACTACCTTATGACTTGGAAGAGGAGTTTCCAAGCCTCACTAAAGAGGAGCCTAATCACGTTGAAGACATCAAATCAGATGATGAGGACATCATCAACCTAGAAGGATTCAAGCCATGGAAGTCCAAAGGCAAAACCAAGATGAAGTAACTGGAAGATAGACCTGAATCATCCAACCAAGCAATCAGAAGATCACAAAGGGAGAGCAAGAAGCCAATCAGATATGGGTATGACACTTCCTTAGTTACTAAGAACTCTGTTTATCTTGAAAAAGACTTTTCATTTGAAGATCCATCATCCTATGAAGAGGCAAAGACCAAGGCAAATTGGAGGGAAGTTATGGATGAAGAAATTGAAGCACTCAAGGAGAATGATACTTGGAAGCTAGTACCAAAGAAGGAGTCTATGAAGGTAATTGGTTCTAGATGGATCTATAAGATCAAAAGGAATTCTGATGGATCAATAAGCAGGTAAAAAGCTAGACTTGTGGCTAAGGGTTTTTCACAAACCGAAAGAGTTGATTATGAAGAAACCTTCTCAACTATGGCCGAAATTCCAACTATCAGGGTATTGGTTAGTGCGCGTGCATCAAAGAATTGAAACATGTATCAATTAGATGTAAAAAATGCATTTCTAAATGGTTGGATTTCAGAGGAGGTGTACGTGTCTCAACCTCCTGGTTATGATGACCCAAGCAAGGTAACATATGTATGTAAATTGAACAAAGATCTTTATGGATTGAAGTAGGCACCTAGGGCATGGAACCATAGGTTGACCACATACCTTCAAGATCAAGGATTCATCATGAGTAAAGTAGATACTTCCCTGTTTATTAAGAGGAGTAATTCAGAGGTAATATACCTATGTGTATATGTTGATGATATCATACTCACATGTAATGATGCTAATGACATAAAACAGATTAAGAATCAGATGATGCAGGAGTTCAAAATTAGTGACCTTCGATCACTAAAATATTTTCTTGGACTTGAGTTAGTCTATACTAACTCTAGAATTTATAGTACTCAGAGAAAGTATATACAGGACATGGTAAAGAACTTTCATTTGCAAGATCCCAAGGTAGCAAGTACTCCTATGGAGGTAAACCAAAAGCTAAGTGCTCATGAAGGTGATGTGCTTGAGAATATTGCAGGTTACCAAAGCATAGTGGGAAGCTTGAACTATGCTACTTTGACAAGGATTCATATTGCTTATGGAGTAAGTGTTTTAAGTCAATTTATGAACAAACCTAGGGAACCTCATTTGGAAGCTACCAAGAGGATTTTGAAGTACCTTAAGGTCACTCAAAATCAAGGATTATATTTTCCTTATACCTCAGATTTAGATATCAAGATTTATTCAGATGTAGATTGGGAAGGTTGCAAAGATGATAGAAGGAGTTCCTCAAGGTACCTATGATTTGTAGGTGACAAACCTATATCATGGTCTTCAAAGAAGCAACCTACTGTTGCTTTATCTTCTACAAAGGTAGAGTATAGAGGATTGGCCAATGCTACTCAAGAGGCCATATGGATCAGATTGTTATATAGAGATTTAGGTTTGCATACTACATCTCCAATGATTTTTGGAGATAATACAAGCTCACTACACCTTGTAGAAAATCCTATTTATCATGCTAGGACCAAGCATATAGAGTTCCACTATCATTATGTGAAAGGGAAGCTATTAAGCAAGGAGATTCAGTTGGCTTATGTATCAACTAATATGCAATGTGCATACTTATTGACTAAAGCATTAGATGGTACATAACTTTGCAAGTTTAAGTCTTTGATTGGATTGTAGGACATTCAAGAATATTGAAGAAGAAGACCAAGCCAAAATGTTTGGCTTGAGGGGGAGTTGTTGGTGCAAATATCAAGCCTACACATTTGGCTAGAGTTTATGTACAATTGAAGCTCCATGGAAACCATTGCTAAGAAGTTTTTATCCTTTACCATTTGTAAAAGTCATTTTTTGACTTGAAAGAAAATTTCTAATCACCACTAAACTCATGGAGTTTGTAAAGTCACAACTATACTTGAGAGAATATCTCCTAGATTAGAGGACTACTTTTAGTGAGAGCAAATGGAGGATTCAAATTCAAATTCAAATATCCCATCTATAAAAGGTGTCAAAAAACTCGCAGGACATGTGACTCCATTTCCGAGGTCTCCTTGATCACATTATAAGAGACTAAGGCTTACATCATAGCCTATACTACTCATTATCATTAAGCTTTGATTATCATGCCTATGATCTTGTACAACATTGTGTTCTAATACAATAGATCAATACTTCTCATCTATGGTCTCTCTCTCATAGTTACTCATAACAGTCAACTTGTACTACTCATAACTCAGTCATTTCTTCACTAATTTCAAAGTTCTATAGCTTTTTAGAAGCAGCTCCAAGTTTTCTACATTCTCACAAATCTTGAAGATAATCCATTCAACCAATTTGGTCAAACTTTGTAGAGATCCTAAAATATCGAGGGTAATGATTTGATTGCTAAATTGATTGCTTTGTGTATAGTGCATTATTTTAAGTGATTCCACTTGGAATCATTAGATTACTAAGCTAATTTGATATCTCTAAAAGGAATTTTACTAATTCCTACTATACTAGAAGCACTCAGCTTAATAAGTAGTAGGTGTGTGAACAAAAATAGAAGGTTTTCATTGATCCTTCAACTTGGAAGTAGTCTGTTTTGATTCAATCATTTCCCACATCATTTCCAAAGTACAGAGGCACTTGCTTAGTGCCATTTGAAAGGTAAGAGGGCCTACAACTCTGAAGCAACAAGGGCTGGTACAAAGCAAGATTTGGCAGAACCTACTAATTTCTTGGAGTGTCCATCCATCTTTCCCAAAACTTCTTTTGCGCAAGCTTTTCATAAGCTTGCAGTGCCTAAACCAACATGCACGCAGAGATCATTTGTGTTCGAACTTCTCCAGTGCCAAGCAAAGCATGCGGCTCTTTTTCTAATGCTCTTCATGCGAGTAGAAATAACATACTAAGGGGAGAAACTTGTCTCTCTCCCCTTCTACCCAATGGGGATAATGCCCTCAATGATGCCATGTGGCATCTGTGCCATCTCAACCAAAAGGGTGTGCATCCATGGTGTGACATTTCCTTCCCCTTGAAAGCATTTTCATCCTCGAAAATGTAGATGAAATGTCAATAATGGTAGAAGAAAACTCTCGGACTCCCCAAAAGCTCATGTACTCTATGTACATGGTCATCTCTGTGTGTTTTCTCCCCATGTCCTTCCCCTTAAGAAACCGCATCAGCGATCATCTCAAAGGTCGGAAATCGTTTGAGTAGTGCTTACTATCTCCCATTTACACTCAACCTCCAAACTATCACTCCCATGATGTATAACATAATCAAAATGACCTAAGTTGATATGATGTATCCTCTGTGGAGTAATAGTATGAAACAGAACTGTAAAGTGCCAAGCTTATAGGCTTGACCATACCAAAGTGGAGATAATAAACCATTCAATCCTTGAAAATAAAAAACAAAGTCCCATAACAAGTGACTCCAAACCCATCTAAGACTAAATGATAGATTGCTCTCATACCACTTCAGGTCTTTCGAATCACAAGTAATAGTTTTGTTTAAACTACCTTGTGAACTATGCAAATCCATCATTTAGTTCATATATAAGAATTTGTTGGTAGTGAAATGAAATCCGTACATTCAACTAACCAAGAAGTTTTTGGTTTTTCATCCATTACCATTGGACTAGGTTCTATTGGAAGAGCATCTATTGGCACTAGTGCAAACTCTAAAATATTCTCTTCCTCGTAGTTTGCTGTATAATTGCAAAAAGCATTCCCTTTGAGATCCACATAATCCCTAAGTAACCATCCTTGTAATTGATGTTTACACATCATGCTCATGATGTTATACCAACTAAGTGTTTGGTACCCCAATAGGTTAGATATATCCCTATCTCCTAGAAACCCTAAAGAGAAGATTCATACTGAACTCCCATCATTAATGACAATAACTAGATCATCTCATGTAGTCAAGGACCATCATTGGAGATAAACATTACTGCTTCTCTTTAGAGTCTATAGAAAATACACAACCTAAACACCATGATTAACTGATCTCCCTCTTTTCTTTGATAGAAGAGTACTACTTCTATCTAAACAACCAAAATGAGAAAGTTCAACTCTCTCTCTATCTCTCTCTATAATCTCCCTTAAGGAAAAGAGCTATGGTATTGGAAACTATTCCACTTTCCCATTCCCTTTGAAAGAGATTCAATTGAATCCATTTGCTTTACTCATCCATAACTGAGAACATGTATGTAAGTTCTCCATATGTTTCCTTCCAAAATAGTGGAGAATCAAACTCCCATGTGAAGGAAAATTACATTGAAAATTAGAGTAAATAAAATCCTTTTGAAATATAGACTAAGCTAATTTCTTCTCTCTCCTTTCCTTAAAAGAGAAACTCATGAATTTATTTACTCCTCTTCTCCATAATTCATGCATAATCCCCCATTACATACATTCCTATGAAGATGAATAAATCTCCCATAACTAATAAAGGGGTATGAAGTAAAAAGTGGAGAAAATAAATTCTATATGACGGTCAAAGCCCTCTACTAAAATGGTCATCAATGATATGACATGATACTAAAAGCAAATGTGTATCCATACTAAAGAGCTATCTTTGCCAGCCATCCTCCGTGCATGGATGTATACACTCCAATCAAAGTAATGGAATTATCCTTCTTGGAAACCTAAAAATGAGTATATAATACCAATGGTGATAAAATCACCCATTACATTCTCTATTGGAAGAATAAATCTTCCCTAAACTATGAAGGATGACACCCAATCCTAAGGAGATGTCTACTAAGAGCTCTCCTCTGATGTAGTGAGACATGCCACCATGAATGATGAGTTATTTTCTCCATGGCCATAGAAGAAGAGTACTCAAGGGGAACTCGTTTCCCTAGTCCCATACCAGTGGAACCTTCTTCATATTCATGGTGTCATAACTACACTAAATCAAATATATATTCCACATATATTTGATGGAATATGTAGGTGGACTCTAATGAATCCCATATCCTCAACTCATATTGGTGGACTCAAATGAGTTCCATGTCCTCGAACTAGTGTAGATTGGTTCTAGTTAACATGTGATAGTGGATATTAATTTGTAATAACTAGTTAGTAATAGTAGTTAAGAAATAGTTAATTAGTAATAGCTAATTCATAATAGCTAATTGGTAATACCTAATTTGTAATAGCAAACTAGTAATAGCTAATTAGTAATAGTTATGCAATAGCCGATTCATAATAGCTAACTTGTAATAGCTAATTTGTAATAGCTAATTAGTAAAATCTAATTAGTAATAGCTAGTTAGTAATATCCAATTAGTAATAGCTAATTGGTAATAACTAATTAGTAATAGCTAAAGCTAATTAGTAATTACTAATTCATAATAGCTAACTGGTAATAGCTAACTAGTAATAGCTAATTAGTAATAGTTAATTTATAATAGCTGACTCATAAAAGCTAACTTGTAATAGCTAATTCGTAATAGCTAATTGGTAATAGCTAATTAGTAAAAGCTAATTAGTAATAGCTACTCAGTAATAGCTACTTAGTAATTGCTACTTAGTGATAGCTAATTAGTTATAGCTTATTAGTAATAGCTAATTAGTAAGAAGTTAATTAGTAATAGCTAATTGCTAACAAGCTAACTAAGAACTAACTACTTAGTAATAACTAATTGGTAAAAAGCTAATTATTAATAGCTAATTGGTAACAAGCTAACTATTAGTAGCTGATTTCTAACAAATAACTAGTGAGCAGCTACTTAGTAATAGCTAAATTGTAACTAGCTAACTATTAATAGCTAATTACTAACAAGTATCCTAGAACATTGAGTCACAACAAAGGAGAACAAAGACATGTTCTCTTTTTATTTGGACCCAAACATCATGAAATCAAGCAAAAGAATGGTCCATTTCACAACCTTTATTGAAAAACACTTGTCTCTTGCTCATAAACAATAGAAAAAAGCTTGATTTTATAACCTAAGAAGTTTGAAGTAGATAGAATAATTTTCTTGGGGCCAACAAAAGCAACTTCATGATCAAGTACCCCACACCATAACCTTCGACTCTATAAAAAATAAATTTAGGACAAATAATAATAAGTGAGACCTCTTCATATACTTTTTAAATCTCTACAAGTAGAGATGATAAGTGTCTAAATGCTATTCAAAATTTGCATTAGATGAGATGGAACAAAACTTTACTGTCTTTCATGGGGCAATTTAGATAATGATCATGTCATTGTCTAGTACAAACATTGAGAGTAGGTTTTTTGCATACCACATTGAACACCACAAAGCATTTTCTAACTAAGATTTCAAAAAGATGACCTTAAACAACCATAAATGCAAAAAATATCCACAGATTGAGCAGATAAGAAAGCTCAGCATAGGTAGAGATAAGCACAATTAGAAACAAACACTTAGCATTGTATTTCTATTAAATTGATTTTTACAGTTAAGATATTGTTTACAAAAATAAAAAGGTTCTACAATAGAAGTTGATTATATGTTACCTTAGCTTCGTGCATAATCTCATCTTCTAGAGCTTTAGAACTCATAGCCTATTTTCCTTGATCCAGGATTAGCTCTTGAAGGTCAGCCATGTCTCCAGGTTCATATGCTAGTGATGGAATAGGCTCCCTTGAAGTAAGTTGGAATCTTTCAGTATTTGTAATGTGCTTCCTTCCAACCTCTTGGTCCTCATCTGGGCATTCATTCAACCCATTAATCCTCATTCTTATGAAGCTCACTTGAGCTTCATCTTTCTCTATATCTATGCAATGCATGAACATCTTTAATGAACAAGAGATAGTTGCCCCTCAAAAGGAAGCAAAGAAATTAGAGGCACATCAAGAAAGATGGTCAATGAGAAACATTACAACTACATTTTCCTGTGCCAGAGAAAAGGTCGAGCACCTAGATAACTAGCTTTTTTGGCTTCTGATATGGATTAACCAATGTCTTGTCCCCAACCACATGAAGACGTTTCTTTGTAACTACAAGGAACATGGGTACATTGGAGATTCCATTCTCATAGCAATGTTCCATAATTCTTCCTTTGCTTACTTCATTATAGCTAATGCATCAAAATGACAGCTGCCTTTATCCCTATAACAAAGCTTATTCACATCCATATTCAGTCCATTAACCCGATCATAGTACATGTACAGAAATGAACGTTGTCCTTGGATATTATTTACGAAAACAACAAACTTCCTATGAGATAACTCAAACGCGCAGTCGACAACTCTCAAGTAATGAAACCTGTGGATTTTTCATTGAATATCTGCACTCCCATTCATACAGGTCATTTTTATTCATCCAAGATAACCATTCAAAGTACTTTCTGGTCAATAATCAAAGCATTGCGCAAGATTTCATAAAGTCCTCGGTTCTCCTTCTGTCTTATCAGAGATTCACTGCCATTTCTAACACTTCGAGATCTGCTAAAAAATTAAAGTGTGTTCCTAACTGCAAATTATTTTGCCCTTTGCATACTAAAGGTTGCAATGCATGACAGTTGAAATATGCATCATACATAAAAGGAATTTGCTGTTCCTTAAACCAGAAAACGGAATCAACTATTTACTGGTAAACAGTAATGATAGCAAAGAACATATTACGGCTGCATACAGTTCAACATCAGACCTCCCTCATAGTTTTTGTGTAACGTTTCAATGAATTCATCAGCAGAACGTTAAACCAAACAACTTGGAACATGCAAATTTTCCTTCAGAAAAGCAATACGTTGTTCAGATATAGTCAATAACATGAAACATTAAGTGAAGAATTAGTGAAAGATATTCCCAACTTTGCGGTTATCCAAGTGCGAATATTTCTCTCAATACGTTCTGCATTAAGATTGTAAAGATAATCATGAGTTTGAAAATGATATCAAGTTATTACAATCCTGCTATGGTTATCGTGAACCAACCACACGAATTATGTATATTATTCCTCCTATATTAAGATTGTAAAGATAATCATGAGTTTGAAAATGATATCAAGTTATTACAATCCTGCTATGGTTATCGTGAACCAACCACACGAATTATGTATATTATTCCTCCTATAGTTTTTAGCTTAGCAACTATGTTGTGAATATAGAAACCTGAAATAGCTAATCATGTTGGATCCATGTACAAGCCTAATTGAAAGAAACACAAAGCCAAAGTCATCGCCTTGCAAACTTCTATTGACACTATGATCATCTACGCTTCAATTTCCTGTCAACTTCATCTAAGATACGTATGCACTCTGTTCATCTGCACATGCTAAGATATACAACAGGAACGAACAATAGACATCATCCTCATCATAATGAATGGGGTTTAAGGCAATTCAATCAGACACTATCTCATGTCAAGGATCTTCATTTTCTTTTAAGACAGTAAAACCAAGATAACAAAGTGAATAAATCAAAACGCTTAACTCACATACAATTAGTCCATTGTCAATCCATACATTTCATTTGTCTCTATAGAGTCCATGCGCGCACATTAGAATTCATGAAAAAATTTCTCCAGTTTCATATATGTAAGATAAGTATTGAGCGCATATAATGCAAAGTAGATACAAGAAACTTTCGAAGAGTGAGCACCAAAATCATCATACCATTTGCAGAACCTCAACGCTTGAGATTGACATATATGTATCGAGAGCACATAGTGCCTCTCTCATCGAAACTCCACCTTTTCGTCTAGTTGTGCTCAGATTATCTCTAGACCTCTATTGTCTCCAGCTACATCTGCTTCTGAAATATCGGTGCAATAGCCTTCCCGTTTCTTTGCATCAGCGTTCCACTCCACACCATAATACCATTTCTACCTTCCGATGTCCTGCGAATTCTGATCCCTTCAGCGGCCAATCCACAACAGTACAACACCCATCTCTTTTCTTCTAAACCAATCTGATGATGATCTTCCTCTCCAACTCTGTCCCTTTTTCTTCTTTATGCAACCTCGAAAATCGGCCAAATGATCGAAAGAGTTCTTCCTTATTGACAGTATGCAGCCATCATCTCTATCATTGTTTTACCCCGAAAGGAGTTCCTAAAACTCCTCACGAAAGCACTGCTTTCTTTCTCCCTTCTTTATCTAAAGTATAATAAACAAATGATCTCTTATAAACTCCTGTCACAAAGGTCTCTGTCACTCGCTTGTCAGAAGAAGGCGGCACCACTCCTGGTTTCCTCTCGAGAAAAAACCGAGAGAGCTTTTTCTGTCAGCCCAACTGCCTTAAGACTAGAAGCAGAAACTTTTTTATACTAGAATCTGAGCAGGCATCTCCATATGAACCGAAGACCCTCTAGGTCTACTCCTTTGAAAATGATGCGCTCTGAAGCCCTGTCTCCAAACTCCGAACGAAAAAGCTAAAACATAAGTAGAAGAAGCTTCCATCTGAAAAATTGAATCGTGAAGAGCGAGAGAATTCCCCCCCTCGACCAAAAACACCAGCACACGAAGAACAACCTCCCCTTCTCCGTTTCTGCTCCACAAAAACTGGCGAAGAGAGACTTCCAAAAAACGCAAAGCCCCCCTTATCTGTCCATCGGCGCCCCTCTTCTATTTTTTTATAAGGCAATCATTCCCCAGCACTCGTTTTTTTCAAATCCGAAAAAGAAGCCCCTTTTGCGCAAAAATTCCCTAGCCTTAACAAAATCCGTTTCACAGTTCACCTCTAGAAGAACACCAATCCTATTGTCATGGATATAACTTCCAACACGGCCTTCCGCAGTGATGCGTGTTGCCTTCTTCTCAGCACTAGCGAGCCCCTTTTGTTGTCATTCTGCTTTGAACATATCAACCAAGAGTCACCCACGAAGAGGAGAAAGCTATTTTTCTTGACATTCTTTGCCCATGAGGTAGCCCATCTCGTCGACCAACAAGTTGTCGTGTTACCTCCAAATACTTCTCATCAATCGTCACTTCCACTCTTCAAGTACCTGAAATCAACCATATTTTCCTGGCCAAATAGAACCGCATTAGTGCATAAAAGCCAACCATTTTCTGAACTAACATAATCCCCTCTTCTTATTTGCGAAGTCATCTTCGACAAGCCACTCTATGCTGCAATATAACCCAAGCAGCCATGAACATGTCAGTTTATAACTTGGTTGCATACCTTTCCATCGAGCCATGACTCCAACGGAACCTGCACTCATTGAAGCTATTAGTGCTCAAATAAAACACTCATGAATCAAATCATTCACTTACAAAATGATCCACGAACATGCACATATATGCAACTCCAATTCCACATACATCAAATTGCTCATGCATTCCATTATGAACATAGTCTCAACCAAAATAACACATGCATACCTTTCCATGTTTTACACATGCAACTGTCATTGCCAAAAAAACAGAAACGGAAATATCGAAATAACAACAACAACTGAAATGAATTCAACAGGAGATGCAACATACCCAAAATGCATACCCCATTATTGACCTACTATTCGCTATATACAATTATTCCATGACTAGACGTTCCCGAAGAATTCCTATCGTCGTCCTACAAAAGCTATCTAGACTCGAGTACAAGTCAAGATCTACATAAAAACCTTGGAGTGTCCCACACACTAGAAAACCCTCGGATAGAGCACACAAGTTATAAAGCAAGACCATTGCATTACCTTGCTAAAGCCTCATCCATAAGTACATATACAGTCTCCGTGCCTTCAAAAATATTGATTCAAAGTGAGCTGATCTGTCAAAAGCCGTCACATACCAATCACACAAGCAAATAACGTTCCCTTCTAGGCGATCGTCGCCCTCTCCTCTCTCTCTCTCCCCCTCAGGAGTGGGGAATAATTTCATAGGTAGATTTTATTTATTTTCACACGTTGGCCTACGTTGTCACTGGATGCGATTCGTGGACCTGACCACCCGACCAGGTTGATTCCACCCATCTACCAATGCAATGCAGCGCACAACACACAAACACATAACGAGAGACAAGTAATAGATATCAGCTAGCCCATAACGAAGTTGGATGCGGCTCGTGGTCGTGACTACCCAGCCACGATGGCTCCACCTACCTACCAACCCGTTATGGCGCGTAGCTAAGACATAAAGATATACATCCCAAGCCTATGGCGAAACTAGCTCTCGCTCGTGGTCCTAACCACCCGGCTAGGATAAATCCACCCACCTACTAGCCCACCATAGCGCATTGGTACGATCACAACAACACACATTCTTTTTCTTTTCTTTCTCTTCGTTTTTTTTTCCTAGTTAATTAATTCACCCAAGTCCTGAGAATTAGGGAGAGGAAGAAAGGGACTTTCCCACTTTTCCCACACATGCATGCAAACATATACACTCTAGCCTTTGACAGATCAACCACCTCTTCACTCCATTCTCTCAATTACAAACACTACATATGTATTCATCGAGTTGACTTTTCACTAGGTAACTACAGTGGGCTATGCCTTAGTCCCTCGTATACCTATCCTTAGGTGTCCTAGGATGTGAGTCTCCGGGATGTCTCATCTAGCCTCACATCGTACTCGCATCCCAACAACTTCCCTAGGGCGAGTCAGGCTCAACTTCAGGAGCTCCGTCATCACTTCCTATCGTTAGCACATCTGCCCAAGCCCACCCAAATGTACACTTTTCAGGATTTAATGCAATGCCTTTTTTGATGCTTCTTCTTAAAATAGCTTCGATCCTCTCCATCATGTTTTCATCATTGCCCCTGATTGCAAAATCATCGAGGAATATCTCCATCCAATCCTGCAAATAGTCTTGATATGCAGCTATCATTGCTCTCTGGAATGTGGCCGGTGCATTGCATAATCCAAATGGCATCACACGATATGCGTACGTACCGCATTCTATGGTGAAAGTAGTTTTTGATTGATCTTCTTCATGGATTTGGATCTGGTTGTACCCACTGAAACCATCCAAAAATGAGTACAATTTATGGCCAGCCACTCTGTCCAAGATTTGATCAGTGAATGGCAAAGGGAAGTGATCCTTTTTTGTGCGCTCGTTCAACTTACGATAATCTATGCAAATACGGATTTTCTTATTTTTCTTCGGAACAACTACGATTGGTGATACCCACTCGCTGGATGCGATGGGATATATAAATCCTGCCTCCAATAACTTAGTCAATTCCACCTTGATCAATTCCGAGTAGACTGGATTCGTCCGCCTGAGTCGTTGACATACTGGTCGGGTACCTTCTTCCAATTCTATATAATGTTGGCAGATTTGGGGATCAATTCCTCTCAGATCACTGTATGACCATGCAAAGGCCTTGCTGAAATTTTTGAGTGCCAACTTAATACAATCTCGTACTTCATCCGGTAGCTCTGACCCCACACTCAAGAACTTTTCTGGAAAAACTTCCCATTTTTCCGACTGAGCTTCTCGCAAATATTCCTTATTCCTTGATGACACTGTGATTGGAACGTGCTCTCCAATCACGCGTGCATGGTTGGCCAGTAAATCATTGTTTTGTTCTTTTTCAACCGCACCCAATTTCTTAAGTTCGGCTTTTGCAATGGCTTCCCGCACTTTAGTTCTACTTTCCGCTTCTCTGTCTGATTGTCGACTTCTCCTTGGAAGCTCTTCTTTTAGCATTCTAACCCTTTCTCTCAACTGTTGCACTTCCATTGCCGGAGCTAACTCCAGCTTCAACTCATCTTTTGAAGTTCCCTTCTCCAGGGATTGGGTAGCTTTGTTTTCCTTTGCATCTATACTCAACATGTAGCACTCAAATTCACTTGTATGTGTCAACCATCCCAACAACTCGTGGTCTGAGTCATCCTTGTAACATAGTGGATCTTTGTACTCGCCCACTTTCGCATGTTGGAGGTTGGCCAATTGCAGATTAAATCTATCCTGTAAAAGGTCCTTGGAAGTCTCCGTGCGCAAGGCAAATCTTACCCGCGCCATTTCTTGTCTAACCTTTTCCTTTGCTTTTTGCTCCCTTTCCTCAGCTGTTGTCGATTTCTTGCCGGTCAAGTTTGGAGACACTTGAAGTTGTATTCAGTCGCCCTTCGGTCCAATTGTGATAAATCCTGTGTGCCAATCGTGCACACATTTGGCTTGCACCAACCATGGCCGTCCAAGTAAGATCGAGAAGGTAGCCTCTGAGGTCCTTGGTCTTACTATCAGATAATCGACTTTAAACTCTAGACCGCCCACAACTGTGCTTACATTCTTTAAAAGACCCGCAGGCTTCACTTGTGTTTGATCTGCCATTCTCAAGGACATCGGCGTTTCTTCCATGTGGTTGAGGCCCAAAGCTTTCATCATGAACTCAGTCATAAGGTTGATTGCGGCTCCACTATCTAACTGAGCACCGGGGACTGCATACCCTTTAATCTCGACTGTCACAGCTGGAGCATTCAAATCAATTTGCGTCGTAATGATTTGAATGATCCCTTGGACATCTTTATCTTGTCTCTTTTTATCTCGAGCTTTCCTCGGCTTCTTAATATATTCGTTGTAGAATTGTTTCCTATAAGCAGGTGAGCATTTCAGCAATGTGCCAATGTCTAGCGTGACTTCCGTGTCCGCGAGCAACTTTACAATGTCCACTTCCTCCAAACTCTGTCTTTCCTTCCTACTCTTAGGAGCCTTCAATCTTTCAGGGAATGGTGCTATGCCTGGCACAAACTCCTTGGTCACTGGTGGAAGAATCTCTATCTCTTCCCCATCCTCAAACTCTTGTTGCTCAGCAAATCCTCCAACTTGGTTTTCTACCTCTCCATGTTCAGCTATCTTCTTTTGGCTTGCTTTTTCGCTTTCGTCTTCTGGATGCTTCTTTAAATACTCTTGGGTCCTTGTGACTACTGCCACAGTTGGTTCCTTATGTGGTTTCTTGGCCTGGTAAGCATCTACAAAATGCATTGACGAGCTAGAGCCTTTTTGAGGGTTCGGTATCTGGAACACTACTCCGATCGTAGGAATGTGCTCTTGAGCTCTCGATGTGGAATGCATCTGAGTATCAACATAATTCGAGGACCCTACTGGTCCTTTTTCCTTGCCGGCAGCGGCTTGTCGTTTTGGACAATCTTCATCAAAGTGGCCCTCTCCACTACAGTACCTACATAGTGGGGTATAATCAATTGGTTTCTTTTCATTTGGACATCTAGATTGAGTATGGCCAAAGCCATGGCATCTCCAGCACTGGATTGGACCATCTCTTCTTTGATCACGTGCGGCTCCTCTTGGATAGTCTCCTCCTTGACCCTGAGCACCATATCCATAAGTAGGTCTGTTTTCCCAACGAGATGTAGGTGGGACACTTTGAGCGGGCAATCCCGTGTAAGGTCTTTCTCTTGTATCTCCCGATTTCATGGTCCTCTCTTCATAGGCTCTCTTGTTATAACATCGGTCCTCCGTGTGATTTATCCTTCCACAAAAAGTGCAACGCATTCTAGGTGGTGATCTATCTGTGAATACTCTTGAGACTGTAGGGCATTCTGAAGCCAAATGGCCGTAACCATGGCACTTTCCACACCATGTATTTGATCGAAACACTTGATTGGGGTTTGTAGTCACCTCTGGTTTTACTGTGTATGTTTCCTGGGTCATTGTGGCAGCTTTTATAGCTTGTGCGACCAACTCCAATATTCGCTCTTCAGTTAGCGCAGGCTTTACCTCGCCTGGCATGCTAGTGGCAGCTACAAAAGCTGGGGTCGTCAATGCGGGACTTCCTTGGCCCGGATCTTTCATTGGTATGTTACCTAGGCCTCTCATTGGCTCGTATAAGAGCTCCATCTTCCTTTGTTGGCATAATTGTACTTCCTCCCAAAGCCTTGCTTGTTCCTTAGCATCCATTAAAGTTGCAGGTCTTGTCAGGCTGATATGCTGCTGTGCCGTAGGATCTCTCAATCCCGAAATGAATCTTCTTTTCAATGTCTCATCGTTCGGGGCATTCGCACCCATCTTTCTTACCAACGTTTCCATTCTCTGAATGTAGTTATCGATGCTCTCATGGACTCCTTGTCGCAAGTAATCCATCTGTTGGGCCAATCTATCTTGGAAGCCTTGTCGTCAAAACTTTGCCAAGAAGGCTTCCTTGAGCATCTGATAAGTTCCACACTCTTGAGGTGTCAAATTCCCATACCAGTTGGCTGCCTCATCACGAAGAGTAGCTCGAAAGATCCTCAACCTTTGAGCCTGGTCTACTACCTCATTGGCCGCACACGTAACCTCAAACAATTGGATAAAACTATCTGGATCCTCATCCCAAGCACCTGAGAACTTGGTGAAGTCCCCCAAGTGAACCGAAATCCGTTGGGCCATTTCAAACAGAGGTGTGATGTCAATATCACTTCGATCCCAGAAATTTAGCACACGCGGCCTCACGATCCCTCCTTCAAACTTTCGCACTTGATTCGTGACTCTCCTATGGGAGTACATGTTTTTAGCAGATTTCTTCGAGCTAGTCGAGGTTGACTCGCCTTGCAGTTCCCACCTCTTCCTTTCTCTTTCAAGGGCTCTTCTCTGAGCCCGTTCCTCTCTTTGAGTTTGTGTTGCTCCTGAGGATGAGCTCCCCTCGCTCATGTACTAGATCTTGGGTCCGCAAGCTCGACCAACATGTGGCGCTAGGCGAACCTAAGGCACTCTCTTATAGAGACGTGCCAAGCTTTTCACGGCAAACGCACCAAAATGTTTACACTTTTTAGTCTAAGGAAAAAGTGATTATAAGAGACTTTATTTTGTTCAAACTCCTCGGAATCGGTCCAATTGGATCACCTGGAGCCCATAATTATCCCTCGAGGAGTCCTTCCTTTGTATATGTACTAGTTCATATGCTTCCCGGCAGACGCACCAAAATGTTTACACTTTTTAGTCCAAGGAAAAAGTGATTATACGAGACTTTATTTTGTTCAAACCCCTCGGAATCGGTCCAATTGGATCACCTGGAGCCCATAATTATCCCTCGAGGAGTCCTTCCTTTGTATATGTACTAGTTCATATGCTTCCCGGCAGACGCACCAAAATGTTTTGCCTCTCTTAGTCCAAGGGAAAGTGCCTTTACACAATGATGTTTTACCCAACTCTCCTGAACCTAGGTCAATTTTGGTTTCCCCTAAGTCCACAAGTTCACTCCAAATTTTTGATGGAGGAGACGAGAAAACGCGCGCGATTGGATATCCACCTCCAGTGGTCAATTCCTGTAACCTCCCTTTCTTCACTCAACCCCCTCCTTTCACGTCGGGTTCACTCTTGTGGTCCGGTTCTTGCGCGCTTAGGGGTGCACACAGGGTGCCAAGAAAATGAACTTCTCTTTAGTTTAATCAATACTTAAAAACTCATGACAAGTTTGAAGTTTCAAGCCTTAATAGGGTTTTGGTAGGAAAGCATTACTTCTGCCGCACACAATTTTGTTCACTTTTAATTAGATTCGTTCCCTACAGAACTCTGCGTATGTGCTGAGCTTCACACATATTGAAGTCAACCTATTCTCAGGTTTTTCCAATGATGACCACAAAAATTAATGGAACAACTCCAAAAAAAAGTAATCGATGACTCAGATTCAATCTGTTCTTATACACACAATAAGGCGATAGCTAATGCATCAAAATGATAGCTGCCTTTATCCCTATAACAAAGCTTATTCACATCCATATTCAGTCCATTAACCCGATCATAGTACATGTACAGAAATGAACGTTGTTCTTGGATATTATTTATGAAAACAACAAACTTCCTATGGCATAACTCAAACGCGTAGTCGACAACTCTCAGGTAATGAAACCTGTGGATTTTTCATTGAATATCTACACTCCCATTCATACAGGTCATTTTTATTCATCCAAGATAACCATTCAAAGTACTTTCTGGTCAATAATCAAAGCATTGCGCAAGATTTCATAAAGTCCTCGGTTCTCCTTCTGTCTTATCAGAGATTCACTGCCATTTCTAACACTTCGAGATCTGCTCAAAAATTAAAGTGTGTTCCTAACTGCAAATTATTCTGCCCTTTGCATACTAAAGATTGCAATGCATGACACTTGAAATATGCATCATACATAAAAGGAATTTGCTGTTCCTTAAACCAGAAAACGGAATCAACTATTTATGGTAAACAGTAATGATAGCAAAGAACATATTACGGCTGCATACAGTTCAACATCAGACCTCCCTCATAGTTTTCATGTAACGTTTCAATGAATTCATCAGTAGAACGTTAAACCAAACAACTTGGAACATGCAAATTTTCCTTCAGAAAAGCAATACCTTGTTCAGATATAGTCAATAACATGAAACATTAAGTGAAGAATTCGTGAAAGATATTCCCAACTTTGCGGTTATCCAAGTGCGAATATTTCTCTCAATACGTTCTGCATTAAGATTGTAAAGATAATCATGAGTTCAAAAATGATATCAAGTTATTACAATCCTGCTATGGTTATCGTGAACCAACCACACGAATTTTGTATATTATTCCTCCTATAGTTTTTAGCTTAGCAACTATGTTGTGAATATAGAAACCTGAAATAGCTAATCATGCTGGATCCATGTACAAGCCTAACTGAAAGAAACACACAGCCAAAGTCATCGCCTTGCAAACTTCTATTGACACTATGATCATCTATGCTTCAATTTCCTGTCAACTTCATCTAAGATACGTATTCGCTCTATTCGTCTGCACATGCTAAGATATACAACAGGAATGAACAATGGAGATCATCCTCATCATAATGAATGGGGTTTAAGGCAATTCAATCAGACACTATCTCATGTCAAGGATCTTCATTTTCTTTTAAGGCAGTAAAACCAAGATAACAAAGTGAATAAATCGAAACGCTTAACTCACATACAATTAGTCCATTGTCAATCCATACATTTCATTTGTCTCTATAGAGTCCATGCGCGCACATTAGAATTCATGAAAAAATTTCTCCAGTTTCATATATGTAAGATAAGTATTGAGCGCATATAATGCAAAGTAGATACAAGAAACTATCGAAGAGTGAGCAGCAAAATCATCATACCATTTGCAGAACCTCAACGCTTGAGATTGACGGATATGTATCAAGAGCACACAGTGCCTCTTTGATCGAAACTCCACCTTTTCATCTAGTTGTGCTCAGATTATCTCCAGACCTCTATTGTCTCCAGCTACATCTTCTTCTGAAATATCGGTGCAATAGCCTTCCCGTTTCTTTGCATCAGCATTCCACTCCACACCATAATACCATTTCTACCTTCCGATGTCCTGCGAATTCTGATCACTTCAGCGGCCAATCCACAACAGTACAACAGCAATCTCTTTTCTTCTAAACCAATCGGATGATGATCTTCCTCTCCAACTCTATCCCTTTTTCTTCTTTACGCAACCTCGAAAATCCGCCAAATGATTGAAAGAGTTCTTCCTTACTGACAGTATGCAGCCATCATCTCTATCATTGTTTTACCCCGAAAGGAGTCCCTAGAACTCCTCACCAAAGCACTGCTTTCTTTCTCCCTTCTTTATCTAAAGTATAATAAACAAATGATCTCTTATAAACTCCCGTCACAAAGGTCTCTGTCACTCGCTTGTCAGCAGAAGGCGGCACCACTCCTGGTTTCCTCCCGAGAAAAAAACCGAGAGAGCTTTTTCTGTCAGCCCAACTGCCTTAAGACTAGAAGCAGAAACTTCTTTATACTAGAATCTGAGCAGGCATCTCCATATGAACCGAAGACCCTCCACGTCTACTCCTCTGAAAATGATGCGCTCTGAAGCCCTGTCTCCGAACTCCGAACGAAAAAGCTAAAAAATAAGTAGAAGAAGCTTCCCTCTGAAAAACTGAATCGTGAAGAGCGAGAGAATTCCCCCCCTCGACCAAAAACACCAGCACACAAAGAACAACCTCCCCTTCTCCGTTTCTGCTCCACAAAAACTGGCGAAGAGAGACTTCCAAAAAACGCAAAGCCCCCCTTATCTGTCCATCGGTGCCCCTCTTCTATTTTTTTATAAGGCAATCATTCCCCAGCACTCGTTTTCTTCAAATCCGAAAAAGAAGCCCCTTTTGCGCAAAAATTCCCTAGCCTTAACAAAATCCATTTCACAGTTCACCTCTATAAGAACACCAATCCTATTGTCATGGATATAACTTCCAACACGGCCTTCCGCAGTGATGCGTGTTGCCTTCTTCTCAACACTAGCGAGCCCCTTTTGTTGTCATTCTGCTTTGAACATATCAACCAAGAGTCACCCACGAAGAGGAGAAAGCTATTTTTCTTGACATTCTTTGCCCATGAGGTAGCCCATCTCGTCGACCAACAAGTTGTCGTGTTACCTCCAAATACTTCTCATCAATCGTCACTTCCACTCTTCAAGTACCTGAAATCAACCATATTTTCCTGGCCAAATAGAACAGCATTAGTGCATAAAAACCAACCATTTTCTGAGCTAACACTTCCACTCTTCATACCTAAAGAAGGAGGTTGTGGGGTGCTCTTTCACCGGTTGTCTACAGGCCTCTACAGAGTGTGATCCACCAATCACATAGTACGTGTAATCCTCAAACAAGGCATCATTGAAATGCTCCACAGAGCTGCATTCATTTGGGTCCACCATCACCAGAAAAGGAACTATACTTGCATGAGGGTTGATCTTCATTTTTGCCTTTAGGTTCTGCACATGCAGATTATGTGCCTCCCTTATCTTAAGGGGCCTCCTCTCTGTGAATTGATCAATTGGTGGTTTGTGGACAATATTAATGGGAAGGTGGAATAGGTTCCCTTTTCTAACAAGTTTTCTCTTAGCAATGTCTTCCCTCATCTTATTCTGTTCAGTACGAAAGATCCTAGATGCAAGTTCTCCACCAAGTGCAACGATAATATCCTCTGAGTCAGGACTTGACTCAATGGATACTTCATCGATGGTTTTCTTCAACTTCTTGACTCTGGTTTCTTTTGTACACACTCCTTCCCTTTGCCTTTATTGGGGTTGTCTTCTTTTGTTGTGTTGGCATTATGTTCCCTTGGATCCAAGGCATTAAATCTATGATTAGATTCTAACATTCCCTACAAATATCTGCAAGCTTTTCTAGCACACAAAACTCTCGGCACAAGAGCTCCATTTTGTAGATTGCATTTCGTAAGCCTTTAGAATCTCCACTAGAAATAGAAGGTTGTCTGAATCTTCATCCTCATAATCCACTTTAAACACCAAGCCATACCAGAAAGCCTATGTTGTGATGAGCTTTCCCCTCCCATAGGCTCCTGCAAACACCAAAAGGGTTGCATTTTTCTCTTCAATTTATTGAAGAAACCACTCTAGAGCTATCATGTCCCAAAGTGGATGATTTTTCTTATTAACCTCAATTTCCTTTCACCTCTCCTTCCTCATTGAATCATCATCAATAGGTTTTATACTACTATGTCCACCAGATGAAACCGAAATCCCGTTGCTTGCCCTCTCAAAGGATAATGAAGCCATGTTTTTCTTTCATTTCATGAGGTGACCCATGTCACGAGGAAGGAGATAAGGAAGAGAGCTCACACACACACTCTCACTCTCAAGGAGAAGCACACACATATTGAGGCAAGGAAGAATGATCTTCTTCTTCTTCTTCTATTACATAAAAGGAATGTACAAGAATGACCTAAAAACAAGAATACAACAAGTGCAATATATAAAGACTAGTACATAAGGAAAAACCTAATGTCCGCGAATGAGTGAGCTGGCAAGAAACAAATGTGCCATCACTCTCGGTAGATAAATCTAATAAAGCTCAATGAAGTATCCCTGACATATACCAGCGTGACCACTATACATGTCAGAGAAACGAAAAACTGGTACGTGTCATCCTGGATCATCACATTTTGAGCTTGATATCTCAACACTCCCCCTCAAGCTCAATGCCATATCCTGTAATCCAAGCATCTTCCGAAACTTCTTCAACTTCTCAGCTCCAAGTGCTTTGGTGAAAATATTAGCAAGCTGCTCATCTGTTCTCACATAAACAAGATCAATATCACCTGCTAATACCTTCTCTCTGATGAAGTGATAATGTACCTCGATATGCTTTGTTCTAGCATGGAAAACAGGGTTCCGTGCTAACTGTATGCTGCTAAGATTATCACAATAGATAGTGATAGGCTTTTGCACTTCCACACCTAAATCTGCAAGTAACATCTCCAGCCATGATGCCTCACATGCTGCCATTGCAGCACCTCTATACTCAGCCTTTGTACTCGACAAAGCAACAGTGGGTTGCTTCTTACTGCTCCATGTAATAGCTGCACCTCGAAGTGAGAAAAGAAAGCCACTAGTAGATCTTCTATCTGGAGTACTACCAGCCCAATCTGCATCGGTGTATCCATGAACCTGCAAATCTACACCAGCTTCATAAAACAATGCATAATCCAAAGTAGCACTCACATAACGTAGAGTGCGCCTCAGAGCATCCAAATGTGGCTTCCTAGGAACCTGCATAAACTGACTTTCAAGTCCAACATTGTAGCTTAAATCAGGCCTTGTAATTGTAAGATATATAAGACTTCCCACAGTTTTCCTATACATAGTAGCATTTTCCAATGCTTCACCTGATGTAGTATCCAATTTCAAATTCTGATCTAAAGGCATAGAAATTGGCTTACAATCAGCCATACCATACTTTTACAGCATATTCAAGGCATATTGCCTTTGCGACATCCATATACCTGTTTTTGTATGTATAAACTCAATGCCCAAGAAATAGCGCAGCACTCCAAGATCTTTCATGTCAAATTCTTGCATAAGAAGTTTCTTTACCTCTTTGATGCTTTCTTCATTATCACCACCTACAATCAGATCATCAACATAAATAGCCACAATAGTGATGCCATCATCAGCCTTCCTTGCATATAGTGAGTGATCTGCATCACACATAGAAAACCCAATGCTGGTTAAGTAATCAGCAATCCTTGCATGCCATGCACGCGGAGCCTGCTTCAGCCCATACAAAGCCTTTTGCAACCTGCAAACATATTCTGGATGCTTTGAATCTTCAGATCCTTGTGGCTGGTCCATATATACTTCTTCCTGTAACTCACCATGTAGGAAAGCATTCTTCACATCCATCTGAGGCAAAGTCCATCCTTTTGCTGTAGCTAATGCAACAAGTGTTCTGACAGTAGACATTTTAGCTACAGGGCTGAATGTTTCCTCATAATCAATGCCATATGTTTGTGCATAACCTTTAGCTACCAATCGTGCTTTATACCTACTTATGTTACCATCAGCATTATGCTTTACCTTGTAAACCCATTTGCAACCTATGGATTTCTTTCCTTGCGGCAATGGAACCAGCTTCCATGTATCATTTCCATAAAGTGCAGCCATCTCCTCATCCATAGCTTTTTCCCAATCTGCATTACCAATTGCTTCTTCAAAACAAGAAGGTTCAACATCTTCTATTACCTTTGTCATGTAGGCACAATGGCGAGCCATGTAACTATCATATGTCAATCGTTGCACTAAATTACGCATCCTCCTAGATCTTCTTGGTCCTGGGTCACCTTCTTGTATCATCTGCATGTGCCCTTCTTACTTCTAGAGTCTTCACAGAGGGCAATCCAAGTTCCTCATCAAGACTCTTTTCTAAGCCGCTTGAATCTCCATCAACATCTTCAAAACCTGCACCTCTTTTACTACCAGCAAAAAGCTTTTCTTTATCTTTCTTGGATGTATTTGATGAATTTGCTGGACTAAAATTTCCACGCAATCTTCCACTCCATGGATTTGAGTTGGAACTATTGCTTGGTGATGCATTCGGTCCACTCAAAACTTGAGATTCTGCACTAGATTTTTCAGCATTTTCTTTGTCATTTGGTTCAAGATTCAGTCCTTCTTTGGCATGTGCATAGAAGCTTGACATTTCATCAAATACCACATCTTTGCTCACCTTCGCCTGTCGTGTGAGTGGGTTATAACATTTGTACCCCTTTTGCTCAAGGGAATATCCAATGAAGACACATTTTTCTGCTTTCGGATCAAGCTTCGTCCTCAACTCATCTGGAACATGTACATATGCAATACAGCCAAAAACTTTTAGATGTGATAAGTTTGGCTTTTTACCTGTAAACTTCTCTTCAGGTGTAACTTGATGTATAGCCGCAGTCGAAGTTCTGTTCATGATGTATACAACAGTATGCACAGCTTCTGCCCAATAACAATGAGGCATATTCTTCTCAGCCATCAAGGCTCTTGCTATTTCTGCAATATGTCTATTTTTGCATTCAGCAACACCATTTTGTTGTGGTGTGTACCTGCATGAAAACTGACGCCAAATTCCATGATTTTTTTGAAAACTGCTGAACTCATTTGACATGTATTCACCTCCTCCATCAGATCTTAATGTTTGAATGTACTTCCCTGTCTGCTTTTCCACCATAACTTTAAAATTCTAGAAGTGAGTAAACACCTCGCTCTTCTCTTTCATGAAATATACCATACTTTGCGTGTATGGTCATCAATGAAAGTAACATAAAACCTGCAACCACCCATAGATGTGGTCTTTGCTGGACCCCAAACATCTGTATGTACTACTTCTAGTACATTCTCACTAACATGCTTGTCATGTGGAAATGATGCTCTTGATTGTTTACCAAATCGACATGTTGCACATACCTTTTGCATTTCAGCAACTTTGAAATTTGGTAGTCCATGGACAATCTCCTTTGACTGCATCAGTTTCAGCCTTTGCAAGTTTGCATGTCCAATCCGTTTGTGCCATATCTCTATATCTGCAATAACTCCTGCACCTTTCGCAAACATGGCTGCATTCATTTCAGGAATCTTCACATTTAAGGTGAACATCCTACCCACTTTGTTTCCTTTGGCAACCAATCGTCCATCCTGCTTGTACTCTTCTACATATAATCCATCAGCATTGAACCTGACTTGTAATCTATGGTCAACCATTTGTCCAACAGAAACCAGATTCTTCGTTATATTTGGAACATGCAGCACATCAGCGAGATGTTTTACCTTTCCGTCCTCCATAGACAATGCTATGTTTCCTGTATGCTCAATAGGATGCGATGTGTCATCACTTGTTTCAACATATCTAGGAACTGGCATTTTCTGCAAACTACTAAACCATTATGCATGAGTGGTCATGTGATTTGAAGCACCTGAATCAACATACAAGACATTATCATTCCATTTTGAAACACCAGTAGACATGGTATTCATCATGTGATGTTGAACCATAAACAGCTTCTTAGAATCATCTGCACTTGTGGATGCATAGTTGTTTTGCTGCCTTCTGTTATTTTGATTCTTTAACCTGCAATCACGTTCAAAGTATCTAGGTTTACCACAATTCCAGCATCCTTTACTATCATTACCTGAATCATTTCTTTGGAAATTTCTGCGACCTCTTTGGCTCCCCCTGCCTCAAAACTGTCCTCTTCCTCCTGCATGATTCTGTTGTTGACCTTGGTCTTGGTTACTGTTTCCTCTTCCACTTCCAAAACCTCTACCTCTGCCTCTTCCTCTGCCAGAGTAGAATACCTGTCCAGAACTAGGCTTTCCTTGGGAGTTTGAATCCTCACCAAGATTCTTTTCTTCAATGATCAGCATAGAGACCAAATCAGCAAAATTCGAAATATTTTCCCTGGTCTATATAGAAGTTCTGAACTTCTTATATGCAGCTCCTAAACCACGAAGGCACACTTCCACCTTATCATCATCATCTACATTCACGCCAATAGATGCAAGTGACTCACATATGCTTTTGATTTTTAGAGTGTAGTCACTTACCGACATGCTCTTTTTCTCCAATGTATGCAGCTCGTTCTTGAGTTGCAATTTCCGTGCCTTTGTATTGATCTCGTACAAAGTGACCAAACTGTTCCAAGCCTCTTTTGGAGTCTTGGCATCGTGTATGTGTCCAATCATGCTATCCTGTATGCTAACAGATAGCCAATCCATTACCTTTCATGCTCCTTGATTCCATTCCTCATATGCTCTTAACTGTTCTGCAGTCTGATTCCTTTCTAGTAACTGCGGAGCATTTTCATTCTCTCCTTCGATGTAGTTCCAGTAGCCTTTTCCCATCAGGAAATTCATCATTCTGAATCTCCAAGCATGGAAGTTGTTCTTATCCAGCTTATCGCTCATAAGCTGACTCATTCCATCTGTGTTTACCATTTCTGCAACAATTCAGAACACCGCAACACACTACAAGCAGCACTTCTGCTTGAACACTATCGCACTATGACGTGACAGTTCGATCTCAGAAAAACACACTTTTCATGTATCAACAGTACACGAAATCGCTTGAAATTCTGAATCTGGAATATATGAGTGTCGGGAACACAACGCAAGTTACAGTTTCTGGAACTGACCTGGTTTTTCTATGGGCCCCACCTTGCGGGCTCGAAACGGAGGTCGAGATGGCTCCGAAACTTCAATCTGACAAAAACAAGTGATCCTAAAGGGATAACTCCCGAAAATATTTTAAGGTCTTCTACCTTCACGGCGATTTTCGTAGCAAACGGAGGCCGTTTGTGAAATCACGTTTTCTCCACACCTTGCCGCATAGTCTTCACCGTCGCCTTCTCCACGAGCTCTCTACAGCCATGCTGGCTCTGATACCATGTCACGAGGAAGGAGATAAGGAAGAGAGCTCACACACACACTCTCACTCTCAAGGAGAAGCACACACACAGATTGAGGCAAGGAAGAATGATCTTCTTCTTCTTCTTCTATTACATAAAAGGAATGTACAAGAATGACCTAAAAACAAGAATACAACCAGTGCAATATATAAAGACCAGTACATAAGGAAAAACCTAATGTCCGCGAATGAGTGAGCTAGCAAGAAACAAATGTGCCATCACTCTCGGTAGATAAATCTAATAAAGCTCAACGAAGTATCCGTGACATATACCGGCGTGACCACTATACATGTCAGAGAAACAAAAAACTGGTACGTGTCATCCTAGATCATCACATGTTGAGCTTGATATCTCAACATGCTCCTATCATGAGGTTGTTCTCTTGTGCTCATAGTAACCTTAAGCTTCTTCACAGTATTTTCCACACTTCCCTTATTGTTCCTAGAATGTATAGAAATTTTTGTTCCCTCTCTTTAAATGTCCTCGATCAGGTGCAAGTCAATGCCAAGCATTGACTTTAAGGTGCAAATCGATGCCCGACATCGACTTGCAGCACAAATGCAATGTCAAGCATTGACTTGTAGCTCAAAAGGCAATGCCAAGCATCAACTTGCACCTTAAAGTTGATGTCTAGCATCGACTTGCACCTCAAAGTCAATGCTAGGCATCAACTAGCACAAAGTCGATGCCAAGCATCGACTTGCACATTAAAGTCGATACCTGGCATCGATGTGCACTATAAAGTTGATGTCTGGCATTGACTTGTAGGTCAAAATTGATGCCTCGCATCGACTTCTGGCTGACTAGATAGCTCATGCAATTAATGTCAAGTCGATGCCAGACATTGACTTGGAGCTGCAAGTTGATGCCTAGCATTGACTTTCTAGTGCAAGACAATCCCAGGCATCGACTTGCACCTCTATGTCAATGCCTAGCATCGACTTGTATCTGAAAGTTGATGCTCACCATCAATTTTGAGAGACAAGTCGATGTCACGCATCAACTTGCACCTACAAGTTGATGCCAAGCATCGACTTGCACCTCTAGGTCGATGTCTGGCATTGACTTGCATGTAAAAAAAATAGAACTTGCATGTATCTAAAAATTAAGACCCTTAAAATATAGGAATTCTCTAGATACTAAAAGGGAATCTTTTTTCAAGCAAGATTTTTGGGTACCTCTAAGTATTCTTGGCAGCACTCTTCTTCTCCATTTACTTATCTCTACTTGTTTGCTAGGTGCTTTGCTCTTTTGCTCTCAGGGCTATGCTCTCTCTCGGCTTACAGATTTTTGAAATGAGATCGATCTCCTCCTCCACTGTTTATCAGCACATGCATGGCTTGAACTAGCAATGGAGTAGATCTAATTGAATCAAACTAGACCCTAACCACATTAACAAAATCGACTATGTAGTTGAACCAAGAACCACTAGGTATGCCAGTTTAGGGTCTGATAAGAGAGGTTATTCAAATTTAGGAAGGAATAGGTATGCCAATTTAGGGTCTAATAAGAGAGGTTAGTCCAACTTATGTTTTCCGTCTCTTTTTTCTTTGAATATTCGAATATTGTAACTCTTGGAAGCAATAAAAGAACTAGATCTCATGTCTTTTGATAAGAAGACTACAAGGAATAAGGGCGCATAGCGACGGTTAAGGCGACACAATTTTGTCGCTATAAAATTGCAAAATGCATCACAATGAGCATCGAGCCCGCACCATCAATTAAACGACAAGCCAAATGACATGTTTTTTCAACGTATGGCGCAACGGGGTGTGTGATGCTCGCATAGAGCATCGCTAATGCGATAGTTTTAAAAAGTGTCACATAAGCGATGCTTTCTGCATCGCATAAGCGACACTAAAAAATTTTGCCTATGCGATGCCAATTCCAGTGGCTTTTGCAACACGTTACCATCGCTTACACGATGGTCTGTTGACGGAAAAAAATTAAAACTTTGGAGGCTCTTCGATAGACATTTTCACGCATCTGATCAAAGAGCTCTCCCACGTTCGCAATTGCGCTGCGCTTACGAGCTGAAACAAGTATATGCATAATTGTTGTTTTGCCTAAGCTCTCTTATTGTCTCCATCTATCTATGTTTCTCTCTTTTACATCTTTCTCTCTTCGAATTCTCTCTCTCTCTCTCTCTCTTCTTTCTCTCTTTATTGCAGGTTATTCAAGAAGCTAACCAAGCAAAAAGTATGGCTAACTATTGTAAATAAAATTTCTATTCTTTGTATATCATTTGAATTGTGTTATTTTAATTAGATAGCATACTCACACTTATTGATATGCACTTATACACTTATACATGATGAAGATGCACTTTCACACATATACACATATAGACATGCACATACACACACATATATACACACAGATACATGTGCACATACACTTAGACATACACACATATACACATGCATATGCACAAACATTTCTACAACCACATAAAAAGACTTACATGCATGCATTATTGCATATATATATATATATATATATATATATATATATATATATATTAACATATACGTAAATACATGTATATGCACATCCACATGCATGCACATTCACATGCTTGCACATGGATGCAAATGGAAATGCATCCACGTACACATGCATGTTTCATACATATGCACATGCATATACATACATTATACACATATATACACATATATACACATATATACACATATATACACATATATATGCACACATGTACACACACATATACACATGCACACACACATGCACATACCTACATATACACATATACATGCACATACACACATATACACATAGAGTTACACATATACATGCACATACATATACACACACATACACATGCACATGCACATACATACATATACACACACATACACATGCACATACATACATATACACACACATACATATACACTTACGTACACACATATGAATGAATTATATAATTAAAGTATTAAAACATATGCTTAGTATAAACAATAATAACAATCAATAGAACAAAACTCTTCATCACTTAATACCATACACACAATTCAAAACATAACTGAAATGAAAAATATATAGATTATATATATATATATATATATATATATATATATATATATATATATCAATGTAAATACATATAATCCAATGTCATAATCAATCAGAATCCTAATCATCATTATCATGATCATCATGACCATCATCATCATCAGCAGCAGCATCATGATCATCCTGATCATCATCCTCATCCCCATCATCATGATCACCCTGTGATGATCGAGATCATCCCTCCTGTGTCTATCTCTCCACCTCATCCATATCTCCCTCTCCATAATACTCCTGTATTACATATAACAAACATAAATAAGTAAAACAATTAAACCATTCATAAAAATAAAGTAATTATATAAAATATAATAATACTCACAAAGGCATCTGGATGACTTGCATAGACTCGCTCAAACGCCGATATCGAAAATGTGTAGCATACTTGATCTCATGTTTCGTAGGATATTGGCCATAATCCTTTCGCTGCATTGAAACAAATAAAAAAGATAAGTTGCTTGCATTTTAACTAAAATAAAAAATATACTCACAATAACACATATACTTACAAATGTAGCTACAAAACCATTATAGCCCATTTGGCCTAGGTGCGATGTTTGGCCGGACTCCAGTCTCTTCTTTGCACCAACCTCTTTATTTAAGGAAAAGGAAGTACAGAAATTAAATGTAAAAAATTACTAAAATATATGAAAATTATAAATATAAACTATTAATTTGTGTACCTTCTACTGAGGAAAGGACTCTTGAAGATGTAGCTTTCTACGAAAAAACTGCCTCAGGTGGTATGTTAGGTCGCCTCTTATTTTTTTCCACCATACACTATCTCCTATTAATTTAATCTCAAACAGAAAAAAAATCAGAATACATACACATATATACACACACATACACATACACATACCCACATACACATACGCATACCCACATACACATACCCACATACACATATACATACATATAACATAAACACACATATACCTATCCACATATATATGTACACACACATGCATGCATATACACTCATTCATACAAAATACATGCATTTATCCCACAATAATGTGTATTTGTGTATATGTGAATATGTGTGTATGTGTAAATCTATATATGTGAATATGTGTGTATGTGTAAATATGTATATGTGAATTTTTTGTGTATGTAAATAATGAGATTTTTAATATCAAGTACCATTATTTGTAGATTTTGATCAATCACATGGAACTCCACCACCATCTCCTCATCGTGCAACGATTGTATACTGTAAGTATATCAAACATTTAATTTTAAATATTTTTGATGGATACATAACTTATATATTTTTTTGTTTCTTATTATGTGTAGATTCTGATCAATCAGAGGGTACTCCACCACCTCCTACCTATGCAACGACTTCACATGTGTCCTCCGATAGGAATTATGATGAATTTTACTCTTAAGAGCATATTATATGTTGGTGTAACTCTTGTTATGGCACGTATCGAGGACCATGATTGGAATGTATTGAACATGAGGGAGAGTATGGTATTCTTGATCCTGCACCATGAGCTGGTCAACGTGATAATGCTTGGGTATGTATTTTTTATATAAATTAATGTCATTATTTTATTTAAAGACCATATACAAAATCAAATTACTGTTGATATACATGAATACTTGCTCGATGATGATGATGATGATGATGATGATAATTTTTCTCATAATGTTAATATACCTCATACATGTCATGGACTTGCTGTCCATCAATTACAAGCAAAGGTTTCTACAAATCCTCTACCTCCTAGTTTAGAGACTGAAACGGCTAGAGATTATCCATTGCCAGCTCGTGATCATTCTTTAGTACAAACATATGATAGAAGAAGATATGGAGGATGGAATAGAGGACCACTTCCTTTAGATGGAGAGGTTTTCAACTTTTGGGGTAATCGCTATATGATTGCTTCATCCACTATTACTAATGCTCGTCGTGGTCTCTTTATTGTAGAGGATTTGTATGTGCCTCATAACTCTGAAGTCACTGTTATGTCATTTTGCAGTCCTATATATGGATGGGGAGATTGGCATGAACTTTCACATTATGTTCAAAGCATGAGTACTTATGGAATATGCTTGAACACAGCATCCCTTACTAGTAGAAGGATTTTACAAGAAGAAAATGAAAGATTATATATTTATGGAAGACCTTACACACATGGAAATATAGCAGGTTTAATAAATAGTAGTCGAGGGTTACATAATAGTTCAAGGACTAATTGCACTTTGAGGAGCATGAAAATAGTCATGAATCACCATACATGAGTAGAGATGTATCAAGATACATAGTTGTCAATGCTATTACTAAATTACATGCCGGTGATGAACTATCAATGAACTATGGATGGCGTAGACCTCCAAGAGCACCTTTTAGCTAGAGAGAATAAAAATTTTCTATCCATATTTAATAACTTATATACTTAATTTTATATTTAAAGTTTACCTTTTATTCATTTATGGAATACTAATGAATTTTATTTATATGTGTAGATTCCAACATATGATGTTGATGATATTCCTCCACACCATTCACAATTGCCAGTAAGACCTCATTTATCAGAAGCTTCTATGAGGAGGCTACGCAAAAGTAATCCTGTGGAATATGAAAGGTTGAAAGATCTATATTCAAAAGACGATAAAGTACAAGATTTGTATGACAATGATGAAGATGATGGCATGGCAGATTTTATTGAAGATTGGTATCAAATTGACAGTGAGAGCATTGATATTTCTAAAAATGAGAAACATCTTGGAGAGGAATGTCTAAATCACGTATATGAAGGAAGTGGTTTGACACGACTAAGTGGGAGATTACTTATTCTCAATCTTCAAAATCCTTTTGGATGGAGTAATGTATCTGTTTCGACACTATTAAGGTATAATCTTCAATTTTCTATCTATTTATATATATATGCATATATATATATATATATATATATATATATATATATATATATATATATATATATATATATATACATGCATATATAAACATACACATAATATACATGAATGCATACACACATATAAACATACACACACATATACACACATACACATGTTATGAGAGTAAGGTCAAATTATACATACCTATATCGAATGAAGATGTTTTGTCCATCTAGCCTTTAGAATTGTCCACCCAACCTTTAGAATCTTCTTGACACATATGTTTTCTCCTATTTTAGTCGACCTAATACCTGTGCTGCTAATTATACAAATATTAAATAGCAGTTACCAAGGAGGGTATTACGCCACATGTAAAATGGGAGGAGCAAATTTATCTTGAAGATTTTGAAGGATGGAAAAATAATTTTAAAGGATGGGCGAACAAAAGTGTACATTCAATGCAGATTTTTATTCTTACTTTAGATAAGGTAAGAATAAGAACTTGAATTGAATGGACACTTTTTGTCCACCCATCTTTTAAAACTATTAATGCATCTTTCAAAATATTCGCAAAAAATTTGATCCTCCCATTTTACATATGACTAAATACCCTCCTTGGTAACCGCTATTTAATATCTGTAAACACCTTAGCAAGATAGGTAATAGATTGACTATAAAATGGGAAATTTCCAGACGATTCAATGGTCTAGATATGAAACTTTGCAAACCACAATATACAAAAAACAATTAAAAATGAAATCAAATATACACATCTACACATGCATATATACATATACATACATATATACACATTCATACATACACATACATACATACACATGTATACACACATACATATACATATATGCATACATATATGCATACATATATATACATACATATACACCTATAAAACACATATAAATACATATACACATACACATATGTATATGCATGCACATGCATATTCACATCCACATACACATACACATAAGCATACACATATATAAAATTATATGCATATATATATGTATATTTATTTATTTACTTTTTTAATATACCTTTTTTTGATGAGCTTACAGGTTATTATCTGAAAAGTTTTTACCAAGTCAGAATATTCTTCCTACCTCACATGATGAAATGAAGAAGATAATCAACAATCTTGGTATAGATTATCAATGTATACATGCATGTCCTAACGATTGTATTTTATATATAGGTGAATATGCAGACTCTTTGACATGTCCCAAATGTTAATCTCCTCGATATAAGGGCGAAGAAGGTAAAATCCCAAGAAAGGTATTGAGACATTTTGCATTGGCTCCATGGATTAGACATATGTTTCAAAGCCCGGAATCATCAAAGCTTTTGACTTGGGGAGATGATCATAAAAGTACTAATGGAATAATCAGAATTCCTCATGATAGTGTTGCTTTTCAGCATATTGATTCTACATGGCCTGAATTTGCACAAAATCCACAGAATCTAAAGTTAGGAGTTGCATTAGATGGGGTTAATCCATTCTCCATGAAATCCAGTAAATGGTCAACATGGATGTCTTTGGTTATAGATGGATGTACAACAAAAGGAGTACGAGATGTGATCTATCGTCTTGGATCACTTATAAGGTAATTATAATGCTTTTATATTTAATATGTATGAATATTGTGTATCTTTTATTTTTGAATTAACTTCTTTATAATTGTTTTTATGATATGTATAGGTGGATTACATCCAAAGAGATTGACAAAAACTCGATCCCACAAAAAAAACGTGAATGCAAAGAGCTACTATGTTTGATGGAGAAAGAACTTCCTACTTCATTTTTTGATATTCAGGTTCATTTCTTAGTCCATCTTGTAGATGAAATAGAGATTGCAGGTGTTGTCAACACTCGATGGATGTTTTGGGTTCAGCGATTTATGAAAATATTAAAAGGTTATGTGCGACAAAAAGCAAAACCAAAAGGATGCATGGCAAAGGGTTGGATGCTTGAAGAGTGCATGGATTACGTTAGTGAGTACCTTGAAAGAGTTTATGAAGAAGCTCCACGTGCATGGACCAACGAGTCTTCTTCAAAAATAGGAGATGAGGTATTATCAGGTAAGGGAGTTCCATTCTTATTTACATTTCAAGAAAAAAATGATATTTCTACTTTTGTAGCATATAATGGTGAATGCATGCGAGCATTCCTTAGCGAGTACGAGGAACTTCAAAATCTCCGAAGCAAAAGGCGAAAAACCAAAAGATATAGACATAATCTTGATAATAATGAGATTATAGATATATCTTCTTTCACGGATTGGCTATGTAGTCGTTTGCAACACGCCAATGCAAATAATGAAGAAATCTCAGATGAGCAGAGAGAGTTAATGATAGATTGTGAATGAAAGGTAATTTTATTTTAATAATATTTTATTTTTTTCATATATGTATATCAGTTTCTATTTACTAATTGAATTTCTTTTGCAGGCTTGAATGTTCACTAATATGTGGGCTTTTGGAGAGCATATTAGAATCAAAGCCATTGATTCTTTACCTAAAACAAAGGATTCTAGTATTTTTGCTTCTTTCAAGCAACTATCACGTGCTAGCTCAAAAGACACAAACCTTATAGATGGTGAACTTGGTTACCTAGGAACTAATGTTGGTATCTACGAAATTTCATTTGTACATTCAAATAGGTAGAAAAAAGTTTATATTTTTTATGATAGAGTTAGTTATCTTTTTAAGCACCTAATAATGGGTTTTTGTTGTTATAGATTTTGATAGGTCATTTTGAAGGTTGACTGATTTCGAGCCGAGTATAAAGGTAGTAATTCCACATTAACAAAGGAATTATCTGGGTTTTGGGCAATTTATTCTTCCAAGGTAATGAGATCTACTAAAGAACCATATATTCTTCCTAGGCATATTGAACAAACATTTTTTTATAAAAACCTAGATGCTCATCCTTGGTGGCAATTCATTCATGTGCAACCTAGAGGTAGGTCATTGTTTGAACAGTTTATTGTTAGAGAGATCGAAGAAAATCCTCTTGATGATTCAACATCAGATACTGATACATCAGCATCTGAAAGAGAAATTAGAATCATTATACGTGATAATGATGCTAATCGTTTTGATGAAGAGGAATCCATCGGTGGGGTAGGAGCAAAAGTGGGTCCAGGCAAGAGGAATTTGGAAATGAAAGAAGTCATACTACTGATCATCACACTAGAAACCAAAGATAAACCAAAAACCGTGATAATCATGTACTCATGAGTGTTGTTGTCCATGGACATATACAAATTAAGGGGGTAGCAATGGCCAAATACAAACTAAATGAAAAAAATACAATGTGTGCAAGTAGAGCGTAATACACACTTAGTAAATGATCCTTGAACATAGGTGAGGACCATGTGAAATTCCGCTACAATGCAGATCGGGAACAATGTATACTTATAATGTGGATGGGAATATGAAAACGTCGCTTTGGTTTTCTCAACTACAAGGCAAAAAAGCTCTTGGCTTTGTACTTTGCTCTTTACACCCAATCTCTAGTAACTAAATAGAAAATCATGGAAAAAGAAACTTTAGTACATTGGAAATCATAAAAAAACACTTCTGAAAAAAAACTTTCCCCTTTAACTTTGATCATTTTCTTTTAGTTTTCATTTGATTTTTATTTTTCCTTTTAAATTTTGTTTTATTTCTTTCTATATTTCTATTCTCTTTTTGTTTATTAACACAACTCTATTTTTTCTATTTTTCTCTTAATTTTATTTTATTTACATCTAATGTCTTTTTATTTAGTTGTATTAATTTACATAATTTTTTTATTGCTATATATCCATTTATCTATTTACATTTCATTCTTGAATTAGTTTTATCTTAATTACTAACTATTATTAAATTAAGTTGTTTGTTTTTAATTTATAGTCAATTATTTTATTAGCACCAACAAAATAATAATAAACAAAACAAATTAAAAAAATCTCTCTCTTTATCTCTCTCTCTCTCGTCTGCCTCGATCTCTGCCGCTTCTTTGGTTCTCTCTCTTTCTTTCTCTCTCTCTCTCTCTCTCTCTCTCTCCTTATCCATATCTCTCTCCTTTTTGGTTTCTCCACTTTTTCTCCATTTCTCATGTGCACTCACATTGAGGCCTTGCATAAAAAGTGAAATGTGTAGAGGAGGGTCCTTGTGAATAGAGCCCATATATTCAAATAATGACACCTTTATAACCTTAGAGCATTCTTGTGTTTTGTTGTTCCTTTACGAGTATACAAACAACAAAACCAATTAAATTTACTAGGATGAACAAAAAAAATACAAGAAAATCCAAATATCCATTTTCTACTATTCTAATGGATGATGACATAACATCACAATTTACTGAAGTATTCCTTTCGAAGCAAAAATAACTCTAGATGCATACAAATAATGAGTTTGTAGGGATACTTTATCATCCATAAACCAAAACGTTTACAATGATATACAAAGGGTCAATAGTTGACAAGACTTGAAGATGCACAAGAACCTATGTAATCATTGTTAGAGACCACCCACACATGGGCACTCGAATTGGAAATTCCAGAAACCTTTCGAAGGAAGGGAAAGTAGTTCAATGTTGGGGCTTGGAGGGTTAATGCAACTTTCACTACAAGAATAGGTGGAAAAATGGATATAATCTTTTCCTTCTTCTACCATGAAATGTAAAAAACTGACATTGAAGAAACTATCTATCTTCTATAAGATACGATATCATATGGGAAGCTTGCGGTATGTTTCTCTTCTCTATCATAAGACCTTTATGAGACATGGACTCTCGGTCACATATCACTCCCTCTTGGCATGGGACTCCAAGGTAGCACGATTTGACTAACCTTTGTGTTTTTTGGAAAATTGATTTTCCCATGGCTCCTTCTATATTAAAACATTGATACATTTGTTTCTTGCTTCCATCAATTGGAGGCCCTTTACGTCCTCACCGACATGTCGAATTCGCTTTCAACGTTGAAGAAATCCAAATCGAAAAGTACTCACAACATCCTTGTCCTTGGTTCCTTGCCTTCTTCCCCAAAAATGTGTACTTAATCTAAGAAAACATTCCATCCATACACAACCTTTGGCCTAACCGGCCATTATGAGAGGTATGCGTATGTGAACAATCAGCGGGTGTATGATTGTGCTTTGTATTTTCAAGAGAAAGCGTTGGCTTCATATTTTAGGTATAGATAAATCAAACTTTCGTTCTGTCACTCACTAGTATTTTTTACATAAAAGACTTGATACATCACCTTGGATAGATGTATTCTAATTCTTTTCTTAAAATGTTAATAAATTATGTTTTATGTGGGTTGAAATAAAATGACTTTTTTAATTTGATTTTTCATAAAATCGTGTAATTTTAATCATCTAGATTTCTAATAGGAATTCGTAATGTTGAATATAGCACGTTTTCATAAAAAAAATTCAAATGGAGATTGAAACAAAGATTTGTGATCTGAAATGATATGCTTTTCATGCCCTAATTGAATTGAATGTTATCATATCTATGAAACAATTGGAAGGAGGCTAATTTTTCCTTCTTAGCATATTTTTGTAATTTTTGAAAGAGAAAATTTTATAGTTCTCCTTTGTTATGAATTCGTTTTATCTATGTATGGCTTCACCTCCGTGCCGCTAACCAAACCCCAAAGACCCTTTCCCAAAACAAAGTTATGAATTTCAGACTTTCAAGGTTAGTAGTTACTCTTTTCAAGCTCCTCAATCTGAGTGGTGTATTCTCCCATTGTGTATGAGACTATATAGTGGCTCCAAATACCTCTTGGATTGTGGAAGATGTGAAAAATAATGATACGTTACCTTTCCACAAGAGCCTTCACTTGTCTTGAACCTTTTAGTGATGGTATAATCCCCCCCCCCCCCTTTGTTTCAACTCCTCCTTCAAACCTTCCTTGTATTTTCTTCAATCCTTGGGTGTCAAGAAGATTCAAGGCCTTCTCCTGATGTCCTCAATGCTGAAGGTTGAGCTCTTATACCGTTGCTGGATTATATCCACTCCAAGTTGCAGTAGAAGATTGATGGGCCCTTCATAGGAACAAAATGTTCACTACCATAGTCCACCAAAAAATTGATTTCTCTCTAGAAGCAAGGAGTGAAACTTTAAACTTTTGCACAAGTAAGGGATCCTCTACAAGCTTTCCAGCAAGTTATAGATCACACGATTTGGATAATGTGAGCTATATCAACCTCCTTCGACAATATAGATTGGTAGTATTTTAGAATAGGCAGCTTGTACATATGTGTGCTCTTCACACACATACACTTGGAAATATGTATAGATAGACCAATGAGATTTCAAGATCAATATAGACAAGGTGAAGGATCACTTGATGCTAAAACTATACACAAAATAAAACTTATAATTAGAGCTCCAATACTAGGTATCTTGCTCATGAAATAGATAAATAATCAATGAGATTTAGATGATCGAATATTTCTTCCTAAGAGACAATTCCAGCTAGCAAGGGGCTAGCTTAGCTACTCGGTAGCTTAGACCTGGAGTATAAACTCCCAATGAGATCTCAAAAGTACACAAATGAAACTAGAGGATGGCCATGACTTTCTTCCACTCCATCCCCTTTCATGGTTTACACCTATCCTTGAGAAAGACATGGATATTCTGTATGTGTTGAGGGCCTTTGTTCGAGAGTTCACATCAATTTTTAGAGACACAATTTGTATATGCATTGATGAAATAAAACTAAGGAAGCTTAATCATAGAAAACGGCATATGTGTATTTATGCATGAGAATTCAAACACACCATTTTCTAATCTCATATGGTATGAGGATTATTTTATCAACCAATTCTCATGGGGCTTGTGTGAGAATGAAAATGACTTCATGTTAACGATGCCCAAAGTAAAGACTTTTAATGAATTTATTAATGAAGAGATTGAGTTTGATAATATATTCTTGCAGAGATAGCAAAAGAAGAAAACTTGAGTTGAATATTGGGGGTACAAGTTGATGTCTATCCTTGAGCAACATATGTCATAAGAATATCATCCAAAACAAATGCAATCAGATAACATGAGAGTCAAAGTGATTAGATTAAATACAGACGGATATGAAAGACATTGGATTCTGACTTTATTGTGGAGATCATCATCATATGGCATTCAAATATCCAAAAAACGAAATCATTTGCATTCAGAGCTACCACAATCGCTAATCCATATCAATAATATCACTAATAGGATCAAAAGTTGAAATTGATCTATCATCATAATTATGCAAGCAATTCCATACCTAGACATTCTACATACCAGCCCCACTCCATCATGGACATGAATCGCCATCACGTTCTAGTATCACATACTCAAAACTCTACAAAGACAAAGATCTATGAAGAATCAAGAACTAGAAGATCTTAAAGTGATATAATTATTTTGCAAGGTATTGGTTGTTTGAAGAGTAGGAAAGTCATGGACACTAAGGATACCATAATGAATACTACATTTCATGTGACTTCTCATATCTAGTGGTTGGTTAATCATCTGAAAAATATAACATCACTATCATTCCATCAAGGTGGAAAAAACCTAAGAGGAATTTTTTTTTTTTTTAATATAAAGGAAGTTCGGCAATAGCCTACTCTCCCGGACTTGAATTAAATTAATAAACAAAGGTACAATAGAAGGGGACTAGTGCCCACGGGACCCCCCAAATCCCACAAAGCAGGGGAAGCTTGGTTGATTCCTAGGTTGCATTACAAAGAAGGTTGATCACCCTCTCGTCGCCCTCATGCGGGACCCACTTGGGTTTGAGCTTGTTGTTGATCAAAAGGAGGACTTGATGGTGCCTGAAGGGGGGGGATTTCTTACTGTTGACAATCCTTTTGCCAAGGAGGAGTAGAGATTTTTCAATCGACCACTCCCTGGGGGAGTCGCCGAAGTTGAGAGCACACCGCTCCCGCCAAATTTTCCACAGGACTTCCCCTCTGATTGCGTTCCAGAGAGCCGCAGAGCACCCAATCGCTTCACCCAAAAGGACTTGTTTCCAACTAAGCTGCTTCTGAACTCTGATTTTCAGTCCAACCATCTGCCAGATTCTGTAGGAGTTGGGGCAAGTAAGGAAGATGTGTGGGACATCTTCAATTGCGCGGTGGCAGCGTTTGCACCACGGAGGGATCCCACAAATTTTGCTTGCCTTATGGTTAGTCCAAATTCCTCGATGAAGAATTTGCCATAAGAGGACCGACTTCTTAATCTCTATAAGTGGGTGCCAGATACCCATGAATTTCATGTCCCACCGAAGCCGCGTCCAAGACCGGCACCACTTCTTGTTGAGGCTGATCTGGAGGTCAGTCGTTTCATTGATGTTCGGGATTTTGAGTAGGCTGTTTCCATTGTGCCATTTGAGACCACGCGCGTTCGGGGCGTCATGTCCATGAGAAGGCGAGTTTTGTGACGATCCCAAGCGAGGCATCTGCTTTGCAAGGTGTTCCATTCTTCGTAGGAGATGTTTATGCGAGGGTCGATATCCTCGTAGTTGATCCAACTGTTGGTGTCATGTTTCCAGAGGTGTTTCCATTTTTTGAATCCTTTGTTCCATAACTTCTTGGCATTTTGAATGTTCCACGGCTCCACACTCCGGATGCCATGAATCGGAAACCAGATAGAGTCGTTTTGTCTGATTCCGGCCGCCCACTTCCAGTCCTCACTAACTCTTGTGAAGCTTTTGACTTTATTCCAGCCCTTCCAAAGAGAGCATACGAGATTGGAGCCTTTCGGGAAGACAGGTATCGGGGAGATAGCAGGGTCATGATGTCAAGGTTCTTCCAGTTCGGGGATCCCGTGAGGGCCAACTCATTTTTGTTTCTGAAGATCAGCTTGGCCCACGAGGCCTCCCTATTGCACCAAGCTTTAATCATCCATTTGGCTGCCAGTTTGTTAGCCATGCACCCAATGTCCAGGATGCCAAGCCCCCCGCTATCTCTAGGGCTGGTGCAGATGGCCCATTTGATTTTAGGCACCCCCCTTCTGTTATGATCTCCCGTCCAAAGAAAGTTTCTGCAGATGCTATTCAGTTTGGACAGGCCTTGCTCAGTCGGTCTCCAGCAAGAAAGGAAATAGATGGTAGACGAGAGGAGGAACGTGTTGATAACCATCGCCCGTCCAGCGAGATTGATTTGCATGCCTCTCCAGTAATTGAGCTTGTTTTCAAGTTTGGCCAGCACCCAGTTCCATCGCTGCTCCATAGAGACGCCAAACCCCAAGGGGATTCCGAGCAGCCGAAAGATTTGACCCTGCGGAATGGATTGACAGCCATGATCAATGAGAAGGCCAGGTTGATGTCCCACAATGGCCCTAAAGGCGGTCTTATTGTGGTTGATTTTGGATCCAGAGGCCTCACAAAAGGTATCAAGGCACCTCCAGAAAGTCTCCAGGCTGGTATTATCATTGTGAACGAACGCGTTCATATCGTCGGCAAAAAGTCTCATGATGATTTGACTGTGGTCGTGAGGTAGCTGGAGGCCTTTGATATTGCCAGCCTCCACATGATGAGCCATAAGTCTGCTCAGCCCTTCAGTGGCGATGGCAAAGAGAAGGGGGGCAAGAGGGCATCCTTGTCTAATAGATCTTTTAAGATGGATCGCCTTCGAAAGTTTGCCGTTAACGTTAATTTGGGTCGTTGCATTGCCGAGAAGGGTCGCGATCATCTTGGTGAATTTCTGACTACATCCGAGGTCTTGGAGCGACTGCAGAACATAGTCCCATTCTAGCCTATCGTAGGCTTTGTCAAAGTCGATCTTGAGGAAGACCAAGTCTTGATTAGACTCATTTGCAAGTTGAATACCTTCCCAAATATCCATAATGGTTTCCAGGATGGACCTGCCTTTGATGAAGCCTTTTTGGTCCTCACTAAGCCAAGATCTCAGGTGGCATGCAAGTCTGTTGGCAATGACTTTGGCGATGATCTTGTATCCTGTTTGGAGCATCGTAATTGGCCGCCAGTTCTCGATTCTGTTTTTCCCCCTTCTTGTGAATCAGCTTGATAATTCCATTGTTTATACAGGAAGGAAGAGCACCAAATTTTAGCGCCTCTTGCCAAACCATCCGAAGAGGGGTGGCAACCACCAGCTTGAATGATTTAAAAAACTCGTTAGTGAGTCCGTCGGGTCCCGGGCTTTTACCGAGAGGGAGGGCATCAATGACCTCAAAGATTTCTGATTCGGAGATCGGGGCATGAAGCAGGGAGTGGAGGTTGGGTGGTATTCTCCGGGGGGAAACCCTAGAAATGGCAGCCATGCAGTCCCTTCTATGGTGGGAGAGGGGATTCGAGGTTCCCAGGAGTCTCGTGAAGTGCTCTTCGATGATGCCAACATTATCTTCTTCCGAGTTGCATACATTGCCATGAGTGTCTAGCAGTAGGGGAATCGTCTCTCTGTTGTGTTTCCTTTTAAGGATACTGCACATCTCTTTGGTGGGTTTGTCGGCTTTTCCAGCCCACCACTCCTTGAAGAAGATTTGCAAGTTTTTCCTTTGTATTTCTTCCTCGTATCTCAACGCTGCTCTGATTTTTCGCAGACCTTTCTGGGCTTGGTGTTTTCCTTTGTTTACTTCCTCCTCGAGTCTCCAGAGTCTGTGGTAAAGCGCTTCCCTACGAGCCCGCCGCACAGTCTCAAGCATCTTCTTAGTTCTGATCATGATCTTGCGAGACTTGTCGACCGCACTTCTCCAGCACTTGGCTGGGGCCAAGCCAGAGGCGAACGCCACCTTCCACACATCGGCAATCTCTTGATGGACGGAGGGGAGAGAGAAGGTGGAAGCGTTGGCATGAAACCACGGAGCCTTGTGGGTCCTGTTGGGAGGCTGAAACGTGATAACGATTGGGTAGTGATCGGAGATGGTGAGGTCGGTACGTTGCGTGATGGAAGGGAGGCCCCACAGATGAGTAAAACTCTGAGAGATGTAGCATCTATCAAGTCTAGCTTTCCTTAGATCTTCGCTCGCTTGGAGATTCGACCAGGAAAAGCCATTCGAGTCTTTGAATTCGACCAGATCCAAGTGGAGTTTGGTCATGTCCCATGTTTCTTTCTCCCGACTGTCGATGACCCTGCCCTTGCCCATCCATCTGTCCATAGGGTCCTCCACCATGTTGAAGTCTCCACATATAATCACGTTGTGGGGAAGCGAGTCAAGAGAAGTCCAAGTGTTCAGCCTCTCCAAATCCCCGTTAGGGGCGTACAATGAAACCATAGTAACACAGAGGGGAGCACCGAAAGAAGCCGCAATCCAGCGGTGATTTACGTCTTCAATGGAGTTCTCAAGCTTTTCAAGCCAGGGCTGTTTAACACCGATAGCCGTTCCACCGGACCCCCGCCGGTGCTTTGTTGGAATCCACACGTGGGCCGAGGAAATCTGTCTGAGTCGTTTCAGCAGGTCTTCTCCGTCAATTTTAATCTCTTGAATGCATATAATGTCTGGTTTTAAGCTAATGTCGCGGAGCCATTGACCAATGATGGCCGCTCTTGAAGGGTCGGTTAGCCCCCTAGCATTAAGCGAGATGACAATCATTTTTGTATTGATCCCTCTTTGCGGGAGGGAGCCTTGTCCTTTCTTCTCTTGGCTTCGTCTTTCTTTTTCGCTGGGATCTGATCCCGACCTAGAAACCGGTTCTTGTGGGGGCTTTTCCAGGGTAGCTCCATAAGCTGTTTTCCTTTGCAGGATACACCTTGCTGGGGGGAGCTGGGCCCCGTGCTCGGCACCATTTCCGGGATCGTCGATCCAATGATGGAACTTTCACTATCCATGTTGTCTTCATTACTAGTGGTGAATCCATCATCTTTGCTTGTAGAGTAGCCCTCCTGCACGGTTTCGTTACTATCAGGGATCTCCAGGCCTTTGGCATCGGTGTCTTCCTCAAGTAGGTTCCCACCTGGGAAGTCAAGCTCATTGATTTCCCTTTCCAGAGTACAATATAAGTTGCTAGAGGGGGAAACAAACTTGTTGTTTCGCTCGGAGGTAGCCCTAGGGCTTCTTCTCCTTCTTCTTCTGACTTCTATAAACCCGTCTGCATCAGCTTCTGGATTAGGGGGATCCTTGAAGTCCTCAGTTTTCGTCGGGCAACTCAAATCACCATTGTTGTGTTGAGCATTTTTAGGGGCTCCTTGATTTCGCTTGCTTTGCCGTCTCAAAGGGCAATCTTTGATCCTGTGACCTTGTTGACCACAGCGAAAGCACGCGTTGGGAAGGTTTTTGTAAATGATATCTTGCTCCCAGACATCTCCTTCGCCCAAGTCCAATTTAATCTTCGATGGGAGGGGTAGACTGAGGTCAGCCTCGACACAAATTTGGGGGTGCCACCGGGCATTGAACGAGTGTCTTGTGCCTTCATAAATGATGCCACCGATGTCCTCGCGTGAGGCCAACGGCTTGCCGATGGGAGAAACGATGTCCCATACAAAGTTGTACAAGAAGTAAGGCAGGTTAGGGAGCTCAACCCAAAGTGGGTATCGAAGCGGTTTCGATTTGTCGGGAGTAAAGTCAGGGGACCATCTGAAAAGGCACAGGGTCGCCCGGCCGAGCTGCCAAGTTCCGACACTAAGGGCCCGAAACGCCATGTCTTCATTCTCAAAGACTAGCAGCAAGTGGTTTGCCGGCAAGAACTGACACTTACAAACAACGAGCCGGCGGGGGAACCACTCGTTGCGAAGCCACTGACGCACGGTTTCGAGCGGGGGCCTAGGGCCAAACATTTGGCCAACTAGGCAGACTTTCTTGAGCTCCTCCTGAGTAGATAAAATTGCAGATCTGTTGAGGGAGACCAAGGGGGGTTCAACGTTCTCGAGGGCCTCTTGGGCGGCACAGGAACCCCCCTCCAGCAAGGCGGCCAGGTTATCGGCCTCCCCGGGAGGAGGGGCCAGATTGCTTTTCACCAGAGAGGGGGACATCATAACCAAGCCGAAAAAGAAGGTCTTATACTAAAACTCTGATAGCCCAAGATCCCACATAAGAAGGAGGCACCCCACCCCCATAGAACACTCTTCTTCTTCAACTATTTGTCTTTCTCCTTTTTTTTTTCTTTTTTCTCTTCTCTTTTTTTTCTTTTTTCTCTTCTTTTTTTTTTCTATTTTTTCTCCTTTTTTTTTTCTTCTTCTTCTTCTTTTTTTTTCGCCCCTTTTTTTTTCCCCCCTTTTTTTTTTTTAAAGGAAGTTCGGTTTTTTTCGTCCCTTTTTTCCCCTTTGAACTAAAGCTCCAGACCCTCCTTAGCCACGTGGAGACGGCGCGGGCGGCGCGGCTGACAAAAGAGCACGGCTCTGACCACGAGCGGCGCAGGGCCCTCAGACCCAGCCGCAGAGCTGCCGGAGCCGGAGGCCGGAGCCGAGCTGTCGCCGGAACCCGTCGCCGGAGCCGAGCCTGGTCGAGCCGTCGCCGGAACCCTGTCGGAGCCGAGGTGTCGCCGGAGGTGCCGCAGAGCTGTCGGAGCCGAAGTGTCGCCGGAGCCGAGCAGTCGCCGGAGCCGAGCTGTCGCCGGAACCCGTCGTCGCCGGAGCCGAGCAATCGTCAGAGCCCGACGGCAGGATCAACGCCGGCAAACGCTGCAGCCATAGCCATGTTGACTCCGAAGGCTTCACTCTCCGGAAGAAACACTTTCTGCTTCACTCCATATGGCGTTCTGTGCTCTGTTCCTGTTCTTCAGCTTCTGCTCCAGCGCTTCAGACCTGCTCAATGCCCAAACCGGACCTCTGCGCCCACCCGCCGTCGCGATCAACTCCTCCAACGGAAGTCTTCTTCTCTCCACGTCGACGTCGTTGCCCGATCTTCATCTCATTGTGTCCATAGATAGAGTTGTGATATGGGACTCAAAGAGAAATAACCTAAGAGGAATTGTATACATGTCTTGTTTCAGTATTGAAGGACCCTATTTAGACTTTTTGATGTCATCTTAGGAGACTTACGTTGATCATTGTGCTAGAAGCACTATATAAGAAGGGATTGACCATATAGATCCTTAGTATTGCCTAAGAAATTTTTGGGAGCTTAAGGTAGTATCATTTGAAATTTTTCCAAGTTCTAATTCTCGATACAGACTAAAACTATATTATTATGTATACTAAAACAATGAAAAATGTAAAATTTGTTTACTTGTTTGAATATGAAATATGATATTTTGTAGATTCCAACAATTGTTCTCATGTAACCAACTTCTATATCTATAAGGATTGTATCTTTTAAACTCACATTTGATAATTTCTTGAGAGAAGCAACAATAATAGAGTCCCTACTTTTTTGTGATTTTGATAATTTCTTGAGAGAAGCAACAATAATAGAGTCCCTACTTTTTTGTGAAGAATCAGTAGCTTTGATTCTAATAGTTTGTCCATAGGAATGTAATTATGGACACTAGGGCCTCTAATAGTAAAGAATTTATCAAGTCTATAATAGTATATTAAATATTAGAGAAACAAAAACACAAATATATATGCAAGAAGAAAATACTAGTCCAAAAAATTACCTTTGTTTGACACCATGTCCTTATCTCTCTCTCTGCTAATCTTAGATTGTCTAATTATCTCTATTTGCTCTTTACATATGAGTATATAACCAAACCACACAAGAAGTTATTTTTTTGTATTCTCATTCTCATAAATATTATGTCTCGATCTCTTCTTTATTCATCTTTTAGCTTGGAGGTTTTTAATTTCTGTTCATAATCATTAAGCAATGTCTCCATGCCTTCATTATTATATGTAATAAAAAAAGAGAAATATCAATGTTCTTATACACTATAAATTAAAGAGTAATGCCCTTACTAGATAATACCTCATCTAGTTTTGAAGAAGATTCATTGGTCCATGCTTGTGGGTCTTCCTCATCAACTCTCTTAAGATATTCACCAATGTAATACAAAGAGATGCAAGTATTTTCAAAAGGTTCGACATACCATTGATGAATGTTGAAAGCTTGCCAAGCATAACGAAAAGAAGAAATAATCTAGCATGTCTATTGTTGAAAATACATCTAATGCAAAGAATGATGAACCTAGTGTTGCCCAAGGTGTTTGGGCATGTGTTTTTATAAATCATTATGATTCATCATCACATTCTACATTGATTGTGAATTAAGATTGGCTTTTGAATAATGGTGCTTCAAAGCATATCACTTCATGCAAAAGATATTTTGCATCTTTAAGAGACCTATCAAAAGCAGGACATGTTGTATATGTAAAAAATACTTTTTATTCTATTATTGAAGTTGGAAAAAATTTTCTTATTGTTACTCTCAAGAAGGCATTCTATGTAGCTAGTGTCACAAACTTTCAGGGTTCTCATATCTAGGTTGTCTCCTGAAGTCGGTACATTCTGGAGGATGAGTGCTATTCATGCGATGGAAGGGTTGTAGTTGTTTTTCTAAGGGATAGGTGTTCTATCTATTTGGAGACTTTTAAATTGGGGCGTTGAAAAAGAAAAAGGGGGATACTCTGAGAGCATTGGGAACTAGGGATGAGTTCACAAAGATTCCCTTTGGGGCATGTGTGGCTGACATGGATCAATTTAATTCCTAACATTCCTTTTTCTCTACACATCTATTGGGTGGTATTGGCTAGTGTTCGAATCTCTTTGTCATATGATCTGATTATTTCTTTTCTTTATGCATTAGTTTTGGAGCCCCAATTCAGGGTGCATTAGTTTCGAAACTCAAAGGATTAGCTCCGCATTCACCTTTTAAAAGATGCAAACCAACTCAATCTTGTTTCTGAAGATCAACCTGGGCCATGAGGCCTCCCCATTGCAGCAAGCCTTAATCATCCATTTTTTCGCACGTTTGTTAGCCATGCACCCAATGTCTCGAATGCCAAGGCCGCCACTATCTCTTTGGCTGGTGTAGATGGACCACTTGATTTTAGGCACCCCCTCCTATTGTGGTCACACTTCCAAAGGAAGTTTCTGCATATACTATCCAATTTGGACAGATCTGGCTCTTTCGGTCTCCAACAAGAAAGGAAGTAAATGGTCGATGAGATGAGGAACATGTTGATAACCATAGCACCATGAGCGAGATTGATTTGCATAGCTCTCCAATAGTTTAGCTTGTTTTGTAGTCTAGCTAGAACCCAATTCCACCGCTCCTCCATCAAGATACCAAACCCAAAGGGAATCCCAAGAAGTCAAACAATTTGGCCCTGCAGAATGATTTGACAACCATGATCAATGAGAAGTTCACATTGGGTCCCGACAATAGCTCTGAAGGAGGTCTTTGAGTGGTTGATTATGGATCTAGAGGCTTCACAAAAAGTATCCAGGCACCTCCAGAATGTCTCCAGGCTGGTACTATCATTGTGGACAAACACATTCATATCATCAACAAAATGTCTCATGGTGATCTAGCCGTGGTCATGAGGCAAACAGAGGCCTTTGATATCAGGAGCTTTCACTTGATGCTCCTCCAGCCTGCTAAGCCCTTCTGTGGCAAGGTCAAAGAGAAGGGGAGTCAATGGGCACCCTTGTCTAATCGATCTTCTAAGTTTGATCACCTTCGAAAGTTTGCCATTAACATTAATTTGAGACGACCCGTTTCCTAGGAGGGTCGTGATCATCTTGCTGAATTTCTGACTACCTCCGAGATCTTTACATGACTGCAGAATATAGTCCCATTCCACCATGTCGTAGGCTTTATAAAAGTGGATCTTGAGGAAGACCACATCTTGTCTTGACTCATTTGCGAAGTCGAGATGTTCCCAAATATATATAATGGTTTCCAAAATTGACCTGCCTTTGATGAAACCTTTTTTGTCCTTGCTTAACCATGCTCTCAGATGGCTGGAAATTCTATTGGCTATGACTTTGGCAATGATCTTATATCCTGTTTGGAGCATCATAATTGGATGCCGATTCTCAATTTTGCTCTTCTCCCATTTTTTTTTGTATTAACATGATAATGCCGTTGTTGAGACAAGTCGAAAGCGCACCAAACTCGAGCCCCTCTTGCCAAACCAGATGAAGAGGGGTGGTGACTACGAACTTGAAGAATTTAAAGAACTCATGAGTGAGCCTGTCCGAGCCCGGGCTTTTACCACAAGGGAGAGCATCAATGACTTCAATGACTTCTGCTTCTGAGATTGGGGCATCAAGCAGGGAACGAAGGTTGAGTGGTATCCTGTGGGGGGAAACCCAAGACATGGCTGCCATGCAGTCTCGTCTATGGTGGGAGATGGGGGTCGAGGTCCCTAGGAGTCTCGTGAAGTGCCCTTCAATGATCCTTTAATTATCTTCTTCCATATTGCATACATTGCCATTTGAGTCTAGCAATAGGGGGATCGATTCTCTATTTTTTTTCCTTTTAAGGATGCAGCACATCTCTTTGGTGGGTTTGTCGGCTTTGCCAGCCCACCACTCCTTGAAGAAAATTTATAAATTTTTCCTTTGTATTTCTTCCTTGTATTTGAGCAGTGCTCTGATTTTTCATAGACCTTTTTGGGATTGAGCTTTTCCTTTGTTCACTTCCTCCTCGAGTCTCGAGAGTCTATGATATAGAGCTTCTCTGCGTGCCCACCAAACAGTCTCGAGCATCTTCCTAGATCTAATCATGATCTATCGTGACTTTTCGACCACACATCTCCAAGACTTGGCTGGGGACGAGTCGGAGGCAAACACCTCCTTCCACAGATCATCCACAGATCACCTCGGAGGCGATAACGATCGAGTAGTGATCTGAGATGGTTAGGTCAGCGCATTGGGAGAGGAAAGGGTGGCCCCACTGATGAATAATGTTTTGAGCAATGTAGCATCTATCCATTCTGGCTTTCCTCAAGTCCTCGCACGCTTGGAGATTTGACCACGAAAAGCCATTCGTATCTTTGAGCTCGACTAAATCCAAGTGCAGTTTGGTTTTGTCCCACATTTCTTTCTCTTGACTGTCGATGACTCTGCCCTTGCCGTTTCATCTGTCCATAGGATCCTCCACCATGTTGAAGTCACCACAAATTAGCACATTGTGGGGGAGTGAGTCCAAGTAAGCCCAAGTGTTCAGTCTCTCCAACTCCTCGTTAGGGGCATACATAGAAACTAAAGTAAAATGAAAGGGGCAGCAAAGGAAAGGACAATCCATCAATGGCACCTTCAATGGATTTCTCAAGCTTTTCAAACCAGAATCGATTAAGACCGATTACCATCTCACTGTAACCCCGCTGGTGCGACATCGAAATCCAAACATGGGTCGACGAGACATGTTTGAGCCATTTCAAGAGGTCTGCTCCATCAATTTTAGTCTCTTGAATACAGATAAATTCTGGGCTTAGGCTATTGTCACAAAACCATTGACCAATGATGGTCGCTCTTGAGGGTTCGGTTAGCCCTCTAGTTTTTAACAAGATGATGATCATTGTAGTAGTATACCCTCTTTGCGGGAGGGGGCCTTATCCTTTGTCGCCCCCTATCCTTTCTCTTCTTGGATTTGTCTTTCTTTTTCACGAGGAGATGGATTTACTACTAGTAACAAAGATAACATGGATAGTGAAAGTTCCATCATTGGATCGACTATTCGAGAAATGGTTTCCAGTTCTCCCAAGAAGAGGCATCTCGCAAGGCAAAACAACCTATTGAGCGGTCTTGGGAAATCCCCCACAAGAATATGAGATATGATGTTATTGTGTGTTTGAACCACCATCTTAATTTTAGGAGAATGATGGAATCCCCTCATGTGCAAATCCCTTCAGGTGAAACTCTGCAAACATACATCTTCTGCAAGCTAATGAATGTGGTCAACGAATTGGATTACCCAAGGGAAAGGAACCAGTACGTGGAACACAATGATGGGAAAACAGAGGAGCGATCCAACAATAAAGAAGACAACCATGAAGGTTACACCACAAGCAATGAGGACGGATTCACCACCAGCAATGAAGATAATCAAGACAATGAAAGCTCCATCATTGGATCCACAATTCTTGAAACCATTCCAAACTATATTCTTGAAGAGATTCCAAATCCAGTTTAGAAGAAGAAGACTCATAAAGGGAAGCAGCCTGTGGAGATTCCATGGAATGTCCCGCTTAAGGGCAAGCTCGTTTGTCAGGACCCTTCCACCATGAAGAAAAAAGATGAAGATAAAAACAAGAAGAAAAGGGAGAAGACCCCTCCCCGCAAAGATACTAACTCTTTTTATGATTATCATCTCGTTCAATGTTTGAGGGTTGACTAATCCCTCAAGAGCGACCACAATTGGCCTCTGGTTACGTGATAATACCTAAACCCGGACTTCGTATGCCTTCAAGATATCAAAATCAATGGGGATCACTTGCAAAAGAGATTAAAGCATATTTCATCGTCACATACTTGGATCTCCACCATGCACCCAGACGAAATTGTGGATCGGCTATTGGCATTAATAACAAGTGGATTGATAGAATCATGAGCACCGAAGAGGAACAAAATCATCAGTGGATTGGTGCTTCCTTTAGGAACCCTTTTCATTTCACCATTATCTCCATGTACACTCCCAATTTAGACTCAAAGAGGATTACCATTAGGTTTTCTCTGTTCTCTCTTTCTTACAATGTCCTCCTTTGTGGGGATTTCAACATTGTTGAAGCTCTTTCTTACAAGTGGGGAAATAGAGGGAGGATTATTGATGGGCAAAAGAAAGATGTCTAGGACCATATCAAGCTCTCCTTGGACATAGTTGAAGTTAAAGATGAGAGTGGCTTTTCTTAGCTCAACCTCCAGTCCGATGTGGATTTGAGCAAAGCTAGACTTGATAGAAGCTCCATTGCCCAAAATATTATCAATGAGTGGGGGCAACCCTCTCTCTCCCAGTGGTGAGACCTTACTATTTTGAATCACTATCCTGCTACTCTTACATTTAAGTTGGTCAAGAATCTTAAGAAAGCTTTGTGGTTTCATGCAAATATAGCAACCTTCTCTCTCCCCTCTATCCAACAGGAGATTGCTTCTACTTGAAAGTTGGTCTTCTCCTCCCCTTTTTCACCTCCCAAATGTTGGAGGATCGTAGTTATGGAGACTCGGTGTATTTTGGCCAGGGCCCATATGCTTATTCATAAGGTTTCTCAAGTTTGGAGGGAGAATCTCTATCGATGATGGAGACATTTGGAGATGGAAGTGATCAAAGGACATACTCAATACCAGATGGGGTTGCAAAAAAATAGAGGTATGTTGAGATATGAAGACGAAATTCACAGGAATAATCTTTGTGTTCTTTAAAGAATGGTGGGCAAGTAAGGCAAACAAACCTACTAAAGAGATGTGTAGGCTCCTCAAGAAGAAGCAAGATATGGATTTGATCCCCTTAATGTTCAAAATCAATGGGGTTGAATGGAAGAGAGTTGAAGAGAATAGATTGGTGGAGCTCTCCTCTGATCTAGTGAGACATGCCACCATGAATGATGAGTCCTTTTCTCCCCAGCCATAGAAGAGGAGTGCTCAAAGGGAAGGTGTTTCCATTGTCCCATACCATTGGAACCTTCTTCCAATTCATGGTGTCATACCTACACTAACCAAATATATATTCCACATATATGTAATGGAGTATGTAGGTGGACTCCAATGAATCCCATATCCTCAACTCATGTAGGTGGAGACTCAAATGAATCCCATATCCTCTAGCTAGTTAGTTTGGTGTATTCCTCATAATAGCCCATAGTCTCCTAATCATACTGTGAGACTCTTATGAAGATAATTAAGCCTTCACTACTTCGGAGATTACCATAAATGTATCTCCCATGCCTATATGCAACTTTCCATGTCCTATAGGATTGCTTGTGCACATTCCTAATGGTGAAGGTATATCTCCTTCAACGTAGCAATCTATGGTCTAAATCCATAATGTAGGGATCCTATTACTACTGTAGGTACCTTATCTATACTAGTATGATTGTCCTAAGTCCATAAAACACATGCTTACAAGCATGCTAATACCTTAGTGATGCTTGCAGAAAATGCATGTTACCATGCCATAACATTCTTACCTAAAGGTAAGTGCATATATAATGCCATGAGGTAAGAAAACTTTTGACAGCATTTCTCGAAGGAAATGGAGTCCCAAAAAAATTTAACCATAAACACAATGGCACACAGGCCATCCAACAACATAGGGCTTGAGAATCCCATGGCATGCATGCCATAAACTCATACATGGACTCCATAATCTATAAAAATATAAAAACAAATGCTAGCAACAATCTCTTTGTTGCATGCAATGTCATTCTTGCAATTATCTTTCCTGCAAATAATCGAAATGTGTACTCCTAGCAAGTTGATCCATATGTTTAGAATTAGAAAAATGAACAACTTTGATGTATGCATTCCAACCCATGCATGTACATACAAAACATGCCATGATATAAAACAAAATGCCTAAAATCTGAAGCATATGTCCTTGAATGGTTTGGTATTGGAATTGCATGCACCCAATCTTTTTCAATGAACTTTAAGACCTCTACACCTTCCTCTTCAGATCCTAACATAAACTTTGAAGTGTCCAAAAACATTGGATCACTTCCCAAAACATAAAGCATGGTAAGAATGATCACCAAAATAATGCAACTTTACCTAAAACATGTGTTTGTAATCCCTCTTTAGACCTACATAAACCTTTTTACAACCTAAAAATAATCATAAAATGAAATATATATCATGTGCAAGTGGCTTGAACTGAAATTACTTCAATTGCCTTCCCGATTTGTAAGATCTGGCTCCCGAAAGGTACTTGTCAAAAACTATTCAGATTTTGCAGACCTGCATAGACCTGCAAAAATATATTTGTCCCTAAATTTCTTGATAAACTTAAACTAGACCTTGTGATCTTTGAAACGATCCATAGCACATCCAATTTAAGGGTTTGTTAGCCCAAGATATAGCCTTTCCAAGTGTGACATGCCAAACTAGTGGACTGGTGGAGGGGGTGAAATTCCTCATGAACTTATTATTTTGATGAATCTAATGATTCCATTATGAAGTCCATATGCATACTCTCACTATATATACTTTTTCCCATCCATCCTCTAGTCCACTCTTCTTCCCTCTTCCAAAATGGGAATTTCTTAGATTCAAGTGTTGAAATTGTTTCTAACACACTGATGGAAGGGGATCTTATGGAGCATCGAATCCCATCATACTAAGCCAATCTTTAAATTTCTTGATTTTAGAGTTCATACACTATAGTATATGTGTACATGTTTTTCTCTTACCAAACTAAGAAAAATCAAGCTTCATTTCCCTTTCCCAAAATGGCTACTTATAAAAAATAGCTCCCATAAATTTTATGTGAAAATCATCGCCGACTATTTTGGAGGTACCTAAAGCTTGTGTTTGCTTTTATTTTGAGGGAATTCGTGTCTCAACATGAGACTATGTACACGTACTTTCCATAGACACTTGATTTCGCAACATCCCTTACAGAATTCACTCTTTTTTTCTTCTCCATAAACGGGACTTTATAAAATCGAACTTATGAATTTTCTTTTATAAAAGTGATAAAAGGAGTATTTGAGAGATTTACCTTCATCTCTACCATTTCCCTCAGCAATTCATCTCTAGGATTATCATATTTACCTCCAAAAAATCATGGATTTTCAAAAATTCTAACCTTCTGAATGTGAAATTGAAGTCGCTCCCATTGTTCTCTTTCTCCTTGTCATGCACAAAATAGGGGAAGGTGCCCACTTTTCCTTTATCCCAAGGATGATGAAGAGAGGCATCAATTCAAGCGGTACACTCCCATGGCTTCACGCCTCCGTGGGTAGCTCTTAGATGTTCCAGACCCATATATGTTACATTTTCAATCCAAGAAAGGGTCATCAAGAGGAAATAGAATCATGGGTAGCTTATCTTCTTCTCCTCCTCGAGGTCGACGGTTCAATCCCTATGCCTCTCTCTTTGTGAGATGAACGGGGTAAGCTAAACAAGCTTAGAGCCGGGGGCTCTGATACTAGTGTCATGATCTACCATTGTGAATCCCTCTTTTTGACTGTCGTATGCAATTGTAGCTCGATCCAACTTCACACAAAGATACGTGTTAGTTCCACCTCCCGACCATGTTGGAACTATCCCGTGGATGAGAATACCATTTGGGAAGAGACTCTTCTTTCCCTTGTTCTACCAAGTGGGCATAATGCCCCAAGTGATGCCAGGTGGCATCTCTGCCATCTCACCCAACAGGGTGTGCATCCATGATGTGATAGATGCAAATGTATATAAGAAGAAGGTTGGAATTTTGATTTATGTAATAAAGACAAGATTAGATCTGAGTTTTGTAGTTGGCTACTAATTCATTTTACACATTGAACATGTAAAGAACACTTGTATGTAGTGAGACATATACTTAGATATGTGAAAGGGACATGCAAATTTGTCTTGCTTTATGAGAGAAACGTTTAGCCATGAATATATGCATATGAAAAATGCATATTGGCCAAGAAATCTCATGGCTTGAAGGTCAACTAGTGGAATTTCATTGTCGCTTGGAAGTGCAATCATTTTATGGAGTAGAAAGAAGCAACCAACTATCTTTGTCAAGTACCGAAGCTGAATATACAGGCATTACTCAAGCCATTTGTGAAGCAACATGGATTAAGTACCTACCTAGAGACATGGGCGTCTACATCGAGAGAAAGTTGATCATCTATTGCGGTAATGTGAGCAATATTATGGTATTGAAGAATCGATTATATTTTGTGACATGAAAGCACATCTAAGTTCACTATCACTTGTCTATGAGAAGTTCATTGACGCATTCACATCAAGATTGGAGAACACATGTTAGATATCTTTACCAAAGCTCTTCCCAATGACAAGTTTATCTACGTAAGAGAAGCTTTAGGAGTTAGGAAGCTTTATTTTGTATTTAGATTTCACTTCATGTTGATTTTACCTTCCCTGGATATATTTACTTATTTCATTTTGTATTCAAGATCATTCTAAGCTTCAAGGAGGGATTTGGTGACATGACATCTCATATGTAAAGAACTAACAAAAAGGAAATGAATGCACAGATTTGTGCCCCACCTCAGCTGATGGCAGCGTATCTAACACATTCTATCCTCTCTCTATTGACCATCATCCCCATCTCTGTAGGCCATACTTTCCCAATAATATAGTAATGAGTAGAAATATAGTAATTGTGAGGATGGATTTGTACTTGATGAAGATGAAGTGGTGATGCAAAAACTTTGCACTACAACATCCAAATGAACTCCAGTTATATGTGATGGACCCTTTTAGCTTTCCAAATGATGTATTAGACACCCTATGTACCTTGGAAGATCACTCTCAAAAAGATGAATCAAAAGAGCTAGATAGAAGTTGATCCAAAAGTAAAAAAACTTTCTATTTTACTTCATACACATGTTAGTCTTTTGAACAATTCTTTGAGCACAATCGCAATTGGATTAAATCCTTTTGGGGAACTCTAACTAACTTAGCAATCTAACAATCATGAGTGATTTCATAAAAAATGATGGACTACATGTAGAGAAAGATATTTAGCAAATCATATCTCCATCCCGCCATTCAGAGGCTGCAATAGTTATCAGACCAGTGAGCAATGATATGCTAATATCTTATGATCCCGAGAAGCAATGCTAATGAAACTTTGTAGAGATGTAACAGACAGTATGGCTTCTATCATGCTTTAAATCATGGCAAATGATCAACTACACCCTAAGAAAAAGCTCTGAGAAAATGAGTTTTCTGATGGAGTACTAACAAAGAAGTAAAATATGCAGAGATATAGTCGACATCTAATGAATATATATCGTGATTGCGAAATCCAAATGCAATAAAACTTTGGGCAGATATAGTAGACTTAAGGAGATAACTTTACCAAGTTAATCACTGAAAAGGATGGATCATGCTCAAAGAAACCATCTCTACAATCTGACTAAATAATGAGAAGTATGATAGTAAATAGTACACTCAAATAGGCATGAAAATATGGTCACAAATGATCATGAATTCAAATGTATATTCAATGTAAATTACAATGGACTTACTAGTACATGTGTGTGACTTGAGATCACACTATGATATGGCAAGAAGCTCAGCTAATGAGTGTGTAAATCCCACAACTAAGTCATGTGTATATAGTGATGATTGGAGCCAAGTAATACCAAGTTTTGAATTTGAATCTTGCTCACCTAAAACCTCTTTTCCAAATTCTTAATGATTGATTGTCAACTAACTCAATCATGAGTTTATGGATTTTCTTTCCCTTCTCATCAACTGGATTCAACCACTTTTGATTTCACTTTTACATCAAGTAAGTATTCAAAGAATTACAAGGCTGAGTTCGTATGTGAACTCTTCAAAGCTTTCGCATTTGCTTCAATTATAGCATAAGTTTTTATTACATTTGAAGACTCAAGCCTTTGGTTAGACTTGCCATGAACTTGTTCCAACAACTCCCCGTCAAGTCAAGTAAGCTTGAGTTCTTCAATCTTCCAAGATTACCTACAAACCAATCATACCTTTGAATTTACTGAGATTTGTGCCATCTAATGCTTTGGTTAAAATTTCTGCACATTGTTGATGATTTGACACATTTGATAGCTGAATTTCCTTGCTCACAATCTTCTCTCTTACATAGTGGTAATGTAGTTCAATATGTTTAGTCCTTGCATGAAAAATTGGATTGGCGGGCAAGTGAATGGAACTCATGTTGTCACCAAAAATACTTGGAATTCCAATCTCCAATCCAAGATTTCTGAATAGCGTTTTCATCCACATTGCTTCTTGAGTAGCTATAGCAAGACCTCTGTATTCAGCTTCTATGGAAGATAAAACAACTATGGGTTGCTTCTTAGATGGCCATGAGACACGTTTTGCAAAGGTAAGATATCATAAGATGCTCCTTCTTTCTTCCTTGGAGCCAGCCCAACCTACATTAGAGAGAAACTTTATGCTTAAATCAGATACATAAGGGTAGTATAATCCTTCATTCATGGTCCCTTTGAGATATCTGAGTATCCTCTTGGTAGCATCCATGTGAGGTTTTGTGAGTGTCTGCATAAATTGACTTAGCACACTCACACTATAACATGCATCTACCCTTGTCAATTTCGCATAGTTCAAACTACCCACAAGATTTTGATAACCTGTGATATCTTCTATGAGCTCACCTTCATGTGAGCTCAATTTATGATTAACCTCCATTGGAGTACCTACAATCCGGCAATCTTGCATCTTGAAATTTGTCAACGTGTCTTTAATGTATTTTCTTTGAGTAACGAATAGACCATGATCTTTGTATACTACTTCGAATCCTAGGAAGTATGTGAGTGAACCCAAGTCACTTATCTTGAACTCTTCTTGCATATGCACCTTGATCTTCTTTATCCCATCTACATCATTTCGTGTAAGTATACTATCATCCACATACACACACAAATAGATGACTTCATAGTTAGTCTTTTTTATGAAGAATGACGAATCTACCTTGCTAGGTCGAAATCCTTTATCCTGCAAGAATGAAACAAGCCTGTGATTCCAAGCCCTTGGGGCTTGTTTGAGTCCAGATAGAGGTTTATTAAGCTTACACACATAATCAAGATGTACTCGATTCTCAAAACCAAGTGGTTGTGCCATATACACCTCTTGTGTTATCCATCCATTAAGAACTGCATTTTTTACATCTAATTGAAGTATCTTCCAATTCTTGGAAGAAGCAATATTAAGTAGGACTCTAAGTGTAGGTATCTTTGCCACAGGAGAGAAGGTCTCCTCATAATCAATTCCCTGAGTTTGTGCAAAGCCTTTTGCTACAAGGCTTGCCTTATACCTGTTAATGAAGCCATCTGAGTTCTTCTTCAATTTGTGAGTGTATCTCTGTTTTCTTGAAACTCTTTGATTTATTGTAGGAAGGTTTTTCAATATGTTTATCAGCTGCTTCCAAAATCTATATGTTGAGGGGAGCTATGATGATAAATTCAAAAAAACAAAATTGAATAAATACTCTGGCACAAGCTATGATAACATTTGTTTCATAAGTAGTGTCTTCTACTCATACAATTAAAAACCATGATCTAGTTTTGGTCTCTTGAAGGAAGGTAAAGTCAGACTTTCCCAAAAGTTCTATGTTGCTTTCTCATGGTCATCAAAGAAGCCTTTGCAATGACACATAGTTGCCTTTTACATGGTGATGAGATGGAGTCAAGGTCATGCCAAATGGAAATTTAAAAATATTCATATCATGCTCGTAATAATTTGACCAAGTATGAGGTGTGTAATGCATTCAGCATGTTAGTGTATGCAAGGGATGCCTCTCCAAAATCTAATCAATTTCTTATACTAATTGGCATTGAGAATTTCAACGAGTGACCATCTCTATCAAAGAGAAATACTTAAACTATTTTGCAAGCAAAGGTAAGGTAAAAGAGATGGAGATAATTTTTAAGATAAGAAGAGAAGAACTTCAACAGAAAACTCACGCTATAGAAAAGTTCAGATCAAATATAGTGGGGGAAATGAAGAAGGAGGAGTAAGGGAAGTGGAGGAAGATCTCAAGGAAGAGATGTGATTGGGCCCTACAAGAGAGGCTTGGAGGAAATGGATATTTGGTGACATTTACATTTGACCACTCAAGGTTTTTTATGGCTCTATGGTATGATGGTTGTATAGAAAGTGTTTTTTCACTTGAAAATGTTCACTCTCCAAACAAAATATGAGAGATCATCAAAGATGTCTACTTGTGAAGCCAATCTCTTTGCCAAACAGATCCAAAATCTTGATATTGCAAGTCTTTGCATATCATTCAATTGTGATCTTTAAGTAAGTACTTTCCAAATTCTAGTTCATCTTCTTTGCTAGTTCTTTGTCATAGTCTTGTCTAGTTTCATTCCAAGTCATATTTTCTTGGAATCATGTAATATCATAGTATGAGATTCATTATATTTCTATATTATAATTGGCCCATCTCAAGGAAACCCTGTAAAGGTGATTTGGTTTCATGGATATGGTCATGGGTTGTGGGATATCTTTTATGATGTCTATTCAAGTGATTTGCACCTATTAGTCCTAGATTGTGTAGCTTATTGCATCATATTTATATTCTTGTATGATGTTTTCTCCATGGGTGATCTTATAATAAAAAAGGTATTTCAATAATAGCTTCTAGTTTAGTGAGAGGGCATAATCTAGTGCTCTCTTGACACCCCATCCATGTTCTACGAGATTAGTCTGTTTATATCTTGATTAATGTGTCTAATGAGAATAGTTTGATGAAGCTAAGGAGGAAATGAGCACCAAGGTTCACTCTCATTCTCACATGGTATTGCATGTCTATTGGGCACAACATTTTGCAATGAAGACTTTTTTTTATCATTCAATGAATTGAGAGGGGTGCATATGTAAGCCTTGGTTGTTGGGCCTATTTAGTAGATTTCTTAATTGCTCTTTGTAACATTCTATGAGAGGTTTAGATCTGATGGAAGGGTTTGGTATTCATGGGGCTATCTGGTTCTTTTTCTTGATTGCAAAATTTGTTCTCACTTATGGAACTTTGAGTTTTGGAGTTTACTTTATTGAGATTTTAATGTGCTTTGTGTTTTGATATAGCAACTCAAGGTTTGTGAGGGCATGGATGGGCGTGGATGTATTGTGAGGGTGTGGACAAAAATAAGATAAATTATATTTTCCATATATTTTATAAACAAAAGACCCACATGGAGGGTTCTTCTAAAAATTTATAAAATAGTGGTTGAGAAAATGATCGTTGTAGAATGAAACTTTTCTAAATAAAACATATGGCTCTCCATAAAAGTTATCAACTCTTTACTCACATGCCTACTTTTTGAAGCCACCCCCCTCATTGTAACATTTATATTTTAACATAATAGAAAATTATAAATACATGCACTCTAGAGAGGAATCCAATAGAGTGCATGGGAGGAGATTGCTCACACTATTCTGTCTCATCGACTACACATCTCTATTTCTGTTTGTTTTTCATATTTCCTACTCTCTATGTACAAGTGTGCATAAGTTCTTGCAACACTGGTAAAAGACCCTGCACGGATCATTGTAGAGTGTTCTCATGTCGGATCTCGATCCGTATCCAACTTCTGTTCCTCTTTTTGTTCCTATTTTCATTTCCATTTGCGGTTCTAATTTTAGTTTGAATTTTGGCTCTACTAGATTCATACTCTCTACTACCTCATCTAGTACATATCTCTTTTTTTGTGTCTTTTCAAACTTCATACTCTCTATGTATTTATTTATGTGTGTGTGTAAGATTTTGCATCAGTGGTATAAGAGCCTCGATGCATCATTGTTGAGGCATTTCAGCATCTGATCTCCATCGGTATCAAATTTCGATTCCTATTCCTATTCCTATTTTTGTTTCCATTTTCCGTTCTGGTTTTAGCTTTTCTAGGTTGATATTGAATCATATGTTGAACATTTTTTATAAAAGAAGCCCATTTGATATTTTTCTAAAAATTGATGCTTTTGTTTTTGTTTAGAATTTATATTTTTTATGTATATTTGTGTAACTATTCTCGTTTTTTATATTTTTAATTTAAATATCGGTTATTATTTCTTAATCTAGTTCATTTTGCATTGTTTTCTTTCTTGGTTGTATTTATCATCTCTTATATTGATCTTATTTTTGTGTAGTGTCTTACTTTTGTTGTTGGTTCTTCTTATGCTTGTGTGTTTTTGTTCTCTATTTCGGTTCATAAGTTTAGATAACTCTCAACATATGAAGGTATATATATTAAATTATTTTTTAACTTTTTATCAATTTTACTTCTAAAAAAAGAAAAATGTTTTAGTTTTTGTATTTTGTTAATATAATTTTTTTTCTACTAGTGTTTATTCATGTTTGTATTGTATTGACTTTGTTATTTGCCCTTATTTTTAAGGACGTATGTTGATCTTTTTTTTTTGTGTGTGCTCTCTTTCTTTGGTCTTGAATTTATTTTTCAATAAAATGTGTTTGTGCTTGTGCTCTTTATATTGAGTTCATAAGTTTGGATAACTTTCAGCCTATGAAGCTAAATATTCTTGTATAGATCAATGGGAGTTATCCAACCATGAATAACACTTGCATGTGGATCAAATGTAAATTTAAAAAGTCAAACCATTATTTTCTTGGTCAAAACTCTAAAAACAAGTATTTCTTTATTGGTGAAAACAAGCATTTGCTGTATTAGTGAAAGTAATCTTTTGTTTTATTAATCAAAGAAGCTTTTTACTTATTTTTACCTTGCTTACCAAGGCAAACAACTTATTTGAACAACACACATAAGGCACTAATATTATCACTTTTTTTAGCACCTTTTATGAGAAAGCTTTGAGGAGGAGGTCCCTTCAACTTGGAGGAAGTGGAGCTCAGCTTTATTTGTCATCTTCAAGGTGTGCAAAAGCCTATATCTATTATGGAGGAGATCAAACTTATAGCCTTGGAGGTCTTAGGAATTATTGTATAGCTTGTATTCATCATCTTATACTTCAATTGTATTTTGTATGTTATGTTGTAATTTGAATCATGAAATGTATTATATTAGGAGCATAAGTGCTTATATCTCTCTCAAATGCATTCTTTTTATCATGTTGTCTTTATTTTCTCTATCTCTATATTGAATGCAGACCTAAAAACCAAGAATTGGTATCATTCTAAGAAAACTTAAACTACATAGATGATTTAACCACATTTAGGTAGATTAAGTCTTCATGGAAGGTTCAAGTTAGGCTCAACCACATATTCATCAAAGCTCATCAATTCGTCAACCTATATGAACAAGCTGAATACTACCTTGGAGAGTTACACTCAAGGATGAATGATATTGAAGAGGAACATGGAAGATTGTAGATATTTTAGTAGTAGTAGTAGTAGTAGTAGTAGTAGTAGTAGTAGTAGTAGTAGTAGTAGTAGTAGTGGTAGTGGTAGTGGTAGTGGTAGTGGTAGTGGTAGTGGTAGTGGTAGTGGTAGTGGTAGTGGTAGTGGTAGTGGTAGTGGTAGTGGTAGTGGTAGTGGTAGTGGTAGTGGTAGTGGTGGTAGTAGTAGTGGTAGTGGTAGTGGTGGTGGTGGTGGTAGTAGTAGTAGTAGTAGTAGTAGTAGTAGTAGTAGTAGTAGTAGTAGTAGTAGTAGTAGTAGTAGTAGTAGTAGCAGCAGTAGTAGTAGTAAAAGGAGTGGGGAATTTATATTTTTTGGAATCAATATTCAAAAACGTTTGGGAGAGCATTCCTTTCTTGTGTGCTAGTGAAGTGATTTTCAACTACTATGCAGTCATTAAAGTGCTTTGAAGTTAGTAAGTCAACCATAAATATGAGTTGGTGGAATTATATGTAACGCCTTCTTGTATGTGTGTGTATAATAGGTGTATTAATAACCTTTATATGGAAATGAATTACCAACTTTAATAACATTGGGAGTATGTTCAAGTGTATATCCTATAATAAGATAGCATCCTATATTTGTCTCTATCTTTTCAAGTAGTAGTTGGTTGAGAAGAGTGGGGGGAATGTGTGAGTTCTTTTTGTAATGTGTGTTTGGAGGGCGCTCTTCATAACAAAGTCTTTTGTGTGTGCCTTTAAGATACTTAGAATGATATGGGATAAAGCTACCCAAAACAAGTACCTAGAACAAATAACAAATATACCTACTTGACATATTCCCCATGTATCAAGTTACAAGGGGATTATTAGAAAATATGTCATTGGGGCAACCTTTCACTAGACACCCAATTAAAAGTTTTTAAGTTAAATAAATTTAATTTATGAAATGTTAAAAAGAGGTATTTTTTTCATGGAAACGGTAAAGATAAGGTAAAATAACTATCCAAAGATGTTTGACACGTGTGTGTGACACCTAGATCAAGGTCAAATTGAAACCCTAATTTCAATACTTAGTGTGAAAAGAAGCTTTTGATTTATCAATGAAAATCACCTTTTGCTTTATTAGTGAAAAAACACTTTTGCTTTGTTAGTAAAAAGAAACTTTTGTTTTACTGATGAAGGAAAATGTTTCCACAATTCTTTGCCTATAGTGCTTAATCCATCCACACTTTGGTTATCATACGTTTTGAAGCATACTTCCAAACCATAATTTGTTATGGAAAACATTGATTAAAACTATGCTTTGACTTTGGCTAGACATTTGGATGGGGACTTTGGCTAGATTAAAACTATGCTAGACTTTGGATAGAACCACACCAAAATTCTCTCGTACAATGAGATCATGAGTTCTCTGTTGTTTGTTGGATCCTTATATTTCAATGTTGAATTGAGAACATCATTCCTCTTATCAAATTTCCTCTTTCAGCAATCCTTGATGGCATGAACCTTCTTTCCATCACAATAGTACTTCTTCCTTCAATTCTTCTTTGAGTTATCATTTGAGCTCAGATCATTTCAACTTGATGATTCTTTCATCCCATCTATTCTTCTCGTAACATCCCTCATAACCCTTGAGAATTAACAAGGTTGGATCTAAATTCTGGATATTGAGAGCCATAATTATTCCATCATATTTTAATAGAAGCATTCACACACATGAGTCTATTTTTCATCTTTGCCAAGACAACTCCGGTTGAAACAAGTTTACTTTGCAAATGCTTCGGTTGACTGATGGTTTTCAACCTTCTCTAGCTCTGAATGATTCATAGTCGCCAATTCATTTTCTAGATTTTGAATCCTAGTGTGGTTCTTGTTCTTATAGTGAAAAACAACCATGCCCCAAGTTTTATGTGCATGAATAGTTTCTACTAGTAAGGTAAGTGCATAGCTACTCAAAGTAGTAACCATTGCACATAATATATCTATCTTTCCCCTCTTTCATGCTTGAAGAAGCTTCGGGTTAGGTTGAAACATCACTATTGAGTTTCTTTGATCATGGATCAAAATAAGCACTAGATGAAGGCCTATTGGTACCATGGTATTTTGAACAACACATAGTAATCCAGTATTGCTACGATTTTGAACATCAAGATCATTTAGTTTGTTTCATCAAGATTACTTTCAATATAGGTTGGTAAATGAGTATATATCAATGAAAGCGAGACACCAATAGATGCAAAAAAACTAATACATTAAGATGATGAAGCTATCACGCCTTTACTAAGCTAATAGATTCAGAAATACAAGACATTTTGTTTAACTAGAAACATCTCGAAGTTGTGATATCATGCTAAGAAAAGAGTTATGTAAGGGAGGTAGGTGCAATAGAAAAGCTAAGAACTGATATGGTAGAAATTTAGAAAGTATCTTTCTAAAAAAGCAAGTGGTGTGTCTGAAACACCTTCGAAAGAGCAAAGTCCACTCCACCACCCATATCTTATTCAGATGTCCAGAGGCTTTTTGTAGTTTTATGTCGGCAAAGAATTCTAATTGCCTAGTAATTTTACTTCATAAATGTATCTTCTTTAAGTTAGTCTTTTTTCTGACTCAAACCTTATGTCGGTTTCGTGCTCCCTTTTGGCCCTTTTAGGATGTTAATAGATATAAAATTTAATCTTATTTTGGTTTCTCTCCCTTGTAACATTACTGTTTGTCTTCAACCATTAAAAAGTACTTAAGAAGTAAACACAAGCCTCGGTCAAACCGTCGATACATAAGAATTCATTTCGTCCAGTGAACTTTCTAGTATAGTAGTTCACCTGTTCATCACATGAGTCCATATTAACAATTTATAGTTATGCTTATACTTCTCCATCCCACAAATCTTGAATGGTTTTGTACGAACCAAACTCTGGGCGACAAAATGCGTAAGCCGGAGAGTTTCTTCTTTGCTTAAGTTTTCCAATCGCTTCATGGTCCTGTTCCGTCAAATGCCAGTCAAACACCTGTAAATTCTCCTCCATTCTTGTCCTGTTGAAGCTTTTGGGTAAGACACTCACACCATTATCCAATCCCCATCTCAATGCAACCTATGAATCAAACCAGAAAAACAACAACATAATATCATGAATATTAAAACGTATATACGGATGATGAATTTGATATACCTGTGCTGGGCTCTTTCCACGTTTGGCCACTATCTCCTTAATCACTTTCTCATTCAAAATATCTGGTGAACCATGCACTTACATGTATGTCAAATCTCTTGCATGTCTCTCTTAATTGCTTCTGATGCCATAAGTGATGCATTTCTACCTGGAAACAATTACCATGCACGCACTTCCACACAGGTGAAATAGCACGGCTCACTAACATGTTATTTACGTCTCTTTCTCTCGTGTTGATGCATCGGTGCATGAATATGCAGGTTTGTATAGTTAACTTGATTTATAGAAGGTGGTATTTCGACGAGAAGTTGCTGACGCCAATCGCTTTGGTTAGGGCCTTCCGGAAACAATCTTCTAAGGCCTTCCATGTTCCTTCCATATCAAATGGCAAAAGGTCTTGGGGTTGTGGATCTTTCATCATGATACGTACTTCTTCCTTTATTCTGATAGGAAAGTGAATCAGGCAGAGATCGACGTAGTCGAGCTGCAGGGTACTGCAAGATATGTGTAGAAAGCAATTTTATTTGCATTATTCTCTCTTTTCTTCTTAGGAAAAATTCTACTATATTTTTTCACACAAGATAAACATCCTTGCTATATGGCGAAAAGGAGCTAAAAGCACAAAACGGATGCAGCATAAGAAGCCACATATCAAAGTTCGTCATAATGGTGATGTTTAGTGGCGAAAGAAACACCCTGATCCTTGGGTTGTCTTCATTGCTAGTAGTGAAGCCACAGATAGTGAAAGCTCCTTCTTTGGACCTACCCTTCCAGTATGCATTCCAAGATTACCACAACAAAAGTCAAAGCTTAAAGGAAAACAACCATCGGGCATGCCATGGAAGAGTAGGATCCTAAGTCAAGAAGTTGGGTGGAAAAAAGAAGATCACAAGAAGAAAAAAGATCCGGTCCCTCCCCTTAAAGAGGGCAACCATCAACAATGAAATTCACATCCCTAAACGTAAGAGGTTTGTCGAACCCATCAAAGCCGCTATCCTTGGCCAGTGGTTCAAAGACAAGTGCCTCAACCCTAACTTTATCTGCTTTCAAGAGGTTAAAATCGACGGAGAGGATCTCCAGAAACGGCTTAAATGCATTTCTCCAAACCACCTTTGGTTCTCCACTTCTCACCCTAGCGGGGCGGCGGGTGCTATGATCGGTATTAGTCACTCTTTGTCTGGCAGTGTGACCTTGACCTTTGAAGGTCGGAATCATCATTGGATTGCTACCTCTATTGGGTTCCCTTTTCAGTTCATTGTGGTCTCAATTTATGTCCCTAATGGAGAAGCAGATAGAATTGATACTTGGGCTTCGCTCGACTCCCTCTCACATAATGTTTTGATTTGTGGGGACTTCAACATGGTTGAGTTTCCTGAGGACCGATGGAATAACAAGGGAAAAATTATTGATGGCCATGAGAAAGAGATATGGGATAAAATCAAGCTCCATCTCGACCTCCTCGAGGTAAAAGACATGAAGGGGTTCTCCCAGTCAAATCTCCAATTGGGGGACTCTTTGAGGAAAGCAAGACTTGATAGATGTTACATCGATCAAAACACCATCCTCCAATGGGGTATTCCTTCGATTTCCCAACACATGGACCTGACTATCTCATACCACTACCCAATCACTCTCTCTTTCAAACTGATTCCCATACTACAGAAAGCCCCTTGGTTTCATGCTTGTCAGACATCATTTTCCCTCCCCTCTGTCCACCAAGAAATTCTGCAGTGGAACTAGCTAAGTGTTGGAGAAGCGTCGTGGAAAGGACTCAAAAAATTCTGATCAAGACTCAAAAGGCTATAAGAGATATCCAAAAAAAAACAAGAGAAACAGTGTACCGGAGGCTATCACAGCAGAAGAGGTGAAAAAAGGTAACTTACAATGCCAACAAGGTCTTTTGAAAATCAGGGGAAGACTAAGATTAGAAGAGGAGGTTCAAAGGAAAAATCTTCAAATATTCTTCAAAGATTGATGGGCGGGGAAGGTCGACAAACCTTCAAAAGAGATGTGTAACATCCTCAAAAGGACACAAGCTAGGGAATCCATCCCCTTATTGGTCGATAACAATGGAACCGAATGTAGCATGGAACTCGAGAATAGATCTATCATTGTCGAACACTTTACCCATCCTCTCGGGGTCTCAGCTCCCCTTTCCCCACACAAGTGTGACTCCATGGCAACCATCTCAAGGGTTGCTCAATCTAGAATTACACAGAGCATGATTTCTCTACTAGATGCTAACATTTCCGAGAAGGAAATTACCTAGGTTATTGATGCTCTTCCCAATGGGAAAAGTCCGGGTTCTGACAGTCTCACCAATGAGTTTTTCAAGTCCTTCAAACATGCGGTGGCCACCCCACTGCGTCTCGTGTGGCAAGAGGCTCTCTCCTTCGGTGCCCTCCTTGAGTGTGTTAATAACGACGTCATCAAGCTAATCCACAAAAGGCGAGATAAGAACAAATTTGAAAATTGGCGACCGATTACCATGCTCCAAACAGGATACAAGATAATTGCAAAAGTTATCACCAATAGAATTTCTTGTCATTTAGAGTCATGGCTTTGTGAGGACCACAAAGGTTTTATCAAAGGTAGATCTATACTTGAAGAAATAGTCGATATTTGGGAAGGCCTTGCGTTTGTTGAGGAGACTGCACAAAATCTGCTATTCATTAAGATCGACTTCGACAAAGCGTATGACAGATTGGAATGGGACTTTATTCTTCAATCATTGAAAGACCTTGGATGCAGCCAAAAGTTCACGAAGATGGTTTCCACTCTTCTTGGAAACGCTTTAGCTAGAGTAAATATCAATGGTAAGCTCTTTGAGCCCATTCGTTTAAAAAGATCAATTAGGCAAGGCTGCCCTCTAGCTCCTTTATCGTTCGCTATCACCTCGAATGGACTCAGTCGCCTATTAAAGCATCACATGGACATTGGCAATCTCAAGGGTCTTTCCCTACCTCTAAATCAGGACCAAATGATCGCGAGACTTTTTGCTGATGACATGAATGCCTTTGTGCATAACGATATAAACAACATTGAGGTGTTTTGGTGGTGCCTCGACACCTTCTGTGTGGTGTCAAGTTCGAAAGTCAACCATGCTAAAACTGCCTTTTAGAGCAATCCGCGGACCTACACCCCAATTGTTGTTAGATCAGGGGTGTCAAGTTATCCCTAGAGTTCAAATCTTTCGTCTCCTTGGCATTCCAATGGGATTCGGCATTTCAATGGACCAACGATGGAATTGGGTGCTATCTAGGTTGGATAGCAAACTAAATCATTGGAAAGGTATGCAAGTCAACTTGGCAGAGCATGCTATGGTTGTTAACACATTTATGCTATCGACAACTATTTACTTTATCTCGTGTTGGAGACATAAGGAGAAAGACTTGGCCAAAGTGGAAAGAATCTGCAGAAACTTCCTTTGGACTAGGGACCCCAACAGGAGGGGGATTCCCAAAATCAAATGGGAAACTTCCATTAGCCCGAAAGACTCAGGGGGCTTCGCAATTTTGGATATTGCTGGATTGGCTGACAAGCTGGCGGCAAAGTGGCTTATCAAGGCTTGGAGCAATAGTGAGTCCTCTTGGGCTAAACTGATCTTCAGAAACATGGAAGACCTTACCTTGGTTGGCCATCCTAGTTGGAAGGACATAGGGATTCTCACGCTTTTGTTCTCCCCCCACCCGGTGTCCCCTAAAGGCTCTAGCCTCGTGTGTTCTTTATGGAAGAGTTGGAACAAGTCCAAACAATTCATCAGAATCAGTGATGAGTGGAAGTGGGCGGCTCAGATAAGACAAAATGACTCTATCTAGTTCTCGATCAGCAGCATTAGGGGGATGGAATCTTGGAGCCTCCAAATTGCAAAGCGACTATGGAACAAGGGGTTCAAGGAGTGGAAACAACTCTGGAATCAAGAGACAAGCCAGTGGATTAGGTTCGAAGACTTGGACTCGAGACTTAGAGTTACCCTAGATGAATGGACTCTTCTTCAAGGAAGATGTTTGGCATGGGACCACTCAACTACCCGCCTTCTCTGTGGTAAGGATCTTCCTTGCCTGGAGGGCCTCAAATGGAGCAATGGAAAGAAACTATCCAGAATCCCCAACTTCAAAGAGAACTAAGATGTTCATCAGAATCTTAACAAGAGATGGTGCCTTTCTTGGACCAAACTTCGATGGGAACTAAAATTCATGTCTATTTGGCACCCCCTAATTGAGATCAAAAAGTCCGTTCTCATGTGGCAGATCTTGCATAAAGGTATCTGGACCAATGCAATGGCTAACAAAATCTGTGGTGTGCCGCCATGGTGCAAGCATTGCCATCGATGCATTGAACATCTAGTTCACCTGTTCTTCGATTGCCCCAAGTCCCATGTTATCTGGTGTCATGTGTCCCTGGTTTTGAGACTCACGAACCAAATCAATTGGCCTCAGGTGCTCTTGGGTGAGGCAGTCGGCTGCTCATCGAGACTATGAAATCCCATCAGGGGGTGAGACTCTTTGGAAGATTTGGAGGGAGCGATGTGCTGTCAATTTTGGCCAAACTCCTAAGGAATGGTCGATCGAGAAATCACTATTTATCCTAGGTAAAAGAATCTCCCAAGATAAGAGACGTTTAGACATCACTGTATTTATCTCCTCGAAAACAACAAGTTGAAACCCAAATGGATCCCACATGAGGGTGATGCTAGCTTTATCCGCCTCATTTGTAATGCCCTCTAGCTTGTCGTACTCCTCCCCTGCATTGTGGGATTTGGGGGGTCCCATGGACACTAGTCCCATTCACTTGTAATTTTTCTTCTTTATTTTAATTAAAGTCCGGGAGAATAGTCTAATGCCGAACTTCCTTTTATAAAAAAAAAAAACCCTGATCCTTATAGTACAAAGTGTATCTTCTCATCCCTCCAAAGCGTACCGTCCATTTTTAAAGTGTATAGCGCATAGGTACACTCATATGTATCAAAGTGCTTATACCGTCCAATCTGTTGGAATGAAGTTGTTTGAGTTACGAAAGTGCAAGCCATGCTACGCCTCTGCTAGATTCACGACGGTCGAAGACATCACGCAAAGAGAGCATCTAATGTGTCCTACAAGTGAAAGCATGCCTAATGGACGTGCCCCCTGACTATGCAAAGAATTTTGTCTTATTTATACTACCAAGTATAGGAGGATAGAAGTCCGTCATGTAGTAAAACCATCCCAAAAACAAAACTTTCTCCGTCATGTGCATAATGCAAGGAAGCATAATTTTGTAGAGAGAATTAGAGTGAGTTCACACAAGAAGGCATAATTTTGTTGACTCACCCAGAGCTAAATGTTATGGAGTTCACATACAGGGGAGGGTTTTTCAAAAAACTGAGAAAAAAATTTATATCTTTTGTTTGAATACTTAAAATAACCAATCAAAAAAGAGTGTCACACCGGTACACTTCTGTTCTAAGGAGGGTAACCCACCTCAACTCATGGTGGACCCGGAACAATTCGCCTTTACAAATATACAATAAAATCTCTCAATGATGCAACACAAAGTGTGTTGTCACTCTGTGTGAACCCAACCTTATGTATCTCCATCGAGCCAACTGTAGTTTTTAGGATGGTTTCATAACATGACAGACTTCTAGCCTGCTATTATTGGTAGCATAAGTAAGATAAATTTCTTTTGATAGTTAGCCTGCTATAATTGGCAGCATAAGTAAGACGAATTTCTTTTGATAGTCACGGGCCATGTCCATTATGCATGCTTTAAGTTTTCACACACATTAGATGCTCCTCTCTTTGCGTGATGTCTTTGATCGCCGAGAATCTCATGAATGAAGTAAAGCTCTCATGATTATTTTCCCTATAGCCCCACTATGATGACAAGCCAAATCTGCATTCTCTAGTTGGTGGGACATGCTCGAGGAGGATCAGATAAAAACATTCATGGCTAGAAGATGGTTAAGCAAGACTTGGCTCATTTTTAAGTGGGATTTCCGCTAGCTTGGTATGTAATACGAGTTGAACCCATTGATATTTTATCTTGCAAAAACCTACAATGTGGCTCAAATGATTCCAAGATTATGACTTTAACTTGCCAACCTAAAGGCATGTTTATTTTATTTTTCATGAAGTTAGATATTTGGTTTATCATAAAGCACATCGATGAATGACGCATACTAGGAAATGTGTGGAGATATGAGCGGCGCATTCGACTAGTTATAGTTCGCATTGGCTCACTTCTAAGAAGGATTTTGTTAGATTGGTATTGAACACAAGTTAAAGTTATTAATGCCTTGTGTTTTGGGCCATCTTTTGTTCATTTTGTTTCAAATTTTGAATATGAGCTCAGTTGTGGCCGAAAATTCCTAAAGGATGTGTCTTTTCTAGTTTCATTATTCATGAAACCGGCTAATTTGTCTAGTGTGCCTACATATGGATGGTAGACTTCCTTTCGAGAAGACCCTGTTAAGAGAACACTCGTGGACGATACTTTCATTCTTGCACTTCTTCTTAGTAAGAAATTTTCTAAATTTCTAGCATATCATTTCTTTGCTCTTCTATGGAACTTATCTGTCTTCTATAACTTGTTTTTAGTATGATATCACAACTTTTAGATGCTTGTAGTCAAAAAGAGTTTCCTGTACTAGTTTTCCTGTATAACTTGGTGTTCTCTTTCATTACCTTATACTCATTTACCCACCTATAGTGAAACTAATCTTGATGAAACAAACTAAATGGTCTTGAAGTTCAAAATCGTAGCAACTTAGGATTACTATATGTGGTTCAAAATACCATCAAGATACCTTTGGAAGTATGCTTCAAAACGTATGATAACCAAAATGTTGATGGATAATGCACTATTATAGGCAAAGGAGAGCTATATGAATTGAGTGCTTCGATACTTGTGACTTGTTCACCTTGAATTGACCGTATTTAAGGGGGTTCAAAGAAAAGCGAAGGTAGCACATTGCCTTGCATTTCTACAATACAATTTCTAGCTTGCTTGGGATCTTTTTATTTCTTGCCATTAGAGTTGAAGGGGTCGTGTCAAGAGTTATAATCAATCTTCAGTTTTTCTAGAGTTGGTACATGTTTATACTTTGATTGAAATGGCTAAGTTGGTTTGGATATTTACACTTCTTGCTATTATTCATGAGAACCTTGGAAAATGAGTGTTAAAAATTAAACTTCTAGAAACCTAAATCATCTACATACGGATTGAGGAAGAGAATTGTATGATTAGAATTTAGTAACAGATGCAAAGAGCATGGAATCAGAAGGATGGTCACCACTTCTCATACATCTCAAAAAAAATGTTTATTGAAGATAGAACCAAGCAGCAATTGAATTACTTTGTTCGAAGAAATGAATATGAACATATATAATATGAATGAGTTCGATCTAAAGCCATAATAGAGTCCTTGATGAAGCACAAGGGGGAATACTCTGAGGGCATTGGTGATTAGCGACGAGTTCACAGCGATTCCCTTTGAGGTGCATCAGATTGGGAATAGTTGGCGAGTGAGGTTGTGATTGTATGATTTTCAAGTTCATACAATTGATAGACTTTGGACTACTCACTACATCCGTTGAATAGGTGCTTCTTTTCCTTAGAAGCAAGTTTAGTCTTGTCTCCAATTGTTATATGCACATACGCATCATTTTCCAAATACTCTAAAGTCGCTCATATTGGGTTTCCTTCCATAGTAAGCCGCAAAAGCTATCATATTAGAAATTGCATTGATGAAAGCCTCTATTGAGAATAGCCATGGCTATGTATACAACTTCGGCTCAAGAAAATGAATTTTAGATGCGTGCTACAAAACGTGGTCCTAGGCATCGCCAAGATAGCTCGGATCTTTCATTCGACAATCCCATTTTGAGACGGATTACGATGCTGTGAGACTCGATATTTCATAACTTTTTTGTTTTTCTGTAAAATTTATTATACTCATAGTTTAGGAATTCTCCACCACCATCTAACCGTATGGCCTTGAGAAAGGTGGATGACTCATTTCCACCTCATATATCCATTCTTTGAACTTGGAGAACGTGACTTATTTAGACCTACGGAAATAAACTCAAATAAATATGGGGTGGTCATCTACTAATAGTTAAAAATAGAGAGACCCATTGAGAGAAGGTGTGTTGACAAGACCAAAAAAGATCCATATATGAACAAGAGCAAGAAGAGTCATATCAATTTTCGGATTTCTTCTTGGCTTATGTGTAGAACTGGGCATAACTTAGGGGAGATATATAGAGTTTGATGATGATGCATTCGAAAGCGCGGATATGTTTGCATGCCATACATGATAATTTTCAAAAGCTGGACGTCAGAATGTCACCATAGTTGCAAAACGAGTTGGAGTCCAGACAAAAACCGAGGGCTTCAAATAGTCCTTGTGCACACGCATAACAATTTGGTCTTATATTATCACGGTACAATATGGACACTTGTTGCGTTTGGTTCCAATATGTTCACCAAGGAATAGTTTGATAACAGAAACGTGGTAGAAAATATCTTGACTTTTATGAACCTTTGAGCTGATCCCAAAAGGAAAAGGGACTCATAGAAGAGGTGCAAGCAAGAGGGGTTTATGCTGCCTTGGTCCAGAGTAATAGATATGTGAATATATGGTGTGCGCAAGGAGCAAGCACTCATGTATAAGGAAGTGCCAATAGAGTAATAGAGATGTGAATATATGGAGTGAGCAAGGAGCTAGCACTTATGTATACGGAAGTGCCAAGACAAAGTAGAGCCTTTCAAAAAACACTTTTCAAAGTACAGCCTTTCTGAAAAGGTTTGAAACATTATCATGTGTAGTAGGCGATTGAGCCAACCTAATGTCTAACATAACGATAGTGCACCTCAATTTTTTTTTTGTGAAAATGGAATACAAAGTTCCTCACCCAATGCCCAAATCAGCCAAAAGGCATTGTCGGAAGGTTCAAGCACACAATAACTTCATAGCCAATGCAAATATTGATTATAGAATGCAAGGCATACATATATAATTATTCGAATGAAGGCATACTTTAATACTTGCTGGAAAACAATACAAAGTACTCGTTAGAAAACAATACAAAGAAGGTTGATAACCCTTTTCTCCCACTTGCAAAGTTAAGCTATATTAAAGACTTAAACTATATACAAAGCTAAAAAATATAGATGAAGAAAAATATAAATGCATAAACGCTATCACTATATATAAAGAAAAATATAAATGAAGAAAAATATAATTTATATTACAATGAAGAAAAATATAATTTATATTACAATGAAGAAAAATATAAATGCGTAAACGCTATCAGTTGATAATATCTCAAAGAAACGTCTCGTAGAAATGTGGATTACTCATTACACGTTCTAGCGCATTCTCTGAACTGTCACAATCTCTAGCCAGTCACACTCCGCCTTCTAACTTATGTAGTCAAAGCAAACAAAGTGCTTCTCCCTTTAAAGTAGAATTCGCCAATTTTCCCTTTCATCACCTCTTTGACATGCGTCTTCCCGAGGTCCTTTCTTATCTAATGCTTCGAGTTCCCAAATTGATGCAGCCCAAATTGGGGAAGCCAAACTAACACGTAGAGAAAAGGAATGATTAGATCATATGACAAAGAGATTCGAACACTAGCCAATACCACCCAGTGGACGTGCGGAGGAAAAGGAATGTTAGGAATTAAACTGATCTACGTTATCAATCCATAAAAGAAAATAATTCCAAAGCTTTGCGGAAACCTTCAAACTTCTCATGATGCATTGCCTTTGTGAAAAGATCTGCAATGTTATCCTATGTGGTCACATTTGCCAAACAAACTTCCCCTGTAGAGAACCTCTTTTTGCAATAATGATAATGCATCTCAATGTGCTTTGTGCGACCATGGAAGATAGGGTTCCTTGCAACTACCAATGCACTCTGATTGTCAATGAAGATGGTGGTGGTAGAAGAGTGACCAATAGCCAAATCACACAAAAGGCATTTGAGCCACACACACTCAATAGTCGATCTAAAGGCTTCCCTATACTCAACGTTGCAACTAGAAGTTGGCCATAGTAGCCCGCTTCATGCTCAAGCAAGATATGCATGAGCCACCAATCATTAAGCAAAAACACTAGTGGTCACACGAGTGTCATAGGAGCCAACCTAGTTAGAGTAAACAAAAAACATGTAAATCGGGTGCTAGTGAACCCGCTTGGGATAAAACAATCCAAGTATCGGGGTACCACTCAAGTAAGGTGTGCTTAACACCCTACCAATGCTTGACACATACCTAATGCATAAACCTACTCATCCGTGAGACAACAAACTGAACATCAAGCTGAGTTATTCATAAGTAAATCAAGCATCCAACACCTTGCTGATAAAGAACAACATCAAATGCATTGCCAACATCATGAAGACTCAATGGTGAACCTGTTTCCATAGGAGTGTCAAACATTTTGCAATCTTCAAGGCTAGAACACTACAATAATTTGTCAATATTTTTTTTGCCATAGAGCTATCCAACCATCAACTTGCATAGATTGAATGTAAAGATAATGATGCAAATTCCCCAAATATGACATATCAAAACAAGCATGCAAATCAGCCTTTAAATCAACAATATACTTCTCATTACAGCCTTTGAGTAGCATGTCATCAACATACATAAAAATGACCAGAAGTGAATCATTTGCATGCTTAACATATAAGGTGCTCTTAGTTGAAATGTTCTGAAAACTATGTGTAATCAAGTAGGCATGTATCTTTTCATGCCAAGCACGTGGTGCTTGCTTCAGACCATATAATACCATTTTCAACCTGCATACCTTATTTTCATGCCCTTTTTGTACAAAACCATAGGGATGAAATACATACACTTCTTCATGTAAGTCACCATTCATAAATGCAATTTTAATGTCCAACTGATGTACATTCCAAGCATGATGAACCCAAATTGCACAAATTCTTTGAATGGTAATCATTCGGTATGTGTGAGCAAATGTCTCATCAAAATTAATGCCTCTATCTTGAGCATAACCTTTTGAAACAAGCCTAGCCTTATACCTGTCAATTGTTCCATTAGGCTTATGCTTTAGCTTGTATACCCTCTTAGTGCCAATGGACTTTTTGCATAGAGGAAAAAAGCATAAAGACCAAGTACCACTCTTCATGATAGCATGATATTCTAATTGCATAGTAGCCATCCAATTTTCTAATTTTTGTGCTTCATCAAAAGAAATAGGCTCATTCTCATCACAAAAACTAGATACAACCATTGCATAGCAATCTAATGTAAAAGAAGCACTATCATGAGCTTGAAGGAGTACTACATGATGGAGGTGCATCTAATTTTTTTATCTCACAAATTTTGCACCAACTATTTGGGCATAATTTTTGCCTCCTCTATATCAACCCTCTCATGGTTAAGTGCATTATGTGAATGATCTATATCATCATCTAAAACCTTTAAAGGTTGGGAAATTGCCTCATTTGAACTAGCACTTGATTATCCACGTATAAGAAGGGACAACAAACTATCATACACATCTTTGCAACTAACTAATGTCTCCTTAATACATGAAAGCAATGGTTGAATTGCATCTTTCACAAAAACAACATCACAACTAACTAAAATGTGTTTCGTCTATGGATGATATAAACCATGGTCTTTGCATTAGCAACTATGCCCAAGAATAATACATTTTACTGCTTTATCATCCACTTTTTTGCATTGTTGTTCATGCATTTATGCATATACTATACAACAAAACACACACAGATGATCAATGTCTTGAAACCATGTCAAGCCTCATATGGATTGATAGACTTTAGTGCTTTGGTAGGACACTTGTTAACTACATATGCTACACAACAACATCAAGTGAGAAGATATGTGGTAAACCCAAACTTTTGATCATACACCTCACCATCTCCTTGAGAGACTTGTTTGTTTTTTAGCAACTCCATTATGTTGAGGTTTATATGGCACTATACACTGATGTTTTATCCCATGTTCACACAAAAATGCATTTAAATCAGAAGACATGTATCAACATATCAAAATGAAGTGTGCCCAGTTTACATGCTCGTAGATTTCCAATCAAAACCAAAGAATGTTAGGGGCACATAAACACGTTGGAATTTTCTTTCAATGGATACACCTAGGCATGCTTAGAAAAATCATCAATTAAAGTCACACAAAGTAAAGGTAGTTCCTAAAAGAAGGTGTTTGCATAGGACCAGATACATCACCATGAACAAGCTGCAATTTTTGAGTAGCTTGTACTGAACCATCTTTTGGGAAGGAGGAGCTCTATGTTTTGGGCAAAATACATCTTTCACGGACATGTTTAATAGGAGCCTCAAGTTTGATGGAGAGTGTTAATCTCCAAAAGAACAAGCTATCCTTGATGTTAGATCACCTCTATATCAAGAATAACTTTAAACTCCAACCAATTTTGGAAGACAAGCACCAAACTATCAAGAAATTAGTTAACTGTGAAGAAAGTCATTTCTCAAAAAAGTCTACTGCACCTTAATCACTCATTGACTAATCATTCGTGTAAGGTTTTTTATAAAACTTTGTAGAATGGTTTGCTTAGAGATTGTGCACCTCCTCCAAGTTAAAAAACTTCAAAATCTTGAGTAGATTATGAGAAATGATTCAAACAATCTACCTATGTCTGAAACTATTTCTCTGTATAGTCGACTTTGACACCTGCAACTTCTAAGACATGGTTCTCCAAAACTAGACCTCATTTAAACAAATGCTTTTAGCCATAGATGTCTTACCTCTCAACTTACATTTTGAGTCCTCAGTCATACAAAACTTTAATCTGTGCGGTGAGAAGACACCTTATTCTCCAAATCAGTCATCAATGCTATGTTACCACTCAGGTGATTGCTACACCCTGAGTCAATATAGAAGACTCTTTGGTCTTCACTTTGCCTTTCACAAGTTGCATTCATTATCAATGTTGAATCCTCCTTCTGATCTGAAGCATAATTGTAGTAGGTATTATTTTATTGTTGACTTTGGAATCCTCTACCTGCATTTCTTCCAAATAAACCCCTACTACCTCTTCCTCTGAAGTTACCTCTTTGATTTCTGCCACCTCTTCCTCTTGAATTAAAGTTTTGATTATATCCACCATTACTCTGAGTATTATGCCAACAATCATTAGCTAAGTGATTTGTCTTACCACAAATCCAGCAATCCATCTTTATTATTCTTGCCTCTTCCTCTACCTTTGCCACCTCCTCTTCCTCTTAGGAAGTTGGCTTGACTAGTTGTGCCTTCATCTTCATTTGCTTGTTGCTTTGCTTTGCTATTTTTCTTCTTATCCTTTGAGTACATTGCATGACCTGTACTCTTGTCACCTTCACCTTTGACATCCTGCTCAAAGGTTAACATATGTCCTAGCAACTAATTTAAGTCAAGAGTAAAATGATCAAGTGATAATTCAGTAGATAGAATGAATGGCTTCCATTTGTCATCACCTCTCAAACCTGTGAGGATTTTCCTTAATAGTTTATGCTCCTCAATGTCTTCATCAACAGCTCCTAATGCATCTGCAATGTCCTTCATTCTGGTTACGTAATCTAAAATGGATTGAGAGGCCTTCTTCTTGAATGTAGTAAACTCTGCCCACAAGGATGCCTTCCCAGACTTTGTGGTATTTTGGAAATGCTTCTCCAAAGCATTCCATATATCACTTCCACTTTCAAGACCTCTAATGTGAGGTAGCAAGTAATCATTGACTGCCATATAGATAATGCTCCTAGCTTGAGCATCTCTCTTCATCCAATTCTTCAAATCTGATAATTCCTCCCTAGTTGGAACACTAGGATCTCTGAATTGAGGCTTCTCTTCTTCACCTGTAATATAACCTATCAAGTCTTTGCTCATTAGATGAGCTTCCATCCTCATTGACCATGTTGGATAGTTCTCTATCCAATTTCTCTATCTGAAGAGAATCTCCCATCTTTTCTTCACCTGTGTATTGAATTCTTCAATCTTTATAAAGTATAAGGTTACCTTTACTTTGAATGATACTCCTTTTGTCTTCCTTGGTGTCGTATGACCTCCTTCTCAAGCTTTGCCCTCAAGCTTTCACCTTTTGAACCTTCAGATGTTGAATTTTGTATGTCTGCAGCACTCGGAGTCTTCCTTTCCTCAATTTCGATACTTCCTGCTCTGATACCACTGATGGAGAGTGTTAATCTCCAAAAGAACAAGCTATCCTTGATGTTAGACCACCTCTATATCAAGAATAACTTTAAACTCCAACCAATTTTGGAAGACAAGCACCAAACTATCAAGAAATTAGTTAACTATGAAGAAAGTCCTTTCTCAAAAAAGTCTACTGCAACTTAATCACTCATTGACTAATCATTTGTGTAAAGTTTTTGATAAAACTTTGTAGAATGGTTTGCCTAGAGATTGCGCACCTCCTCCAAGTTAAAAAACTTCAAAAGCTTGAGTAGATTATGAGAAATGATTCAAACAATCTACCTATGTCTGAAACTATTTCTCTGTATAGTCGACTTTGACACCTGCAACTTCTAAGACATGGTTCTCCAAAACTAGAACCCGTTTAAGCAAATGCTTTTAGCCATAGATGGCTTACCTCTCAGCTTATATTTTGAGTCCTCAGTCATACAAAACTTTAATCTGTGTAGTGAGAAATGACCAAATCATTGACCATCAAAAATGCACCTGTTTTAGAAAACTGTGAACACTCTTTTACGTATGAATGTTCCTTCTCATAATTCTCACAGCCTGTTTACAATTAAGCTCTCAATCTTTAACCATAGACTCATTAACTATAGACTTAGATGTCTACAAAAAGATTCTTGAAATGATCAAGCACAGAAGAAGAATGCACAAAAATATCGGGTGCAACTTCTCTTCATTTCTAGAAAAAATTACATCTGGATGAGAGAGCTATTCTAATCTCTTCATAAGTTTCTAATGACTTCTAATTCTACTCAATTCTCATGTTCTACATACTCTCTCATACTTGTCCCGAAATTTTTCAAGTATATATATATAGACAGAAAATTTACAAGCTTATGACTACTCAAAGATATAAGTGAACTATCTCTGACATAATGTACATATGTGTACACATTTTCCAAATTCTGAATGTGTCCTTCCTTCATGTTTCACAACTTGTTCTCTTCTCAAATCCTTGACTTCATTTCCATGTGAAAACATCAATTGGTGATTGTCCTGCACCAACAAAGTTTGGGCAGAGCTGATACCATTTTAGATTTCTATAGACATAGAAAACTACTAAAGTTCAGATGACCAAAGTGTGCATGGGAAAGCTTTGTGTTGGGGGATTATTGGATAGGAAGCGATTTGAGTGTTTGTAGTAGAAAAGGGAAACACAAGAAGAAAGATACACACTAGAAGCCTCTATGGATTGATTATAAGAAGACAAATACAATGGAAGCCTTTATCGATTGATTATAAGAAGACAAATTCAATGGTGATACACAATACAATCCAATGGTTCTGTGCAAAATCCCATAGAGTGCTCAATCAGAAAATACCAAATACCCAAGGGTCTTGTTGGTGTCGGCCTTCTTTGCGCCAGACCTCCTTCTCCAAGCATGCACTTGTGCACACCTTGCACCAAGCTTCCAATAAGGGGGAGGGATGGACACCTTCTGTCGGCATGCACACAGCTTCAATGGGATCTTGGGATCCTTGGGGGACTAGCTTAGCACTTATTTGCACACTTCCTAGTCACTCTTCATGCACACCTTGCACTTCACTTCTCTGCATCACACACTGTGTGTCTCTTGCACTTCTCTCTCTTGCCTAGCTTAGACTATGCTCACCTTGCTTAATCCCTCAAGAATAGTCCTTCCCTTAATTTGAGTGTCGATTCATGTACGCCCCTAACTGCAAGAGTATCTTGGTGCTCACTTTGATGTTCCAAGATTGTCTCCAAAAGTGGGCAGCCAAGGAATCCCTATTTTTTCCTCTAGTGAGTTTAGACTAAAACATAAATTTTAATTGGGGGACCATACTTTCACTTCTGCGTACGCTACCGCTTCACATATCTTCACATTTTGTCCTTTAATTCTTCACTTGTGCCCCTAAGAGAGGGTTCAGCTGAACCTTTCAAAACACTTTAAAAACACTTTGAACCTTAGAGAAATTACAAAAATACCTCTGTAACCTGCAACCAACTTTCTACAATTTTAACCTTTGTGAGCAATTAATTGTGCACTACCTGTGCACTTTGACACGTGAACTTTGAACACTTTGACTTTGCCCATGTTGACTTTGATCTTGTTGACTTTGACTACTTTGACTTTGAACCTTTTGATTTTGATTACAATTGACTTTGATTATGGTTGACTTTGACCAATATGACTTTTATGGGCTCAACAGTTGCCCACCACCTAATGTGCTCTCCGCCCCGGAGAGCTACAACCAAAACTCTGAGCAGATAGGACATCATGATGCTTGTGCTGTGAAATCTTAAAAAGGACACATGAGCAGCTACCAAGTCCACTAGAAGCAGGAGAGGACAAGCACCAGAGAAGAACCGAAAAGTGGAATTTTTGCATGGAAAAAGCAAAGGAGGGCAATGCGAGCGTAGAAAGGAGGGGGAAGGGAGGGCTGAGGGGGCTGAGATGGATAGGGCATGGAGGGGTAAGGATGGGGCTGGGCAGAAGGGTAAAGGGAGGCCGAGAGAGTAGGATAATGGGGTCTGGAGAGGGCCGAAATGATAAAACAAGAGAGCTACAGAGGTTTTATATGGGAAATTGTGAAACATAAGGTAAAAGAAAGTGAGAATAGACCATGTGCACCATGTGGTTAAATAAAAACATGTGAAAAAAGTGCTCAAAACATATGGTTTTTGACCAAAAGTCAAAGAAAAGGTGGGATTTTGGAAAAATTAAGGCAAACAATGAATCCAGAGGTGCCAAAATACATGAAAATGACCCCACTTTTGAGAAAAATGGCCATCCTATGCATTATCCAAAGCCAAAAGGTTTGAACCATAAGAAAAAAAATAGATATATTTTTAATTTATTTATTTATTTTAATTTATAAAAGTTTCTTCTCCCTTTTTTTTGAACGCTCGTGCTTGGTAAGTCTCAAATAAAAATAAAAATAAACTAAAACATTATAAAATAAAAACTAATTAAATAATGAAACAAATAAAATAAAGAAAATTAAGAAAAAGGACGGTGGTAGGGGGGGCAGGGGGAGGGGGGGGGGGGGGGGGGGAGGGAGAGAGAGAGAGAGACAGAGAGAGAGAGAGAGAGAGAGAGGGGGTTAGGATTTTTTGTTTTCGAAATTTTCTCCCCCCCCCCCGTTTTTTGGAAAAACAAATTCCGTGGGGCCCTTTTTTTTTTGAAAATATCAAAAACTTGGAGAAAAATACAGAAAAAAATCCAAACAAATGCAAAACGAATAAAAGAAATTCTCAAAAAATTCTCACAAAATTCCCTACAAGTCTAAGCCTATTTTCTCATTCCAAACCACAAGGAGCTTCCTTTATTCCTCCAATTTAGCAAGAAAAATGACATTTGGAAATGAAAAAAATGCTAGAAAATTTCTAAAACTGCTTGAAAAATTCCCAAAAATTTCCAAAAATTGTACTTATGCCAAGGACTATGAAACAGGTTCTAATTTTGCTAGAAACACAAAACTTAAGAAAAAATAAAATAAGAAGGCTATGTACAACCTAGATAAATTTTACAAGTTCCAGGTGATCCATGAATCTTCATTTGTCTGATGTTAGGCCTTGAGCCATGATATGATGACATCGAGAAACTCCTCCATAATCTCCGATTGTACTCCACTTCATTTGTTTTGTCTTCTTGTTGGGCACACTGATCATCTGAGAGGGGTACCCTAGATCCTTCATTAGAATATTATCTCCTCCATACTACATCTTTTGTGTCTTTGTTTCAGCTACTTTATGACTTAATCTATAAAATTTCAGTTTTATGATTCCAGCTTCTTCATCAATGGAACCCTTTGTTTCCAAAGACTTGCAGGTAATCCTTCCACATCCTTGTAAAGCCTTGCACTTACAATGATAAAAATTGACATAACAGATGATCTTCATAACAAACTAGCCCTTGATATATGATTTGAAGTAACTTCGTCACTACTGCACTTAAGGACTTTTCTTTTCTTCTCTCTTCTATGGCCTTTGACCGAGACTGTCTCACTCGAGTCAATAACCTGAATGATGTCCTCTTTTTCTTCATATGCTTCCTCTCTACTTGAGTTTGGAAAAATTCCATAGTAGGAAGATGTGTCTTCTGCATGGAGCCAAGCCAACATGTTTTCTTCTTCATATAAATTTGCTTCTTCAAATATATCTGCTTCTCGTTTGACCAGCCATTCTTCTTCCATACAAATACCAATTGTCTGCATCATGGTGGTATGTCTCTGATTGTCTAATCCTTCTTCTAAAAATATATGTTGCAATTCTTTTCCCTCCTGCTCCCACATTGTGTCGTTGTCCCAGTCATGCAGCACGTTGGCATGCCTTAACCAAGGTCTCCGAATTAACAGGGGGAAACTTTTCCTTAGCTCGAATACTGGATCCTTCATTTCTGTAGAATAGGGTAGTTGAGAAGAAATTGCTCCATATTGTTGCCTTATTTGCTCTAGTCGTGTAGCTATATTTATGAATTCCTCTATGGAGGTTGTAAGCAACACTAATTCCTTGAATTTACATTGGGTGGTCACTGGAAGTGGTTTAGCTAACCATTTCTTAATAAAAAAATCATTTGGAGGATCTCGCAACTTAGCCATTAGTGCCTTGGCCCTAGTTACAAACTCTCGAAACTTTTCAGTTTGACCTAGTCTCAAGTTTTCTAATTTCTCTATGATGATCTCTGTAGTATTTCCATGTTGGAAACTAGTTTTGAATGCACCTTTCATTAAGTTCCAAGTGGTGAAATGGTTCTCAGCAAACTAGCTGAACCATTTATCTGCTAACCCTTCTAATGTGGCAGGAAAGAGTATTAAAAAGGCATCCTCTCTTCCCATCAAGACTACGGTTTTGCATAGTGCTAAAAACCTCCTAATATGCATGTCCGAATCTTCCTAAACTAAGCCTTTGAAAGAAGGAAATTTTATATTTAATCTTGATAGTAGGGTTTCCAAATCTACTTGACCTGCCATGCTCTTTACTGATGAGGTTGACGAAAGTGGACTGGAGGATTTTTTAATAGCCTTCCTTCTTGTAGCTTTGCAGGTGACCCTCAATGTCTGGGACTGGGTTGGGGTCATGAGCTATTCATAATCCTCTTATGCGATAATTGATAAGAATATTTACCTCTTAACCCAATGAGGTAACACTGTCCGCACATGAATAGTGCTTCTCCACACTGCAATATGTCTTCTCCTATGCTCAAATCTTCTTGGAGTCCCACTGGGCGTGCCAAATTTTTTTGGGGGATTCTTGGACAAGAAGGGATTTGACTGATTGTAGGAGAAAAGGGAAAGACAAGAAGAAACATACACACTAGAAGCCTTTGTCGATTCATTATAAGAAGACAAATACAATGGAAGCCAGTGTCGATTGATTATAAGAAGACAAATACAATGGTGATACACAATACAATCCAATGCTTCTGTGCAAAATCCCAAAGAGTGCTCAATCACAAAATACCAAATACCCAAAGGTCTTGTTGCTGTCAGCCTTCTTTGCGCCAGACCTCCACCTTCTCCAAGCGTGCACTTGTGCACACATTGCACCAAGCTTCCAATAAGGGGGAGGGATGGACACCTTCTGTCGACACACACATAGATGTAATGGGGCCTTGGGATCCTTGGGGGACTAGCTTAGCACTTCTTTCCACACTTCCTAGTCACTCTTCATGCACACCTTGCACTTCACTTCTCTACGTCGCATATTGTGTGTCTCTTGCGCTTCTCTCTCTTGCTTAGCTTATACAATGTTCACCTTGCTTAGTCCCTCAAGAATAGTCCTTGTCTTGATTTGAGTGTCGATTCATGTATGCTCCTAACTGCAAGAGTAGGTGCTCACTTTGATGTCCCAAGATTGTCTCCAAAAGTGGGCAACCAACGAATCCCTGTTTTGTCCTGTAGTGACTTTAGATTAAGACAAATATTTTAATTGGGGGGCCATACTTTCACTTCTACGTACACTGCCGCTTCACATACCTTCACATTTTGCCTTTTAATTCTTCACTTGTGCACTAAGAGAGGGTTAACCTAAACCTTCCAAAACACTTTAAAAACACTTTGAAATTTGGAGAAATTACAGAAATACCTTTGTAACCTGCAACCAACTTTCTGCAATTTTACCCCTTGTGAACAATTAATTGTGCACTACCTGTGCACTTTGACACATGAACTTCGAACACTTTGACTTTGCCCATGTTGACTTTGACCTTGTTGACTTTGACTACTTTGACTACTTTGACTTTGAACCTTTTTACTTTGACTATAGTTGACTTTGACCAATATAACTTTTATGGGCTCAACACTTTGCATCTCAAAGAGAGTGAGAACCTTGGACTAAATATGTCGAATCATTGATAAATTTTTTATATTCTATGAGCTTGTCAATCCCATAACATAAAATGTCAGAAGCAATAGTCACATGGCTATTTGAGAGATCATGAACTGTACATATATCATCAAAAATTTTGAAAAGTAAATTGATCTTGGATAGTGATGAAACTTACAACATATTTTTCCTCATCCCTAACACAAAGAAAGCACCTGACAATGTGATAGAACTACCATCAAAGGATCTTACCAACTTCCATTATACGATAAGAGCAGTTGTTAATGCATGTGATAGTATTCCTTGTAGGTGCAAGCTCAAGTGAACTAAAGAAACTCCACTATGAGGTAATATGATTGGTTTCCCCATTATCAAAGTACGAAACATCTAAGTCTACTCGAACATACAGTGTTCATGAGTGGGCCATAGATGCAAACAATAGCAAATACCTATTCTTCATTGTCCATAACATTAGTAGACTTTCTTTTAGGTGTAGAGGCCTCTACATCAACCATTCCATCCTTCTTTTTCTTTGCCTCTTTGCATCGAGTTTTGGACAACTCTTTTTGACATGATCATTTCCTTTATAGTATTTGCAATTTTTTTTTTGCTTTTCTTTTTTCTTTTTATCTTTGTCTTCCTTCTTTGACTACGTAACATTAGTAGTTTTTTGCAACTAGTAGATGAGCGCCATTTACCTTTCCCTTTCCACTAGCTAATAAATCTTTCAAGACTACATGAGTGAATGCAAAATAAAGAAGTATATGGATCGTATCATCGAGCAAATATCAACAAGACTCTTATGATCTCAAACTCAAAAGAATGATGAAGGGAGAATTCAAGAAGAAGCTAGGAAAGAAGCCTCATAAAGAATAAATAAATGAAAGAAATGGATTAGAGAATGAGATGAGAGGTACTTAAAAGGTGAAGAACCCAACCCTATAAGGAACTTTTCTACCACAAACATCAAGAAACTAGGAAACCCATCAATACACCCATACGTAAACTAGGGAATTGGAAATAAGGAATATCACCTAGTGGATTCTTTGGTTCACACAGGAGCACCTTTAAGCAATGTTCATGCTTCCTTGGTTTAAAAAATGAAGATGCCAATCATTCCCACAAATGTATACATGATTGGAATTGGAGGTAATTATATTAAGTGCTTAATAGAAGTAAGCCTATTTTTACACCTCTAAAATAACACAATCCAGCATAAACATTTAGTCTATCAAGACTCTAAATTATTGGAAGAGCTTATCTTAGGACAACATTGGATGTATGAATTCACAGCTACTAAGAGAAGTTTTTAGAATTTTTGAGGAAAAATCTCTGATCACAATGAGGATGGAAAATCTTAATATGTCAAATTTGAGTGTACATGACTTAGATCTTGAGGAGGAGCTCTATTCAGAAGAATCCATTTTTAATCCATTTCATCTATTAACTAGAACCCGTGTCCTAATCCAAGTACAAAACCTCTCCCTCCTTCCCAATAAAATCTTACATTGAGCCATCGTGAGGTTATCATTTCTGGGAGGAGAGTATAGAGTTGTTCTCAAGTAGAACATGAGGGAGAGTTTGGCAGCTATAAGCCAAAGGAGTTAGGCAAAAATGGATTCATAAAGAACCACTTTAGGAGTATCAAACAACGTAGGGACAATCACAACCAAAAAGTCTCAAGGCTAGTCAATTCATGAACTATTAAAGTTTGGGCATGAAGGAAGCTCATCCAAGCCCAAAGGCATTGTCCACATGCTTGGATCCCAATAGGTCCAAGCTACAAGGCCTCACATTCATCACATGTCTTCTCTAAGATTGTTTGGTGGGTCTCAATTGCTAGAAACTCAGAATAGGTATAGCGCTTTATGACTTCCATTAACCATAGCTAATTTTTTGCTTCAACTATTACTAATCAATTTATTCTAAGTCTCATAAAAATATCAAAAACAAAATGGTGAAATTCAAGTCTTAGGGACAACAAGGTGATGATCAAAACAATACAAGAGATGAATCATTTTAAGGAATGACAATTGATGCATGAGCACTATGAAACTCTTTTAGGATCTCATAGTCTCTCATGTTAATCAAGATTTGATGGTCTGAGTGCAAATGGATTTTGAAGATACCGAAAAATTGCCTCAAGTGGAGGAGTTTCCCTTAGAATGTGCTATCAAAGAAAGCTCACATTGGTTCAAAGATGACCAATAAAAGAGTGAACACCTATTCCCAATTACTCTATGGATAATGGATAGAGATCATTAGTTCTCTAGAAGGAATCAATATTTCCACATTATTCATAACATGTGGAGGACCATTGAAACATGACCAAAATTAGGAATCCATGCATATCTCAAGCTTTCTACTTACAAACCGGACTTTGAGAGACACATATAGTTTATGAGAACCTTGCATGTAGTAAAATACAAACCATCCATTCCAAAAGCTCAAGTCATACCTATACACTTGCAAGGAAGTCTTAGAGCCGTTTGGTTTACTCATGAACTGACCAAAGCTGCTTTGGATGCAGTAAGGATGGAGTTCTAGACTTGAAAGATGACAAACATGACACAAAAAAAGAGAACATTTGTGGACATAAAATGTATTCACATTGAATTAGAAGTGCATCAACATTTTTTCTTTCCTAATATGAATAGATACAACACTCCACAAAAACTTTTTTTCTAGTTAGTGTCACATGTAGTAAAGCAAGTAGGGAATCAAGTATACTAAACCCCTTATGTTGAGGAGAGATTTCTCAAAGCTAGAAAACAATGGGTAATAGAGTATGCCAAGAATGCCAGGGTCTAAGAGAGAAAGAGATCATGAAGAAGAGACACATACATCATCATTCAAGAGAGCTCATACATTGCCAACATTGTCAACATTATCTCTTGCTCAAGCATGGCCTATCACAATAGAAGAATTATAAGATGCTTTGTGAGCAACTCACGTGTTTATGGAAGGATAGGTGAATTTAAATGTCCAAGGTCACCATAATTGACAACTAAGTGAAGCCAAAGGCAAGAATTGGGTAGGCAAGAGACTATCCAGGATGTCTCACTACAAAGATTTATGATTGGAAAATTCAAGTTTTTACTGAGTGATCAAGAAGCCATGAATCAACAAAGAGATCAAGAAAATGAAGATGAAGAGGTCATCCCTACCCTAAGACCTTAAATGATTTACCTGTTTGATTCTCCACAAGAGCCAAATATCTTTTGAAACATGAAAAAACTTCATCTTTGTGTTTCATAAAGAATAGGATAGTCCATCTGCTGCAATCATCAATAAAGGAAACATAATACCTTGATCCAGATATTGAAGCTTCCTTGCTAGGTCCCCATACATCTGTATGAACCAACTCCAAGAGATCTCCATGCATATAACCTTTCTTCATGAATGGTAACCTGTGAGACTTTCCAAATTGACATGCACTACACTTATAAATCATATGTTGTTTTGGCAAATTAGGAAGTCCAAGTACACTTTGGTCCCTGCAGATTTGCTTTAATGACCTTTCACCAATATGTGCTAACCTTTTGTGCCATACTTCCAATTCTGTGAGTGTCTGACTACCATAATTAAAGAGAGCAATGTTTCTAGTGTCCTGTAATTCAAATGTGAACAATCTACCTGTCTTTTCACCTTTTGCAATTCTTCTGAATCCTTGACTTGGATCTTCAACAAATGCTCTTGCTTTTGTGAACCTGACTTGCAACCCTTTCTCTACTATCTGCCCAACACTTATCAAATTCTTTGTAATGGTAGGGACATAGAGTACCTTACTCAGTAGGTTGATGTTTCCATGAGGTGCTTTGACATTGCCTATTTTCTCCACAGGATGTTTTGTATCATCTCCTGTTTGTACCTCATGCTTATTCCTTGGATCTTCTAAATCTGATAGGAGTGCCACATTTCCTGCCACACGATTTGAACAACCTGAATCTATGTAGAAAACATGCTCATCAGATTTACCTTTTGGCATAGCCATGTTCATGATCAATAATGAATCCTCTTTGTTTGAGTCTTCTGTGTAGTTATTGTAGTCTCTCCTTCCTTTGTAGCCTCCTTGATAGTTTGAATGATTGTAGTTGTTGTAGTTGCCATGATAGTTGTTGAACCTTCCTCTTGAGTAGCCATAACTTCCTCTATTGTATCCTCTACCTCTTTGATTCCTGGAATTCCTAAAGCAATTTTCAGTTGTATGATTAGTTAATCCACAAATAGAACATGAGTTGGAGTCTTGGGATCTCCCCCTACCTTGTCTACCTCCTCTTCCTCTACCTGCATAGTTAGCTTGATATGTACCTACTTCATCATCCACTTTCTTTGCCTTTCCTTTGTTATCTTTAGACTTGCTTTTATCCGTGTATAAAGCTGAAGATTGATTACCTTTAGAGCTTTCTCCATTTTTGATAAGCTTTGCCTCTTGGGTAAGTAGTTGTCCAATGAGTGTATTGAAATCAGGTACATGCATGTCCATGTACAAATCCATAGCTGTGGTGAATGCTTCCCACTTGTCATCTGCCTTCAAGCCATTGATGACCTGCCTTACAATTTTCTCTTCATCTATTACCTCTCCAATGCTTCCCAACTGATCTGCTATGTCCTTGAGCTTTGTGACAAAATTAGTCACATTTTGTTTGGGAGCCTTAGTGAGAGTTGTGAAATCCAACCATAGTTGATGCTTCCTAGCTTTAGTACTTGAAGAAAAGAAAGCTTCAAGTGCATCCATACTTCCTGAGATGTCTTACAACTTCTAATGTGAGGCAAAAAAAAATCTGAGATAGAGTTGAGGAGATAAGACCTTGCAAGTGCATCCTTGGAGCACCATGTCCTCAATCTTTCTTGCTCTTCTTGTGTTGGTTGACTTTTGTTCCTGAAACTTGGCATAACTTCATCTCCTGCCACATAACCATATAAACTTCTACCTTGAAGATAAGCTTCCATTCTTAATGACCAAGTTGAGTAGTTACCTCTGTCCAATTTGTCAATTGATGAAGGAAATCCATCTGCCATGTTGTCCAACCTTGCTCTGATACCATTGTGAAGAGATGGATAGGTATGTGCTTGAAGATGAAGAGGTGTTGCAAAATCCTTGATCTACACCAACCAGATGAACTCCAGAAGTATATGGTGGGCCCTTTCAGCTTGCCAATGGATGTATTAGACACCCTATGTACCTTGGAAGATCACTCTCAAAAAGATAGATCAAAACAGATAAGTTGGAGTTAGCTCAGAGGTGAAAACTTGCTATTCTTGGTTCATACACCTGTCCAGTGTTTTACATAATTCTCTGAGCACAGCAGCAATTAGCTTAATTCCTCTTGGGGAAGTCTAGGTAGCTTAAATAGCTAACTTTCAAGAGTAATCTCATCAAAAATAATAAACCACACACTGAGAATGAGTTTTAACAAGTGATGACATCATCCCGATTTTCACGGGCTGCTATAGTTTGGGACCAGTGAGCAGAAAAATCAACATAATTCAAAATGTAGGAATCCAATGATTATGAACATTTGTATGGTTATACTAGACCATAAGCTGAATCCAACAAGATTTAAATATCTGAATTTGGATAAGTAACCACTGAGAAACACCTCTGACAAGGTGAGTGAAAAAGTCGGGTACCTGACAGAGAAGTGAAGATGAACAGACCCTGTTCACTTCAAATGAACATAACTCAAGATTGCAACATCCAAATGACATGAACATTTGTGCGCATATACTAGACTTATAGAGCTAACTTTACCAAGTTAAATCACTGAAAATGATGCACCAAGCTCAGAGAAAACATCTCTGCAAGCTGACTGAGAAAACTAAGAGTAATGGCAGTGAGTAGTACACTTCACAAGAACATGGAAAGATGAACTCAAATAATCATGAAAATGAAAGTATATTGCTTGTACAATACAATGACTTACTAATACATATGTGTGCCTTGTAATCACACCTTGATATGGCATAAAGCTCAGCTCTTGGAGGTCTTGACATAGGTCTCTCTAACCACGACTAAAACTGCCATCTATTTATAGTTGAGTTTGGGAGGCTAACTTCCCTCAATCACTCTCCAATCAATCAATGACTGATTTGATTTTCTACCTACCACAAATCATGAATTCGTGGCTCCTCTTTCCATTCTTGATCAAGTGGACTCAACCACTTAAGATTCTTTCACTTTTACATTAAGTAAACTGTTCAAAAGTTACAAGAGGTAGTTCACAAGTGAAGTTTACATAGTCTTCATTTTAAGGCTTTTTCTATGACTTTGTGGGACTCAAGCCAATACTTAGGCTTGTCATAGACTTGCTCCAACATTATACACATAAAAAATGATTTCTAAATTGATTTAGCATAGAAGGAGAAAGGAGGGAAATATCGAGTTGCAACTTCTTGAAAACTTCTTTTAGATGATAAGTAGTTCATCCGATGGAGATTACATATCCAACTTATGGTATAATCATCTATGTCTCATCTAGTCTTCCTCTCTCACACATGTATGACATCCATATACAAGTATATATCTACACATGAGTATGGATTCAACACTATTGCAAAGTATATATGAAGTATTTACAAGATTAATGTACATGTGTATAAAGATCATCTCTTCCTGAGCATCCACTTTACTTCATACTTCAAGCTTCAACCTTTTCTTCATTTCTTCACTCCTAAGCTTCATGTAATCATTAATTGATGATTGTCTTGCTCCAACAACTCCCCCTTAATCATCAATTGTGATTACCTGTATGTTCTTTATTTCTGCCATATCTTTAAATCTCTCCAACTAAGGTCCATCCAAGCTCTTTGTTAACATATCTGCAAATTGATCTTTTGTAGGAGTATGCATGATTTCTATCTCTTTATCAATAACCTTCTCTCTCAAAAAATGATATTGAGTCTGAATGTGTTTAGTCCTGGCATGAAACATAGGGTTAGCTTCCAAATACAAAGAACTCATGTTATCTCCACAAATGACAGGAGTACTTTGATTGATATCAAAACTCTTCATGAGATGTTTTAGCCATATTACCTCTTTTGCAGCTTCTACCATACCTTTATACTCTTCTTCTGTAGATGAGAAAGCAATTGTATGTTGCTTCTTAGAACACCATGAAATTAATTTATCTCCCACATAACACACATACCCATGTGTTGATCTTCTATCATGAGAGTTACCTGCACAATATGCATCACTATATATCTTGATTCTTGTATCTGATGTGAAGCCATAATACAAACCTTCTTTAAGTGTGCCCTTGATATATCTTAGCACTCTTTGACTTGTAGTCAAATGTTCCTTTCTAGGACAACAAATGAATTGAGATAGAACTCCAACTGCATATGATAAATCATGCCTTCTCAATGTAGCATAAATCAAGCTACCCACGAAACTCTCACAAAGCTTCATATATTTGAATTCTTCTCCAGTTTGTGATTCACTTCCATTGGAGTTGATGCTATCTTGCAATCTTCCATTTGAAATTTGATTAGGAAATTCTTCAAATACCTTTCTTGAGTCACATATATTCCATGTTGAGTATATTAAATCTCCATTCCCAAAAAATATGACAAGTCTCCCCAGTCACTGATCTTGAATTCTTTCTCCATCTACTTAGTAAGCATTTTTATGCCTTTGTCATTTATTTATGTTTGTATTTATGTCATCAACATAAATACAAACATAAATAAATCCATCTTCACTTGCTTTGACTAGCAAGCTACTATCTGTCTTTGATGCTTGGAAACCAAGTTCCTTCAAGAACCTCAGAAGCCTATAATTCCATGCCCTTGGAGCTTGTTTCAAGCCAACCAAACCTCTCTTGAGCTTACACACATGATCTGGATAAAATTGATCCATAAAACCATCTAGTTGTTCCAAACAAACTTCATATGAAATATAACCATTGAAAAATGCATTCTTCACATCTAATTGAGACAAATTCCAACCTGTGCATGTAGCAATAGCTATGATATTTCTTTTGGTTGTCATCTTTGCAAGAGGAATATAGGTTTCATCATAGTCCACACCATATGTATGTGCATATCCTTTTACAACAAGTCTAGCCTTATACCTAGACACACTTCCATCTGCATACCTCTTTCTTTTGTAGACCCATTTGCATCCAATCACTTTCTGATTACTTAGTTTTGGTACGAAGTCCCAAGTCTCATTCTCAATGAGTGCATCATTTTCTTCCATGATAGCTTTCTCCCAATTCTCCTTTCCTTTTGCCTTATCATATGTAGAAGGATCTTCATCTATTTTTACCATGTAAGCATAGTCTTTAGTAGTCAAGAATGAAGTATCATAACTATACCTTATGGATTGAATTTTGTTCCTTGATGATCTTATGCACTATTTGTACATGTATAAGAAGTACCTTGCTCATCAAATGTAACATCCTTTGACACAAGAAATTGCTTTGTAGATGGATTCCACAACTTGTATCCCATTTTCTTGTCATCACAACCAATGAACACATATTTTTCAGCCTTTGGTTCCAATTTGTGCCTTAATTTGTTTGTCCAACATTACCTTGTACCTTCAATGTGAAGATTCTTCCTTCTTTCTTTCTTGTAACAATTTGCTTATACTCTTCACTAGGGCCTTCAACATAAACTCCATCATTAGTAAACCTCACTTCATATCCTTTTTCTATAATTTGTTCTACACTGATCAAATTCTTTGGAACTCAAAAGAGTACTTCCATCTTTAGCCTTCACTGATCCAATAGACTTTACCTTATGTTTTGTATAGTCACTTGTTTGGATTTTATGATTGATTACCTTATTTTCCAAATCAATCATCAAAGCAATATTTCCACTCAGGTGATTACTACACCCCGAGTCAGTTTAGAATACCTTTTGTTCTTCCTTTGGAACTTCACATGTTGCATTCATGATTAAAGACAAGTTTTCTTTTTGATGTGATGCATAGTTGTAATAGGTGTTATTGTAGGATTGATTTTGGAAGCTTCTTCCACCATTCCTTCCAAAGAAATTTCTATCACCTCTACCTCTAAAACTTCCTCTCAGACTTCTTCTAGCTCTGCCTCTTTGATTGAAGTTCTGATTAAAATTACTAGTGCTTTGATTATTATGCCTACATTCATGAGCCACATGATTGTTCTTACCACATATCCAACAAGCTTTCACATTGTCCTTGTTGATTCTGCCTCGTCCTCTACTTTTGCCACTTCCTCTACTTCTGCCACTTCCTCTACATCTTAGAAAGTTTGCTTGTCTTGAAGTGCCTTCATCTTCAGCTCATTGTTGCTTTCCTTTGCTAGTCTTTTTCTTATCCTTGGAATACATTTCTTGACCTGTACTCTTATCAATTTCACCTTTCATATCATACCAAAAGTTAGCATATGTCCTAGCAATTGATTCAAATCATGAGAGACATGATCTAATAAAAGTTTAGTTGATACTATGAGAGGCTTCCACTTCTCTTCTCCTCTCAGACCTGTGAGAATTTTTCTTAGAAATTTGTCCTCTTCAATGTGTTCATCAATTGCACCTAAAGAATCAGCATCTTTCATCTTTGTTGTAATAAAGTAAGTCTATGATCCAAGGGTCTAGCCGATTCAAACGGATCTGAAATCAGACACCCTTTGGTCATCCTTGTGTATGACCAAAGATCTTGAGTTTAGACTTACTAGGAGGCCTTCTGCTCTTGTGAACAAGTGATCCACTTAGCTTAGTGGTTAAGTCTCAAGGATGTGAAGGAGGAGGTCTTGGGTTCAATCCCCATGGGGAGCATGAGGAGAGTATTTTGCCCAAAGAGATCTAGATCCTTCTAGAAACATCCACTTAAGTTAACTCGAGTTGATTGGGACACTTGGTGCACATTCAGTTACGTGGCCGACACATGGCTAGCTAGTATTCACCTGCCCAAGAAGGCATTCCCTTGGATCGAGCTATATATAGAGGCACTTGGTCGGGAGGAGAGTCAACTCTCTAACATGTGGTGGTCGTAATCCTCGTTCTGTTGCATTGGTATCAGAGCTCAAGGTTGAGCTTCCATGGTGACCTTGGAGTGAGCTTCATGATGCTTCTCTCCATTAGCTTTCTTCATTTCCATTCTAGTTTTAGCTTCTATTATCCTCATTTTTCCAAATTTTGCCGTTCGTGGGTGGCATGTGTTGCTCGTGAGTGTGTTGAAGTCTTCTTCGAGGTCCTCTCAGTGGCATACTTCAATAAGAGGTTGCAAAAGAATAGTCTATGTCTGCTAACACACACAAGAATTGAACCTGTGACTTTGAGGCAGACAGACGGCTGTCTTATCCAAGAGCGCAGGCATGTCGACTGATGAAATACTGAATAGTCCTTCTATAGCTTCATTAGGCACAACACAGGTCAAATTGTGAGCCAAAAAAGCAAAAGAAGATAGTCCTTTATGTAGGGCACTACAGGGATTCAAACTAGCAACCTCTCATGTAGCTCACGTTGGTGTAAACCACAAAGGAATGTGGCTGTTGAATGAAGAACGACAATCGCTACTTCTTATCCAAAGTTATGCCGACGAAAAAAAGAGGCTTTAGCGGAGGAGATTGCAAAAAGAGTATTTGTTCATGTTGTATACATAGGGGATTTGAGCCTCCGACCTCTTGGAGGGGAAGACTCTCTCCTATCCAACAAAGCAAATTGTTGGGATGTGTTTATATCATGACAGAGAAATAATATTATTCTTACACACTGTACTCCATACAGACGAAGCAAATGGTTGTCCTCAGAAGAAGCTCGTGGCTTAGAAGCAAAAAGAGAGCACTCTATCTTGTGTGCTATTTGGGATTTGAGCCCAGACCATATATACAGTGGCTAATCCATCTATCCATGAGGCCATGTGAAGTTGGTGAATACTTCCTTGGTATTAAATATGTTTGCTATTGAACCTCTGTAGAAGCTATCTGATCTCTTCTCAGTTCTGCACCTGATCTCTGCCTAGTCTGAATCGTGGATCCATTCAAAATCCTAAATCTTCTCTTGAGAAGCTATCTTTGACCCAAATCGAATCAAAACTAGTCTTGATTCATTTTTTAAGTATGAGAAGAGCAGTGGATGGACAAAGTTATGATGAAAGTTAAGTATTTTCGAGGTTCTACTTGGCCTTAATGCTTGATTTATCTTGTTTTCATTATTCTATACTTAATCCTATTTAGCTTACTTTATAAAGCTCTCGGCTTGACATTAGGGAAGACATAGGACTACTTAGTTGCAAAGACATGCTAGTTCTAGTTTGCAGCTCAAGTAATTAGTCGATTTCTTCCCAAGTTGATACTCCGTTATCAAAAATAAAAACTTAATAGCAATTAAGTATGTTTGATGTCTTACTAGGTATAAGTAAGCACTAGGAGAAAGTTAAGTATTAAATTTTCTTGATGACCAAGAAAATTTAATTACTTGCAAACCTTTTTCGATGTATGATGACTCTAATTCGCGGATGTACTTACGGAATCATGAAGATAAGCTTATAATGATTACTCTAAGTATAAATGATATTTAGAAAGTCATGCAGATAAGATTTAGTTTATTATTTACGTAATTTATGTAACTTTTCAAGCATCGCAAGATTGGATGAAAACTTTAGCTATGTTTCCAAGTTCCATGAGCACTCTTTGATTTTATAAAGCTCAATAATCAAATCAAATTGAACTTTGAAGTTCAATAGATTTGTGTTTGGTTCATGTTTTGCATCTCTGGTAATGATGTAAAGGGCCATGAAAACATGGAAACTTAGGAAGCACTCTTCTATTTAGAAGATTTTGAAAGTTCTAACAAATTTCTTTGTGGTTTCAAGATTTGTATCTCATGATGAAACCTCGGTAAGTGACTTTTAGGAATTGAGATATCTCCTAAAAGAGAAAGACTAAAATGAAATAGTCAAGCCTTCTATTCCACGTGAGATCATTCTCCTACCATGTTCGAGATGAATTTATTTTGGGGAAGGTAGATGTTCCAAGTAGAGGAACTTAATTGATTCATGAACTCTTCCTGAAATACACATAAATTCATACTATATGATAGGACCAAGGAATGATAAAGGCAAAACCTCTTTAGGATATAGATGTTTTGCCAAGATATAAAGGTGCCAAGAAAAAACTATGAATCTTTTATAAGTTATCATTTGATTTCATCCCAAGGAGTGATGGGAATCAAAGATTGAACCTCAACATCAATTGATCTTTGACCTCAATAAAAGGATGTTAGGTTCTATAGTTGCATTTCTGGTAAATGATGCAACTAGCTAAGCAATCTTTAGGAAATAAGATAAAGTTCCTAAGGACTTGAAGAACTTTTTATTTAGGAATAGAAAGTTCCAAGAAATGAATCTCCAATCCATGAACTTTTCCTAAACAAGCTATAAATTTCAAAGTTATGTGTTCATAATAACATTACTATTGGATCAATTATCAACAGATGCTTGGACTTTAAACATAAATTTGATTGGTGAAGTATGTTTAAAGGACTCTAGTAACATCTAAAGATTGACCAATAATAATGAATCTTGTACCAAACTCAAGAATAGGAGCAATACCACGTAAATGAAAGTTCAATTTAAACTTTTGTAGTGGCATGGGAAACCATATCCAAAAGGTGATATTTAGCCTCTAGTTTGATACTCAGGAAATGAATCCAACATTTCAAAAGATTCCATGATGAATCATTTGCTCAAGTTATTTGATTCCCTAGAAGGAATCTCAAGTCTTTGAAGAATAACATTCTTCCAAGTATTGAGAATGAAGTTCTTCATACTCTTTAAACAATAAGTAGTTCCAAGTAATTTCCAAAACCACAAGTATTGGTACTCAAGTCCAAATAATGATATAACCTAATGGTGTATCATATATTCTTAGCTTTGGAATTTGAGAAGCATCAGTATATGCTTGGAGTGAAGTTTAGGAAAAGATCTCTAAAAATCATGCAGGTAAGCCAAAAAAGCTTAGAAAAGCTCAAGAGATCTTAATGATAAAGACAAAGTCTTTATTATTGTTGCATGATTAACAAGACTTGATCAATCTTGACCATGGTTGTCCAAGATAATTGTGATTGGAACTATTGTGAAGTTTGCTCAAGTATTGGCAATCGAAAAAATAAACTGTTCCAAGTTTGAACAACGTAGATATTCCAAGTATGTAGTCTCCAACCGTGAAGATGGTACTTAAGTTTGTGGAAGGTAAAACATAAATTTTTACCTATCCTTAAAGGGATTTTGGTACAAATCTAGAAGAGCATGAGCGGATGCATAAGACTTAAGCAGTAGAGATATTCCTATTTAAAGTCCCCGGGGTAGGTACCAAAAGCATCTGTAAGAAAGGAATCTAAAAACAAGAAGTCAAACACTCTTGTCACTACAAATTGGTTAAGGATAAATTAATTGAAATTGAATCTATGAAGATTCATGTACTTGGAATTTTGATTGATTTTCATTTGAAAACCCTAGCAAAGAAGGATGGATGCTCCATCAAGAGGTTTTCAAGTTTCCAAGAGAAAGCACGTGATTGTGAGATGATCATTTGAAGGAATCAAAACCTAGAAAATCTAGTTAGAGGTAATGCCTGAAACTTCAAAATTCACGTAAAAGAATTGAAGAGATAAGGTACTCTATCAAGAGATGTTTAGACTTTAGGATAAGTATCACCCACACATTAATGTGAATATAAAATAGGGTGGCCAGGACACCAGATTTTATACTCACATTGATGTAGGAAAGATGGTATGGGACATCGGAACGTGGATGATAATTATCTTTTAGTCCTAGTTTGCATCTTGAAGTTAAGTTTGATCCTCAAGAGACTTAATACTTCTAAGAAGGAGTTTAAATCAAGAAGGATAAAAGTAGTATGAAAAGATATTTCAAGATAACTTCCATCAAGGAAACTGAAGATATGAATTAAGTAACTTCCAAGATCTTCTTAGAACACTTTAAGCTTAAGTGTTATCGATCAAAAATATTTGATAAATTTTTGAAAAAAGTTAGACTTTGATTTTTGGTTGATCTTTTCAACAAAAGATTTGACTGACTAAGTCAGGCATCAAGTTCCTAGTGTAACTTGGTAAATTCACTCTTTTGACTCAAAGAAATGCACAAGAATTGCATTCCCAGTAAGGAGTCAGAAAGATTGAATGTGACCTGAACTTAGCCTCAAGAGAAGCTTTATTTGAATACTAAACTCATCAACAGAACCTCAGTGGGTCGACACACTGATGTTGGTTACCACACTAGTATCTTGTGGTTGGATAATGTTTTTATTTTGCTTTGAATCTTTTTGAGAATCCAGTTTTCTTCTCTTAAAGATGGAGAAAATGCTTCAATATCTTGTTGAAACAAATCTTTGAGAAGTTAAAGTCCCGAGTCACCTAGAATTCGACTCATAACAAGTTTACGTATCTTCGAAGTTTGAATTGGTTAAACAAAGTTTTAGTTATTTCTTTCCGCTTTTGGAATCTTTTGGATTTGACTCAAATATGGTATTTGACTCTTTTCCTAAAAGTCAAGGGTTAGTCGGATAGAAACAGGTAACTAAATTAAACATCCTAGATAGATGTTATGTACAAGAACCTTTTCAAACATCGAAAGATGACAAGTTCAAGATTAACTTATTCATTTGAGTTTGCTCAAGTTATAGCATAAATTATTTCCTAGATTCCAGTATACTCTAGAATAGAGAAGTTAGGAATTGCCCAACAGATTGACAATTCCCAAGAACTTTTAGCTCAAGTCTTTGAGAAAACGTGTTCTAAATTGGACAATTTTCATTGTGAATTTGAATTGGTCAAGTTATAGTACGGTTGACTCAATAGAAATGGTAAGCTTTCTTATAGTTTACATAGGATTTTTAAACCCATTAGAGCAAATTAGTCCTTTAGTCGGGTGACAAAATCAAGTAGCTGTTGGATCATAGTAAACCATTGTACAAACATCTAAGTTAGATTTTTGGGACAACCAAACTTCAAGATTTCCAAAACAAATTCAAGTGAATCAAAGAAGTTCTCAAAGTCTTGTGAGGGGTAAGAATCCCACCTTCGTTACTTAGTCCATGCACCAATCATGCCCAAAAATGGACTAGTAATTTGATTCCACCAAGTTCACATGTTTGTGCCTAGATCGCACATCAAGAAGCTATGAATTGGTTAGGGATGTTTTTTTTATCCACCCTGATTATTCTTTCACTAGTTTGTACTTTCAACTGTTCATCAAAGTGCAAAATGAGACACTGATTTGAATCATTTGGGTAGGGACGCCACCAGAGAGATGAGACATGTTCTTCTAGTTTTAGAACATGACCATGTTCTTCCACTTTTAGAACACGAGGCTTGGGGGTTGCCTACCTTATGTATATAGCTCTATTTTCGAGGATGCAAATATTTTCCAAGAGGGGAAGAATGTAATAAAGTAAGTTATGATCCAAGGGTCTAGCCGGAGCTAAAATCGGACACCGTTTGGTTATCCTTGTGTATGACCAAAGATCTGGAGTTTAGAATTACTAGGAGGAGAGTATTTTTCCCAAAGAGATCTAGAGCCTTCTAGAAGCATCCACTTGAGTTAACTCGAGTTGACTAGGAATTCTTGAATCTGGTAAAGTTAGCCCATAGTGATGCCTTTGTTGATTTGGTTGTATTTTGAAAATGCTCCTCCAAGGCATTCCATATATCCCTTGCACTTTCAAGTCCTCTGATACGAGGAAGCAAGTAATCATTCACTTCCATATAGATAATGCTCCTTATTTGAGCATCCTTCTTCATCCAAACCTTCAAGTTTGCAAGCTCCTCCCTAGTTGGAACACTAGGATCATTAAATTATCGCTTCTCTTCTTCTCCTTTGATGTATGCCATTAGATCTTTGCTCATAAGATGAGCTTCCATCCTCATAGGCCAATCTGGATAGTTCTCTCTATCCAATTTCATAATTTGGAGACTATCTCCCATTCTTTCTTCACCTGTACTATCAAATCTTCAACCTTATGAGTAATGAATATACCTTTGCTTCGAAATTTACTCCTTCTAATCCTTTCAATTGCTCTCATGTGTCTCACTTTAGCTTTTCCTCCACACTTTGTCCTTTTGAATCTCTAGATGTTGAATTTTGTATGTCTACAACAATCGAGGGCTTCCTTTCTTTCAGTTTTGATAGAACCTGCTCTGATACCACTGATGGAGATGAATAATCTCCAAGACACAAGCTATACTTAAATTTAGAACATTTATATATCAAGTATAACTCAAAACCTCCTTCAATTTTGGAAATCTTTACGAAATTATGAACAATCAATGCTTTTGTATACTATGGTTTTACTCAAAAAAATATGATTCACAAAACTCACTCATTTACTTATGAATTGATTAACATTTTCTATGAAACTTTGGTACAACACTCTTCTAGTATCTCCACAACTATTCCAAGTGAAATTTCTTCAAAAGAACTTACGAAAATTCATATTTACTTCAATAAGTAAACCGATGTCTAAAACATGCTTTCTTTGGAACTACTTTCACATATGAAACTTTAAAGACATGGTTCTAACAATCTAGAATTTGTTTGATCAAATGGTTTATGAAATACGTTTCTTACCTTCCAATTTAAATTTTGAATGCTTATTGGTGCAAAACTTTACATTTTGGACTGAGATCTAATCAAATCTGTGACCATCCAGATTGCACATGTTTCAAGAGTCACTCATTACCTATTACACATATGAATGTTCCTACACACAATTCTCTCAACCTGATTACAATTGGACTTTCAAATCTTGACCATAGATGCATCAACTATAGATTGAGACACATACAAAACGATTTCTAAATTGATTAAGCACAGAATGAGAAAGGAGGAAAATATCGAGGCACAACTTGTTGAAAAATTCTTATATATGATAAGAAGTTCATTTGATGGAGATTAGAGATCCGACTTATGCTCTAATCATGTATTTCTCATCTAGTCTTCATCTCTCACACATGTATCATGTCTATATACAAGTTTATATATACATACGAGTATGGATTCGACACTATTACAAAGTATATATGAAGTAGTTACAAGATTAATGTACATGTGTATAAACATCATCTCTTCCTGAACCTCCACTTTACTTCACACTTCAAGCTTCAATGTTTTCTTCATTCTTCACTCCTAAGCCTCATGTAATCTAGTTGATGATTATCTTGCTCCAACATCAAATGAGGCATGCAAATGAGCCTTAAAATCAACAATATCCTTCTCATGAGGACCAGTGAGCAACATGTCATCAACATACACAACAATGATCAGAAGCACATCATTAGCACGCTTAATGTATAACGTGCTCTCAGTTAGACTATTCTCAAAACCATGTGCAATTAGATAGGCATGTATCTTTTAATACCAAGCACACGGTGCTTGCTTTAAACCATATAATGCCTTCTTTAACCTGCACACCTAGTTTTCATGTCATTTCTCCAACGCCATGGGGCTAAAAAACATACACTTCTTCATGCAAGTCATCATTCAGAAATGTAGTTTTAATGTCCAAGTAATGTACATTCCAACCATGATGAGTTGCAAGTGCATAGATGCTATGAACAATAGTCATTTGACATGTAAGATCAATAGTTTCATCAAAATCAATGCCTCTTTCGTGTGCATAACCCTTTGCAACAAGCCTAACCTTATACTTGTCAATTGTTCAATCACATTTATGTTTCAGCTTGTATACACACTTGGTGCAAATGGCCTTTTTGCCAAGAGACGTCACATAAAGGTCAGGTACCATTTTTCATAATAGCATCATATTCAGGTTGCATTGTAGCCATCCAATGTTCAGAATTTTATGCTTCATCAAACAAAACAGGCTCACTCTCATCACAGAGACTAGATGCAGCCATAGAATAGAAATCTGATGCAAAAGAGCCACTATGAGAGCGTGATCGAGTATAGTATGATAGAGATGCATCTAAATTACTATCATGCAGAGTCTGCACCTGTCATTTTGGCATAGTTTTTGCTCAATATCACCTCTCTCATCAACAAGTGCATAATGTAAATCTGCATAAAAAATCAGATGATTTGCATCATCACATGAAACCTATAAAGGCTCAGAAGTTGCCTCATTAGGACCAACACTAGATTGTCCATCTGTAAAAAGATGCAACAAAGTATCATACATGCCTTTGGAGCTACCAAATATCTCCTTCATACATGAAACTAAAGGCTAAATAGAATCTTTCACAAGAACATCACAGTTAACCAAAATGCATTTAGTATGTGGATGATACACATGATAGCCTTGACTTTCAGAACTATACCCAATAAAAATACATTTTAGTGCTTTATCATCCAATTTTGTGTGATGTTGTTCAGGCACTAATGCATATGCCAGACAACCAAAAACTCGCAGATGAGCAACAAATGGCTTGTGACCATGCCCAGACTCATATGGAGTGATAGATTGTAGTGCTTTAGTGGGACACTTGTTAACTACATATGTTGCACACATCATTAGCCTGACTCTTGACCATACACCTCGCCATCTCCATGAGTGAGGTGTTCTTCCGTTTAGCAACTTCACTTTGTTGAGGTGTATATGGCTCTCTACACTTATGTTTTATCCCACGTTTAGCCAGAAATGCATTAAAGTGAGGAGCCATATATTCCCCCCCTCGATCAGAACGGAGGGTGCCCATGTTACATGTTGACATATTTTTAGCTAGAACGAAAAACTGTTTCAGGTCCATAATCACTTCGGACTTTTCTTTCAATGGATATACCCATGCATGCCTGGAAAAATCATCAATGAAAGGCAGGAAGTAAAGATAGATTCCAAAAGATGGTGTCTACATAGGACCACAGATTCCAAAAGATGGTGTCTACATAGCACAACAAACATCAGTATGTACAAGCTGCAATTTTAGAGTAGCTCCAACTAAATCATCTTTTGGGAAGGATGAACATTGCATTTTGCCCAAAATACATCATTCACAAACATGTATATCGGGTGCCTCAATTTTGGGAATAGAGGACACCACTTCAAATTTCTACAGGTGTAGCAAACTAGAAAAATTTAGATGACTAAAGCATGCATGCCAAAACTTTGCATCTAACATAGCCTGAGACAATCCAATGCTTCTGTGCAAAATCCCATAGAGTGGTCAATCAACAAATACCAAATACCCAAGGGTCTTGTTGCTGCCAACTTTCTCTGCACCAGACCTCCACCTTCTCCAAGCTTGCACTTGTGCACACCTTGCACCAAGCTTCCAATAAGGAGGAGGGATGGACACCTTCTGTCGGCATGCACACAGCTTCAATGAGACCTTGGGATCCTTGGGGTGAATAGCTTAGCACTTCTCTGCACACTTCTTAGTCACTCTTCATGCACACCTTGAACTTCACTTCTCTGCGTCGCACACTGTGTGTCTCTTGCACTGCTCTCTCTTGCCTCTCTTAGACTATGCTCACTCTCTTAGTCTTGCTTGATCCTCCAAGAATAGTCTTGCCTTGCTTTGAGTTTGGATTCACGTACACTCCTAACTGCAAGAGTATCTTGGTGCTCACTTTGATGTCCCAAGATTGTCTCCTCAAGTGGGCGGCCAACGAATCCCTGTTTGTCCTGTAGTGACTTTAGACTAAAACAAAAAATTTAATTGGGGGGCCATACTTTCACTTCTGCGTACGCTGCCGCTTCACATACCTTCACACGTTGCCTTTTAATTCTTCACTTGTGCACCTAAGAGAGGTTTCACCTGAACCTTTCAAAACACTTTAAAAACACTTTTGAACCTTAGGGAAATTACAGAAATACCTCTGGAACCTGCAACCAAATTTTTGCAATTTTACCCTTTGTGAACCAATTATTTGTGCACTACCTGTGCACTTTGACCCTCCAACTTTGAACACTTTGACTTCACCCATGTTGACCTTATCCTTGAACATGTTGACTTTGACCAATTTGACTTTGACTGTAGTTGACTTTAACTATAGTTGACTTTGAACATTATGACTTTTATGGGCTCTGTAGAGCCCTAACCGGTTGAAACTAAAGGTGCAAAGTATTTCTACTCTTAAGGTTCAAAGGATGAATTTAAAATCTTAAGGTGCAAAAGTAAAGAATTAAAAGGAAAGGTGAAGGTGGAAGGCCGCGTACGCAAAGGTGGAAATAGGCCGCCCAATCAAAAATTTTATTTGGAAAGTCACTCTTGTTCTAAAGTCACTACAGGACAAAGTAGCGAATCGTTGAGGACCAGTTCAAAAAGAAAATCTTGGGACATTGAAAGGACACCAAGATTGTATTGCAGTTAGAGTGCGCGAACCGGCGGACTCAACAAAAGAAGGACAATATGCTATTCTTGTGACATTGGGAGCTAGGAGCAAGGGAGAGCTTCAGAGGAAGCAAGAGAGGAAGCAAGAGCCTCCAGTGTGCGACGACATTCAAGAGTGCAAGAGGTGTCAAGAGGAAAGTGTGCAGAGAAGGCGGGTTGGATTCCAAGAGTCCCAAGGTCTATTGCGTGTGTGCGCCGTGATACCAATTCCTTAGCTTGGCGGAAGCTTAGTGCAAGGTGTGCACAAGGGAAGCGGGAAGCAAGTGAAGGATTGGTGCAGGAGAGGCCGCTGCTAGAGGACTTGAGATAATTGGTCTTCAGTAATTGATATTCTCTGAAGTTGTATTTAGTCATTGATTAGACTGTGCGCAGTCATTGTAATTGTCGAAAGATAATCAATATTCAAGGTTTCCAAGAGTATTCCTTTGCAGAAGTTCTCACTGTTATTCCATTTTCATCATCTCCCTTTTTTCTCCTACAAACCCTCAAACTCCTTCTTGTCCACGAATTCCCAACAAATTTGGCACGCACGGTGGGACATCCAAGGAGCTTTGAGCATAGGAGACTATATATTGCCATTGGAGGACAATATTCCAGTGTCGACAACATTACTCCAGTGGGCCAAAAGGTACATACTTTTATCAAGTGTCTCATTTTAAGTGGACTATGAATAGCTCATGACCGCGACCCGGTCACAAACCTTGAGAATCAAGTGCAAGCAGACATGAAGAAAGACGAACAGAAGATCATCGAGTCCACTTTCATCGACTTCATCGGTAGGAAGCATGGCAGGACAGGTGGACCTAGAAATCTTGCTCTCTAGATTAAACATAAAATTTCCCTCCTTCAGAGGTTTAGCCCATGAGGACCCAGATGAGCACATTCGACGATTTCTTGCATTATGTAAGACTAGGGGGCTAATGGGTAGGGAAGATGCTTTCTTGATACTCTTCCCCGCCACATTGGAAGGTCTGGCAGACAAGTGGTTTAGCCAGTTTGCTGAAAATCACTTTACCTCTTGGGATTTGATGAAAGAGGCCTTTAAGAATCAATTTCAGCATGGCAACATGGCTGAGATCATTATAGAAGAATTGGAAAACTTGAAGTTGGGTCCAGGAGAGAAGTTCCCCGAATTCGTGACTAGGGCCAAAGCATTAATGGCTAAACTACCGGATCCACCACACGACTTCTTTGTCAAGAAGTGGTTAGCCAAACCTTTACCTGTGGTCACCCAATGCAAAATAAAAGAGTTAGTGCTACCTACTGCCTCTGTTGAGGAATTCATCAATACGGCCACCCGCTTGGAACAGATAAGGCACCAGTATGGTGCAACTTCTTCCCAACCATCATATGGTACAGAACTGGAGGACCCAGTGAGCCAGTTAAGAAGGGAACTGGAGGGCTTGAAAAGGAATAAGCCCTATACAGAGGAGGAGACTACTGTAGCTCAGCTGAGAAGAGAGATTGAAGCCCTCAAGCTCCAAAAGGAAGAGGAAGCCCAAGTAGAGGAACTAGCTCAGCTGAGGCAGGAGTTGCAAGAACTAAAAGGAGGCGGCATCAAGAACGGACTCTGGTGCTCCATGTGCAGCAAGCAAGGACACATAGTAAGTGAATGTCCTTTGCTAAATGTGACTTGTCAATTATGTAGGAAGATTGGGCATGAGGCCCATGAATGCCAAGTAAGGGGAATGCCAACAACGACATACTGGACACAAGGAGGGCTCTTGCCACCAGCAAATGTAATGGCAGCAGCAACAAACCAAGGTAATAACTATAATCCTAGACCGAGAACTAACCTTGCAAATGGGCCTAGAAGGCCAATTATTTGCTTCAGATGTGTAGAATGTGGGCACTACCAATCTAGGTGCACCCTTCCGGAAAATGCACCTCCTTGCAGGAATTGTCCAGAGGCCAGAGATCACTATACAAACTGTTGTCCTAAGAATCAAGCCTCTACTTCCGGACCCCATCTCCAAATGATCTCTGTATTCAAGGAGGAGACATTACCTTAGGTGAATGAACCCTCACCATCCACTAGAGTGGTACAATTAGAAGAACTCGAATCTTTTGCAGTACAGACACGAAGCAAGGGAACGGCAAAAGTGGTAGAAAATCAAGAATTGATAATTAAGGAATTGAACAAAGACAGAGTTGCAATTGAAGACAAAGATACTACAAGTACAGACACAAACCACAATGAATGTCTCACAGGCACCAGTGATGCCATTGGGCATGCCTTCAACAGGGCTCAAGAAGAGTTTGGCAAAGCAAATGAAGCTCACTTTCTTAAAGAGTCAGAGGCTTCAAAACTACTCAAGTCAATTAAGAAGGAGGTTAGTATTTTTGATTTAATAAAGATGGATGGGAAATTCAGGTCAGAATTATTGCAGATAATTGATGAGGCTTCTACGACAAGCTTAGTGGCTAAGGCTGCTATCTTACATAAAGGGATAATTAGGGGGGAAGCACCCCTTACAGATTATAAAAGCCCTCGGCTTACAATATCAATCAAGGGCCATGAATTTCAAGGTGTTATTGTAGATGGTGGTTCTGGCATTAATTTGATGCCTGAACATACCATGAAAAGGATTGGACTCAGAGTTTTAGAAAAAGATCTTCTTTCTCGGGGTGTCCCTCTTTTGTCATGGATTTGGCGACCCCCTCTCTTGTGAGAAGCAATCTGGCCCCTCCTCCCGGGGAGACCGTTAACCTGGCCTCTTTGTTGGAGGGGGGTTCTTGTGCCGCCCAAGGGACCCTCGAGAGTGCTGAACCCCCCTTGGTCTCCCTCAATAGATCCGCAATTTTGTCAACTCAGGAGGAGCTCAAGAAAGTTTGCCTCGTCGGCCAAATGTTCGGCCCTAAGCCCTCGCTCGAAACTGTGCGTCAGTGGCTCCGCAACGAGTGGTTCCCCCGCGGGCTAGTTGTTTGTAAGTGTCAGTTCTTACCGGCAAACCACTTGCTGCTAGTCTTTGAAAATGAAGATATGGCGTTTCGAGCCCTTAGTGTCGGAAATTGGCAACTCGACCGGGCGACCCTGTGCCTATTCAGATGGTCCCCTAATTTTACTCCCGACAAATCGAAATCGCTTCGGTACCCCCTCTGGGTTGAACTCCCTAACCTGCCATACTTCTTGTACAACTTCGTAGGGGACATCGTTTCTCCTATCGGCAAGCCGTTGGCCTCACGCGAGGACATTGGTGGTCTCATTTATGAAGGCGCAAGACACTCGTTCAACGCCCGGTGGCACCCTCAAATTTGTGTCGAGGCTGACCTCAATATGCCACTCCCATCGAAGATCAAACTAGACTTGGGCAAAGGGGATGTATGGGAGCAAGACATCAGCTTCAAAAACCTTCCCAACGCGTGCTTTCGCTGTGGCCAACAAGGCCACAGGATCAAAGATTGCCCTTTGAGACGAAAAAGCAAGCGAAATCAAGAAGCCCCCAAAAATGCTCAAGACAGCAATGGAGCATTGAATCACTCGACGAAAGTAGAGGAATTCAAGGGTCCCCGTAATCCAAAAGCTGATGCAGACGGGCTCATCGAAGTCAGAAGAAGAAGGAAAAGAAGCCCTAGGGCAACCTCTGAGCGTAACAACAAGTCTGTTTCCCCCTCCAGCAACTTGTATTGCAATCTGGAAAGGGAAATCAATGAGTTTGACTACCCAGGTGGGAACCAACTTGAGGAGGACACCGATGTCAAAGGCCTGGAGATCCCTGATAGTAAAGAAACCTTGCAGGAGGGTTACACTACAAGCAAAGAAGACGGCTTTGCTACCAGCAACGAAGATAACATGGATAGTGAAAGCTCCATCATCGGATCGACTATTCCGGAAACGGAGCTGAAAACGGTGTCCAGTTCTTCCCAGCAGGAGGCATCTCGCAAAGGAAAACAACCTATGGAGTTATCGTGGAAAAGCCCCCACAAGAACCTATTGCTAACTCGGGAACCGATCCGAGCGAAAAAGAAAGATGAACCCAAGAAAAGAAAGGACAAAGCTCCCTCCCGCAAAGAGGGATAACTACGTCAATGATCATCATCTCGTTAAATGCTAGAGGGCTAACCGACCCCTCAAGAGCGACCATCATTGGTCAATGGCTTCGCGACATTAGCCTAAACCCAAATTTTATATGTATCCAAGAGATTAAAATTGATGGAGAAGACCTCCAGAAACGGCTTAGACATGTCTCCTCGACCCATGTTTGGATTTCAACGACGCATCAGCGGGGTTCCGGCGGAACGGTAATCGGTATCAATCAACTCTGGTTTGAAAAGCTTGAGAACTCCTTTGAAGATGAATGCCATCGATGGATTGCTATTTCTTTCGGTGCTCCCTTTTGTTTTACTTTAGTTTCTTTGTATGCCCCCAATGGGGAGGTAGAGAGACTTAACACTTGGGCCTCCTTGGACTCGCTCCCCCACAACGTGCTTATCTGTGGTGACTTCAACATGGTTGAGGACCCTACGGATAGATGGATGGGCAAGGCTAGGATCATCGACAGTCGGGAGAAAGAAACGTGGGACAAAACTAAACTACACTTGGATTTGGTCGAATTCAAAGACTCGAAGGGCTTTTCTTGGTCAAATCTCCAAGCAGGCGAGGACCTGAGGAAAGCTAGACTTGATAGCTGCTACATCTCCCAGAGTTTTACTCATCAGTGGGGCCACCCTTCCCTCTCGCAACGCACCGACCTCACCATATCTGATCACTACCCGATCGTCATCACTTTTCAACCCCTCACCAAGACTCGTAAGGCTCCGTGGTTCCATGCCAGTGTGCCCTCCTTCTCTCTCCCCTCCGTCCATCAAGAAATTTCTGATGTGTGGAAGGAGGCATTTGCCTCTGGCTTGTCCCCAACCAAGTGCTGGAGAAGTGCGGTCGATAAGTCACGACAGATCATGATTAGATCCAGGAAGACGCTGGAGACTGTGCGGCGGGCTCGCAGAGAAGCTCTATATCATAGACTTTGGCAGCTCGAGGAGGAAGTGAACAAAGGAAAATCTCAAGCCCAGAAAGGACTTCGAAAAATCAGAGCGCTGCTGAGATATGAGGAAGAGATACAAAGGAAAAATTTGCAAATTTTCTTCAAGGAGTGGTGGGCTGGCAAAGCCGACAAACCCACCAAAGAGATGTGCCGTATCCTCAAAAGGAAACACAACAGAGATTCGATCCCCTTATTGCTAGACGCAAATGGCAATGTATGCAATACGGAAGAAGATAATTTTGGGATCATTGAAGGGCACTTCACGAGACTCCTGGGGACCTCAAACCCCCTCTCCCACCATAGAAGGGACTGTATGGCAGCCATATCTAGGGTTTCCCCCCACAGGATACCACCCAACCTTCACTCTCTGCTTCATGCCTCTATCACTGAAGCCGAAATCATTGAGGTCATCGATGCCCTCCCCTCAGGTAAAAGCCCGGGCCCCGACGGGCTCACTAATGAGTTCTTCAAATCCTTCAAGTTGGTGGTTGCCACCCCTCTCCGTTTGGTTTGGCAAGAGGCACTCAAGTTTGGCGCGCTTCCTTCTTGCCTCAACAAAGGCATTATCAAGCTAGTACACAAAAAAGGGGAAAAGAACAGAATAGAGAATTGGCGTCCCATTACAATGCTCCAAACATGATACAAGATCATCGCCAAAGTCATTGCCAACAGAATCTCTTGCCACTTGAGAGCGTGGTTAAGCGAGGACCAAAAAGGTTTCATCAAAGGCAGGTCAATTTTGGAAACCATAAAAGATATCTGGGAAGGTCTTGAATTTGCAAATGAGTCTAAACAAGATGTGGTTTTCCTCAAGATCGACTTTGATAAAGCCTACGACAGGCTAGAATGGGACTATATTCTTCAGTCGCTACAGGATCTTGGATGTAGTCAGAAATTCACCAAGATGATCGCGACCCTTCTCGGAAACGCATCGACCCAAATTAACATTAATGGAAATCTTTCAAAGGTGATCAAACTTAGAAGATCTATCAGACAAGGGTGCCCACTGGCTCCCCTTCTCTTTGCCATTGCCACGGAAGGTCTTAGCAGGCTGGTGGAGCATCAGGTGGAAGCTGGTAACATTAAAGGCCTTCGTTTGCCGCATGACCACAGTCAGATCACCATGAGACTTTTTGCCGATGATATGAACGCTTTTGTGCACAATGATAGTACCAGCCTCGAGGCGTTCTGGAAGTGTCTTGCTACCTTTTGTGAAGCCTCTGGATCCATAATCAACCACTCTAAGACCGACTTTCGAGCTTGTCACATAATCCTAGTAGGAGATGGTTGAACCACGCCTTAAGAGAGAGGATTAGGAAGTAATCCTAAACCATGGCTTTTGGGGCAAGTGGTTAGCCCATCGCACTCCTAACCGGGAGGTTGTGAGTTCAATTCCCAACATTGGTATCAGAGCCTAGTTGAGAAATTGGGCGAGACGGAGGTTAGCGCCTCATTCGTGGGCACTTGGAAAAAGCACTTATCTGTGGCGAGTGTGAAACTGTCCTTGGATGAAGGCGCATGGGCATTTGGGCACCCACGGAGGGTGGGATAGGTCCGAATTTGGTCCATGTGCTGGAGTTTGAGGTTGGTGGAAGCGCTCATGCATGGAAAGTGGGTCCAAGAGATTCAGAAGGGTCCATAAGTGAGCATTGAGGGCAATGCTTAGTCTAAGGGGGGAGGAATGTCACATAATCCTAGTAGGAGATGGTTGAACCACGCCTTAAGAGAGAGGATTAGGAAGTAATCCTCAACCATGGCTTTTGGGGCAAGTGGTTAGCCCATCGCACTCCTAACTGGGAGGTTGTGAGTTCAATTCCCAACAGAGCTATTGGTGGGTCACAGCCCGACCTTCTCATTGATCATGGCTGTAAAATCATCCCGCAGGGCCAAATTTTTTGGCTCCTGGGGATTCCCTTGGGGTTTGGCGTCTCTATGGAACAGCGGTGGAACTGGGTGCTTGCCAAACTCGAAAACAAGCTTAACTATTGGAGAGGTATGCAAATCAATCTTGCTGGTCGTGCTATGGTCATCAACACGTTCCTCTTATCATCTAACATTTATTTCCTCTCTTGTTGGAGACCGAAAGAGCAAGATCTGTCCAAACTGGATAGTATTTGTAGAAACTTCCTTTGGACGGGCGACCACAATAGGAGGGGGGTGCCTAAAATCAAATGGTCCATCTTCACCAGCCATAGAGATGGTGGGGGACTTGGTATCTTGGACATTGGGTGCATGGCTAACAAACTGGCGGCCAAATGGATGACTAAGGCTTGGTGCAACGGGGAGGCCTCGTGGGCCAAGCTGATCTTTAGAAACAAGAATGAGTTGGCGCTCATGGGTTTCCCAAATTGGAGGAATCTTGACATCTTGACCTTGCTGTTTTCCCCGATCCCCGTCTTCCCGAAAGGCTCTAATCTTGTGTGCTCCCTTTGGAAGAGTTGGAATAAAGTCAAAAGCTCCACAAGAATAAGTGAAGACTAGAAGTGGGCTGCCGGTATCAGACAAAACGACTCTATCTGGTTTTCGATCCATGGCATCCGGAGTGTGGAATCTTGGAACATTCAAAACGCCAAGAAGCTATGGAACAAAGGCTTCAAAAAATGGAAACATCTCTGGAAACAAGACACCAACCGCTGGATCAACTTTGAGGATATTGACCCTAGCATCAACATTTCGCATGAAGAATGGAACACTTTGCAAAGCAGATCTCTCGCCTGGGACCGACACAAAGTTCGCCTTCTCATGGGACACGACATGCCGAGTTCGCTTGGTCTCAAATGGCACAATGGGAATAGTCTATCAAAAATCCCGAACATCAAAGAAACGATCGACTATCAGGTTAACCTCAACAAAAAGTGGTGCCTGTCATGGACGCAGCTTCGGTGGGACATGAAGTTCATGGCCATCTGGCACCCCCTCATAGAAATCAAAAAGTCTGTCCTCTTATGGCAAATTCTTCATCACGGAATCTGGACCAACCTTAAGGCTAGCAAAATTTGTGGGACCCCTCCCTGGTGCAAACGCTGCCACCGGTCTATCGAAGATGTTTCACACATCTTCTTTACCAGCCCCAACTCCAACAGACTTTGGTAGGTGGTTGGAAAGAGAATTAGACTTCAAAAACGTCTCAGTTGGCAGCAAGCCCTGCTGGGAGAAGCGATCGGCTGCTCCGCGACCCTCTGGAACGCCATCAGAGGGGAGGTTCTATGGAAAATCTGGCGGGAAAGATGTGCTTTCAACTTCTGTGACTCCCCCAAGGAGTGGTCAATTGAGAAATCGCTGTTCCTCCTTGGCAAAAGGATTGTCAACTGTAAAAAATCCCCCCCCTTTAGGCATCATCAAGTACTCCTTTTGATCGATAACAAGCTCAAACCCAAGTGGGCCCCACATGAGGGTGATGAGAGGGTAATTAACCTTCTTTGTAATGTCATCTAAGCTCTGTAAAAGCTTCCCCTGCTTTGTGGGATTTGGGGGGTCCCGTGGGCACTAGTCCCCTTCTCTTGTACTTTTCTTTATTTAATTCAAGTCCGGGAGAGTAGGCTATTGCCGAACTTCCTTTACATTAAAAAAAAAAAAGGATTGGACTCCACCCTTCAAGACCTGCAAATTTCACGGTTACTTTGGCAGATCAGAGCAAAGTAAGGCCCTTGGGGGTAATCCCAAAAGTTCCACTTGAAGTACAAGGTAATCTATTCATTCTGGATTTTGTGGTTTTAAGATTGCCCCAGGGTTGACGGAGGATTTCCTCTCTTAATTGGAAGACCTTGGCTGAGGCATGCCAGTGTCATTCATGATTGGGGTAAGGACACTATGTGGGTACAAAAGAAAGGGCAGGAGCTGACACAAATTCATTTAGAAGAAGGCCCAGACAATCAAGGAAACACTAGTATGATGCAAACAGTGAGCATTTGCATGGAAACAGAAGCGGAGGATCAACCCCAAATATATTTTGAGGAAGAAGAGGATATTTTAAGTTGGCTTCATGCCGGCAACTCTTCTTCTTGTTTTGGAATTTTTCTTGATAATCCTGGCACGATTGGAGGCTATGATGAAGACAAGGGAAAGGTCCAGGTTGATGGATTGGGAGAGCCCATCACTGACCACAGAAGGGGCAGGACGATACCCCTCAAATACAAATTGGAGGAGGATGTGTCAACATCAGATAACGAAGTTTCCAAAGCTAAAAACAAGGTAAAAAATTCTGAGGTTGAATGTTCTTTCCCAATTCAAGAAATCCCTGCAGGATGGATGCAGGACAAGGAGGAACACATCGAAGTCCAAAATACACCTGCTTATGAAGCAATGCACGAAAAGCTAGTAGAAGAAGACAAGGAAGCAGATGCACACGGAGATAACATGGTAACAAGAACTCCGGTCCAAGAAATACACTTATGCACTCAAAACAATAATCAGCCAGTTCTGGTAGCCACTTGGTTGTGGAGCCACCCACAACTTCTAGAAAAGGTAAGATCATTCTTGACCCAGTATGCAGATGTTTTTGCCTGGCATTATAAAGACTTAGAAGGAGTGCGTGCATCTTATGGAGAGCACAGAATTCCTCTGGTTGATGGAGCCAGACCCATCAAAGGAAGGAGTTATAGACTTAATCCAAAGTATGCCGAAGCTGTCTATGTGGAAATCCAAAAGATGGAAGATGCAGGAATCATCATTCTTGTGGAACACTCAGAGTGGCTCTCGCCTATGGTTATAGTACCAAAGAAGAATACTAATAAAATAAGAATTTGTGTGGACTTTAGAGCTCTCAACAAGGTGACCATTCCAGATGGGTTCCCTATGCCTTTTGCAGAACAGGGCATTGAAGAAGTGGCTGGGCATGCACTATATAGTTTTATGGATGGATTCAGTGGCTATAATCAAATATCAATACACCCAGAGGATCGTGAAAAGACTGCTTTTATCACACCTTGGGGGACGTATGTGTATGTAAAAATGCCATTTGGGCTCAGAAATGCTCCAGCCACATTTAACAGAACGGTCAATCTCATTTTTGGCCCTCTATTGCTGGAATCACTTAGAATCTTCATGGATGACTTCTCTTCATTTTCAGGATCTCACAAGGAAACTCATCTAGATTGTTTGGACCAGCACTTGAGGCAGCTGCAGAATATTTTCCAAATATGCAGAGAAACTAAGTTAAAGCTCAATCCAAATAAATGTCATTTCCTTGTGACAGAAGGAACCCTTTTAGGACATGTGGTATCGGCTAAAGGTATGGCCCCAGATCCTGACAAAATTCTTTCTATATTAAAGTTACCTAAACCTAAATCTCCTAAAGAGATCCAGAGTTTCTTGGGGCATACCGGTTATCATAGAAGGTTTATAAAAATGTATGCAGAGATAGCTAGACCTCTGACTAGACTCACAGGTAAGGAAGTACCTTTCAAATGGGAAGAAGAGGAGGAAAAAGCATATCAGACATTACGGTCACGGTTAGTGTGTGCTCCTATCTTGGTCACCCCGGAGTGGTCAAAAATCTTTCATATACATGTCGATGCCAGTGCATATGCAGTGGGGGCAGTCCTGACTCAACCCAGTGAAGAATTTAAAATGGATAGGCCAATTCAATATGCCAGTAGAATCTTGACCAAGGCTGAAAGGAATTACAATACTACTGAAAGGGAAGCACTAGCAATGGTCTTTGCCATTCAAAAATTCCGCCATTACTTATTGGGGGTAAAATTTATTATTATATCAGATCACCAACCACTAAAATATCTACTCAACAAGCCCCAGGCCACCAGTAGAATATGGAGGTGGTTATTGTTGTTCCAAGAATTCGATTTTTCTGTAGTCCATAAACTAGGGAAAGACAATGTTATGGCGGATCACCTATCCAGAATAAATATGATGAATCCATCTAGTGGAATCAATGATGACTTTCCAGATGCTCATTTGTTTGCTGTAAAAGCTCACGGTTGGTATTATGACATTAAACATTTCATTAGAACTGGATTGTATCCAGAAAAGGCGAGTGTTGTACAAAAGAAGAGCCTGCTCATCAAGAGTAGACCATATACCTTCATCGAGGATAAATTGTATAAACAGGGCAAAGATGACCGGTTCAAGAAGTGTTTGGAAGAAGAAGAAGTGAGGGAAGTCCTTCACTCTGCACATGAAGGAACAGGTGGTGGGCACCTCCCAGGACATATTATGAGTCAGAGGATACTGGATGCGGGTTTATGGTGGCCTACACTTTTCAGGGATGCAGAAGAATGGGGTAAGGCATGTGATATTTGCCAAAGGTGTGGACCTAAGCCAACAAAGCAGAGAAATAACCCCTTGGTTATTTCCACCTCCTGGCAACCATTTGAGAAGCCCATCTACCCTCCCGCTTTTCCAAAAAGAGAAAAATATCTCCTGATAGCTATAGATTATGCAACTAAGTGGGCCGAAGCTATTGCCTCCACAGATTGCACTGCCCAAACTGTTGCTGATTTCATTTATAGTAACATCATTTGCAGGTTTGGTTGTCCACTTGAAATTTGTACTGATCAAGGTACCCATTTTGTCAATAAAGTCCTGCAAGAAATCTTCAACAGGTACAGAATTCTTCATAGGACCTCTTGTGCTTACTATCCACGAGCAAATGGACAGGCTGAGTCTACCAATAAGGTTCTAATTTCAATGTTAAGAAAGGAGTGTATGTTGCAACCCACTTCATGGGGCAGTGCGTACTTAGGTACACTTTGGGCATACAGGTTAGCCTACAAAGAGGCCACTGGATATTCTCCATTCCAACTGGTTTATGGCATATTACCCATCGAGCCCTTTGAATTTTTACATGGATCACCTAAGATAGCATTCATGCAGGGAAAGAAGGATTGTGATGTCTCTCAGAGGCTAGGAGCTTTAAATAAAGTGGAGGAGATTTGTCTACTAGCAACCAAAAAATTGATAGAGACTCAGATGAAACGGAAGGAGGCACATGATCGACATCTGTGGAAAAACAACATCGAGGCAGGCATGTTAGTTCTTCTCCATAAACCTAACCCTCATACCACTGCAAAAGGGAAATGGATCCCTCACTGGGAAGGACCCTTTCGCGTGCTGAAGATATTGCATTGGGGTGCTGTGCAATTGGAAACCCTCGCTGGCAACACCCTACCTTTAGTAAACATTTCCAGACTCAAGGCTTATTATCAAGTGTCGTAACCATTGTAGTTTCCTTTATTTTGTTCCTGATGATTTTGGGTTGGTTTATTAGGTAACAAAACTCAAAAAAAAAAATCACGCGTTTCCTTTTTTTTCGGCGCCATTTTTTTATTTTTCTTCATTTATTTTATCCACTCAATCTTTTCAAATCCACCGTTAAATAAAAAATGGGCGTCAATTTTTTGAATGGCTCTTAGTTTTGCTCAGTAACTTTTAATTATGCCCTTTCCTTTGTTTATCTCTCGGATGGATGAGATTAACACTGTCATCTCCTCTCTTTTGAACTACCTTTTATGCTACACCATTCTTTGCTGTGAGGTAAGCCCTTCATCCCCCTTGCTATATAAGAAGAACATTCATTCCTCCCATCTTCACTAAGAAGTCTCTGCAATACCCGAGCGCTGACCCTCTAAATCGCCCAGCCACCAACGACAAGCCCACCTTGTTCCCCCAACGCCACCAGCAACTTGTCCCCACCTGGCCATAAATACAAAAGCAAACACAAACCCGAGGGCCTCATCCGCCCCTCCACCCCCTTCTCCCTCCTCTCCCCTCGACTAACCCGCCGCCTACCACCCCTCCTCACCCCCTCCAACCCCCTCAACCCCCCTCCCCAACCCTCCCCTCGGCGCCCCGCAGCCTACCAAACCCCCTCAATCCCTCCAACCCCCTCAACCCCCCTCCCCAACCCTCCCCGCGTGCCTCCTCATTCTACCGCAGCGCCCCACCCCCCCTCAATCCCTCCAACCCCCTCCACCCCCCTCCCCAACCCTCCCCGCGCGCCTCCTATTCCTATCGCAGCGCCCCATCCCCCCTCACCCCCTCTAACCCCCTCAACCCCCCTCCCCAACCCTCCCCTCGGCGCCCCGCCGCCTACCAAACCCCCTCAATCCCTCCAACCCCCTCAACCCCCCTCCCCAACCCTCCTTGCGTGCCTCCTCATCCTACCGCAGCGCCCCACCCCCCCTCAATCCCTCCAACCCCCTCCACCCCCCTCCCCAACCCTCCCCGCGCGCCTCCTATTCCTATCGCAGCGCCCCATCCCCCCTCACCCCCTCTAACCCCCTCAACCCCCCTCCCCAACCCTCCGCTCGGCGCCCCTCTTCATACCGCACCGCCCCACCCCCCTTCACCCCCTCCAACCCCCTCAACCCCCCTCCCCAACCCTCCCCGCATGCCTCCTCATCCTACCGCAGCGCCCCACCCCCCCTCAATCCCTCCAACCCCCTCCACCCCCCTCCCCAACCCTCCCCGCGCGCCTCCTATTCCTATTGCAGCGCCCCATCCCCCCTCACCCCCTCTAACCCCCTCAACCCCCCTCCCCAACCCTCCCCTCGGCGCCCCTCTTCCTACCACACCGCCCCACCCCCCTTCACCCCCTCCAACCCCCTCAACCCCCCTCCCCAACCCTCCCCGCGTGCCTCCTCATCCTACCGCAGCGCCCCACCACCCCTCAATCCCTCCAACCCCCTCCACCCCCCTCCCCACCCCTCCCCGCGCGCCTCCTATTCCTATCGCAGTGCCCCATCCCCCCTCACCCCCTCTAACCCCCTCAACCCCCCTCCCCAACCCTCCCCTCGGCGCCCCGCAGCCTACCAAACCCCCTCAATCCCTCCAACCCCCTCAACCCCCCTCCCCAACCCTCCCCGCGTGCCTCCTCATCCTACCGCAGCGCCCCACCCCCCCTCAATCCCTCCAACCCCCTCCACCCCCCTCCCCAACCCTCCCCGCGCGCCTCCTATTCCTATCGCAGCGCCCCATCCCCCCTCACCCCCTCTAACCCCCTCAACCCCCCTCCCCAACCCTCCCCTCGGCGCCCCTCTTCCTACCGCACCGCCCGACCCCCCTTCACCCCCTCCAACCCCCTCAACCCCCCTCCCCAACCCTCCCCGCGTGCCTCCTCATCCTACCGCAGCGCCCCACCACCCCTCAATCCCTCCAACCCCCTCCACCCCCCTCCCCACCCCTCCCCGCGCGCCTCCTATTCCTATCGCAGCGCCCCATCCCACCTCACCCCCTCTAACCCCCTCAACCCCCCTCCCCAACCCTCCCCTCGGCGCCCTGCAGCCTACCAAACCCCCTCAATCCCTCCAACCCCCTCAACCCCCCTCCCCAACCCTCCCCGTGTGCCTCCTCATCCTACCGCAGCGCCCCACCCCCCCTCAATCCCTCCAACCCCCTCCACCCCCCTCCCCAACCCTCCCCGCGCGCCTCCTATTCCTATCGCAGCGCCCCATCCCCCCTCACCCCCTCTAACCCCCTCAACCCCCCTCCCCAACCCTCTCCTCGGCGCCCCTCTTCCTATCGCACGGCCCCACCCCCCTTCACCCCCTCCAACCCCCTCAACCCCCCTCCCCAACCCTCCCCTCGGCGCCCCCTCTTCCTACCGCACCGCCCCAACCCCCTTCACCCCCTCCAACCCCCTCAACCACCCTCCCCAACCCTCCCTTCGGCAACCCGCAGTACACCACCCCCTCTCCCGCCATCGCCCGCCCCACACCACCCCCTCCCACCAACTCAACACCGCCCACCTCAACCCCTCCCTCCTCCTCGGCCCCAACGCGCCCCTCTTCCTACCAACCCCCTCAACCCCTTATCCCCTCTGCCCCGCCGGCTCCAGACCCACACCACCCTCTCCCATCACCTCAACCCATCAAGCCCCACACCCTCCAGTCCATTCGATTCCCCGCACAGCCCCTACCCCTCCCACCCCCTCCACCACCGACTACCCCGCCGCCAACTACCTCCCTCCCCTCCCTCTACCCCCACCGCCTAACCCCTCCGCTATCCCGCCACAGACACATCCTCTGTCCCCACCCTCTTCAATTCCCCTTTCCCTACATAGGCTATCTTTTGCTCCACTTCTTCTCCCCATTTCCATCAATGGCTGAACCCTCCGCTCCGGGTGCTCGTTCCGATCCTCCATACCAGCTGCTTCCAAACCTTCATAATCCATCCTCTCCCACCTCCGCGATTCCCTCTGACCATCCCAATCCACCTCCTCCCTCATCGGCAGAACAATCTGTTCAAGCTAATCCAACACCGCCTACGGCCCTTGATCTTCCTATTTATTCAATACACTCTGATTCCACCGACCTTTATTCCCCACCTCCCATCCTGCACCCTCCTTCTCCTTCCCAATCTATGTCTCATTCATCCCACCCATCTTCACCAACCGGGGATTACATGCGCCTGTTTCTTCCACCTGACTTAAACCTGCAAATCCGAATGCATTTATCCCTACCTACCATTGCCCTTCGTCAAATGTTTTCCATTGAGGATCTTCAGCAGGCGGGCTTGTGGGGCTTGGCTAATGTTTTCTTCAATAACCCCGCCAATTTTACCCAGGTTTATGAAGCTATCCGCCTCTTCCCTCATTTTAGAACCGGCACTCTCTTCATCCCAGACATTGCCACCAGTATTGGGTCCCCCCTATTACATTTTCGTGCTCCCCCTTTCCTATACTCTGGACTGTCCGCCTCGGCTACTATTGCCTTTTGTACCACACACTTTCAAAGTAATGCTAGGTTTTCGCTCCGCATGACCACCCTTCTCAATGCGTTCATCTTTTTCTTCTTACTACGTAGTCAAACTTCTTCGCTTCCCTGGTCCGATATTCGTATCGCCGATCCGCTTTTCTGCTTTCTCCATAGCCGTCCTTACCCTTACGCAACCCTCATTTATAGTTCCTTAACTTTGCGCTCCCGTCGACTCCGCGAGGCTATCTCTAGAGGCTCTCATGCATTTTCCATCTATTCTGCACCCTTCTTAGCTTGGCTCTATCACATTCCCACACAATCTGCCCACAATGTTGCTTATCTCCCTACCCACCCTGGACCGTCCATTGCTCCATCTCCCTCCCCCCCTCTAATCTCAATTGACTCAGCTTCCGCATCGACACCCGCATCCGCGCCCCCTGATGTAACCTCCTTCACTCCCCAATCTTCTTCACCTATCCCTCCTGCATCTACCACCTCTCCATTCATGACTAACCCCCCTGATGTAACCTCCTTCCCTCCCCAATCTTCTTCACCTATCCCTCCTGCATCTACCACCTCTCCATTCATGACTAACCCCCCTGATGTAACCTCCTTCCCTCCCCAATCTTCTTTCCCTATCCCTCCTGCATCTACCACTTCTCCATCCATGCCTACCCCTCCCCTTATACCTCGACCTCCCCTCTCTTCAGCCTTCACGCCACTCATTCAGACACAGCTCAACCCTCAAAACCCCACCTGTATGCCCCCAATTCACCCGGATTCCACCTCACCCTCTATCATTAATATCCCTGTCAGTCAACCACTCCCCTCCCCCAATCCTTCCCTTCCCACTACATCTTCCTTCCCAACACTTCCTCCTCCTCCGCAGGTCATTTCCCCTTCCCCTCCCCCTCCTACTCCAATGGCCAATCCCCCTCCGCATTTTGACCTCCCATCAACCCCTTCCTTTTTACAATTACTACAGGACGCGAGTATAGTCGCTCTCGGCAATGCTCAGGCCTCCCAAATTTCTTTGGATTCGGTATCGGCCGCCGCTTCGGTTCATCAACAGTACATCTCAACAATAGAAAACATCAATCGCATGGCGAACTCTCAATGGCACTCTCTCACCGAAACGGCGCGATTGCTCAAAGAAGAGAGAGGTCATTATTGCGATATGGCCGACTCTGCGATGAAAGCCTTAGAAGATCTTCAAAATCGCTCCAACTTAGGGCTTTGTGCTAATGCGGCATGCCGACGTATCCGCAGGGAAAGGGATCATCTTAGGCAATGCCTTAGTTCGCTACAGCATACGATCGAACAAGCTTCTGCTCCTTTGCCACCCTCTCCACCAACCTCGGCTGACAATCTCCATCAACCTCCACAATAAATTGCCATCCACAGTATAAATAAATTGGTCATCCACAGTCATAATAATTGCTCTTAGCTTCCATTATCGCTTTGTCAATAATTTACTCATCCCTTTGATTTCTAAATAATTCTTGTAGGGTGCCTTATCTTTTTTCTTGACTCAATAATATACACACCCTTTACCTCTTTTCTTGCCTCGGTTTCGTTGTTTTCATGTCTGGGTCTTTGCAATTTCTCAGTTTTTGTATTGCTGTTGTCTCTCCGGGACGGAGAGATCTCTAGGTGGTGGGCATCTGTGAGCCCTAACCGGTTGAAACTAAAGGTGCAAAGTATTTCTACTCTTAAGGTTCAAAGGATGAATTTAAAATCTTAAGGTGCAAAAGTAAAGAATTAAAAGGAAAGGTGAAGGTGGAAGGCCGCGTACACAAAGGTGGAAATAGGCCGCCCAATCAAAAATTTTATTTGGAAAGTCACTCTTGTTCTAAAGTCACTACAAGACAAAGTAGCGAATCGTTGAGGACCAGTTCAAAAAGACAATCTTGGGACATTGAAAGGACACCAAGATTGTATTGCAGTTAGAGTGCGCGAACCGGCGGACTCAACAAAAGAAGGACAAAAGGCTATTCTTGTGACATTGGGAGCTAGGAGCAAGGGAGAGCTTCAGAGGAAGCAAGAGAGGAAGCAAGAAGAGCCTCCAGTGTGCGACGACATTCAAGAGTGCAAGAGGTGTCAAGAGGAAAGTGTGCAGAGAAGGCGGGTTGGATTCCAAGAGTCCCAAGGTCTATTGCGTGTGTGCGCCGTCATACCAATTCCTTAGCTTGGCGGAAGCTTAGTGCAAGGTGTGCACAAGGGAAGCGGGAAGCAAGTGAAGGATTGGTGCAGGAGAGGCCGCTGCTAGAGGACTTGAGGTAATTGGTCTTCAGTAATTGATATTCTCTGAAGTTGTATTTAGTCATTGATTAAACTGTGCGCAGTCATTGTAATTGTCGAAAGATAATCAATATTCAAGGTTTCCAAGAGTATTCCTTTGCAGAAGTTCTCACTGTTATTCCATTTTCATCATCTCCCTTTTTTCTCCTACAAACCCTCAAACTCCTTCTTGTCCACGAATTCCCAACAGGCTCAATAGTTGCCCACCACCTAATGTGCTCTCCATCCCGGAGAGCTACAACTAAAACTCTAAGCAAATAGAACACCATGATACTTGTGCTTCAAAATCTTCAAAAGGACACTGGAGCCGCAACCAAGTCCACTAGGAGCAGTAGAGAACAAACACCAGAGAAGAACCAAAAAGGGGGATTTTGTCATGGAAAAGCAAAGGAGGGCAATGGGAGTGTAGAAAAAAGGGGGAAGGGAGGGTTGAGGGGCTGAGATGGATAGGGCAGGGAGGGGTATGGATGGGGCTAGGCAGAATGATAAAAGGAGGGTGCGGGAGTAAGATTAATGGGTCTAGAGAGGGCCAAAATGAGCAAACACTAGAGATACAGAGGGTGCATATGGGAATTTGTGAAACATAAGGTAAAACAAAGTGAGAATAGACCATGTGGACCATGCGGTAAAATAAAAACATTTGATAAATGTGCTCAAAAGATGTGGGTTTTGACCAAAAGTCAGAGAAAAGGTGTGATTTTAGAAACATTAAGTCAAAAAATGAATCGAGAGGTGCCAAAATACATGAAAATGACTCCAAGTTTGAAAAAAATGGCCATCCGAGGCACGATCCAGAGCCAAAAGGTTTGAACCATAAAAAATTAAAAAAAAGAAAAAATATATATTTTTTAAATTATATATAACATAATAAATTTTTTCTCGTGTCTCTCTCTCTCTCTTTTTTTGGGTGGTGGTAGAACGCGGAGCCAAAATAAAAAATAAACTAAAAAGAAAGCAAAAGAAAATTAAAATAACATAAAAAATAAATAATAAAAAATAAAATACACAAAATACAAAAGAATAAATATATATATATATATATTCAAAAATAAAAAAATAAGCAGAGGGGGGGGCGGGGGGGCGAGGGGGGCGGGGGGTGGGGGGAGAGAGAGAGAGAGAGAGAGAGAGAGAGAGAGAGAGAGAGAGAGAGAGAGAGAGAGAGAGAGAGAGAGAGAGAGAGAGAGAGAGAGAGAGAGAGATTTTTATTTGGAAAGTCCTAAAAAATCCAAGGGGGGCCCTTTTTTTTTAAATATCCAGAATTTGAGAAAAATCCAAAAAAATTGATTCATTACAGGTCTAGGCCAATGTTTTCACTCAAAACCACAGAGATCTTCCTTTAGTCCTGAAATTTGGAAATAAAATGACATTTGAAAATGATAAAAAATGCTAGAAAAATTCTAAAAATGCTTGAAAAACTCCCAGAAATTGAGCTTATGCAAAGGTTATGAAATGGTTTCTAAATTTGCTAAAACCTCAAGGAAAAGCCATGAAAAAAGGATAAAAACTAATAAACTTGAACAAAAATAACATGAGAAGGCTATGTACAACCTCGACAGATTTTGTAGGTTCTAGGTGATCCATAATTCTTCAATTGTGTTGATGATAGGCCTTGAGCCTTGATATATTGACCAGTTCTATCAATTGTTTTCCTACATGAAGAGGTATCTCCTCCACTTTATGTAGTGCTCCAAGCCTCTGAGAGACACTACAATCTTTCTTTCCCTCCATGAATGCTACTTTTGGTGATCCATGTAAAAGTTCAAAGGGTTCAATTGGCAATATCCCATAAACCAGTTGGAAGGGAGAATATCCAGTGGCCTCTTTGTAAGCTAACCTGTATGCCCATAGTGTACCTTGATAAGCAATGCCATAGGAGGTGGGTTGTAATATACATTCCTTCCTTAACATGGCAATTAATACCTTATTAGTGGATTCTGCCTATCCATTAGCTCTTGGGTAATTGGCACAAGAGGTCATATGTAGAATTATGTATTTGCTGAAAGTTTCCTGTAGGACCTTATTCACAAAATCAGTACCTTGGTTTGTACAAATGTCAAGTGAAAATCCAAACCTGCAAATGATGCTACTATAAATGAAATCAACAACAGTTTGAGCAGTGCAGTCAGGGGAGGCAATAGCTTCAGCCCACTTTGTTGCATAGTATGTAGCGATCAATAGATTCTTCTCTCTTTTTGGAATAGATGGAGGATAGATGGGCCCTATAAAATCTAGCCCCCACTTCTCAAATGGTTGTCAAGAAGTGGAAATAGTCAAAGGGTTGTGCCTCTACTTTGTTAGCTTGGGTCCACACCTCTGGCAAACATCACATGCCTTCCCCCATTCATTTGTATCTTTGAATAATGTAGGCCACCATAAACGAGCATCAAGGATCCTCTGACTCATAATATGTCCTAGAAGGTGCCCACCACATGTTCCTTCATGTGCACATTGAAGGACTTCCCACACTTCTTCTTCTTCCATGCACTTCTTAAACCTGTTGTCCTTTCCCTGTCTATATAATTTATCTTCAACGAAGGTATAAGGTATGCTCTTGATTAGCAGTCTCTTTCTTTGCACATCACTTTCCTTCTTTGGATACACTCCAATTTTAATGAAGTTCTTGATATCATTATACGAACCTTGAGCTTGTACAATGAACAGATTATCGTCTGGAAAATCATCATTGACTCCAATAGCTTGATCCATCATATTGATCCTGGATAGGTGATCCGCCATGAAATTTTCTTTACGTGGTCTATTGACTACATAAAAATCAAACTCTTGGAACAAAAGGAGCAACCTCCATATCCTCCTAGTTGCTTGTGGCTTGTTCAATAAATACCTGAGTGGTTGATGATCAGTGATGATAACAAACTTCACACCCAGCAAATAATGACACAATTTTTGTACGGTGAAAACCATTGCTAGAGCTTCCCTTTCTGTTGTGCTATAATTTTTTTCAGCTTTAGTTAAACTTCGACTAGCATATTGAATAGGCCTGTCAAGTTTGAATTCTTCACTATGTTGAGCCAATACTACATCCACTGCATATGCACTGGCATCTACATGCACATGAAAACTTTTTGAACAATCTGGGGTGATAAGAATTGGTGCAGCCACCAATTTGGACCTTAATGTCTGATAAGCATTCTCTTCTTCCTCTTCCCATTTAAAGGGCACTTTTTTACTTGTAAGTCTAGCTAGTGGCCTAGCTATCTCTGCATACATTTTGATAAATCTTCTGTGGTACCTAGTATGCCCCAAGAAACTTTGAATCTCTTTAGGAGATTTAGGTTTAGGTAATTTTAGTATAGAAATAATTTTATCTAGATCAAGAGCCATACCTTTAGCCGACACCACATGTCCCAAGAGGGTTCCGTCTGTCACAAGGAAATGAAATTTGTTTGGGTTTAGCTTTAGTTTAGTCTCCCTGCATCTCTTAAAAACATTATGCAGTTGTCGCAAGTGATGGTCAAAGCAATCTAAAGGGGTCTCTTTGTGAGATCTTGAAAATGAAGAAAAGTCATACATGAAAATTCTAAGTGTTTCCAGCAATAAGGGTCCAAACATGAGGTTGAGAGTTCTGTTAAAGGTGGCTAGAGCATTTCTGAGTCCAAAGGGAATTTTTACATACACATATGTTCCCCAAGGTGTGATAAAAGTAGTCTTTTCACAATCCTCTAGGTGTATGCATATTTGATTATAGCCACTAAATCCATCCATAAAGCTATATAATGCATGTCCATCCAATTCTTCAATGGCCTACTCTACAAATGGCATGAGGAATCCATATGAAATGGTCACCTTGTTGAGGTCTTTAAAGTCAACACAAATTCTACTTTTATTGGTATTTTTCTCTCGTATTATAACCATAGGTGAGAGCCATTCTGAGTGTTCCACGAGAAGGATGATTCCTTCATCCTCCATCTTCTGTATCTCCACATAAATAGCTTCAACATATTTTGGGTTAAGTCTATAACTCTTCCTCTTGTTGGTTTGGCTCCATCAACCAGAGGGATTCTGTGCTCTCCATAATTGGCAGGCACTCCTTCTAAGTCTTTATAATGGCAAGCAAAAACATCTGCATAGTGGGTCAAGAAAGATTTTACCTTTTCAAGGAGCTCTGGGTGGCTCCACAACCAAGTAGCCACCAAAACTGGACGATTATTTTCCTTAGTGCCTAATTGTATTTCTTTGATAGGGTTTCTCTCTACCATGGTATCTTCATGCTCATCTCCAACCTTGTTTTCTTCCCATAACTTTTCATGCATTTTTGCATAAGCCCGAGTGTTCTAGATCTTAGTATATTCTTCTTTGTCTTACATCCATCCTGCAGGGATTTCTTGAATTGGTAAAGAAAACTTTTCACTAGTATGTTTTACCTTGTCTTTAACTTTAGTAACTTCCTTCTCGGCTGTTGTTGCATCCTCCTCCAATTTGTATTTGAGGGGTGTCTTCCTCCACCTTCTGTGGGCTGTGATGGGTTCTCCCAATCCATCAACCAGAACTTTATCTTCATTTTCATTATAACATTCCTCTATGCAAGATTTATTAAGAAAAACTCCAAAACAAGAGGAAGAGTTGCTTGTTTGGAGCCAATTCAAAATATCTTCTTCTTCCTCGAACTCTACTTCGGGTTGTCCTCCATTTCTAGTTCCATGAAAATGCCAACTGATTGCATCATGCTGGTGTTCCCTTGATGATCTGGGCCCTCCTCTAAATGTATCTGTGTCAGTTCCTACCTTTTCTTTTGTACCCACATAGTGTCTTTACCCCAATCATGGATGACACTTGCATGCCTAAACCATGGTCTTCCAATTAAGAGGGGAAATCTTCGTTCAACCTGGGGCACTCTTAATACCACAAAATCAAGAATGAAGAGACTACCTTGTACTTCCACTGGAACTTTTGGGATCACTCCCAAGGGCTTTACTTTGCTTTGATCTGCCAAAGTAACTGTGATATTTGCAGGCCTTGAAGAGTGTAGTCCAATCTTTTCCATTGAATGTTCAGCCATCAAGTTAATGCCAGAACCAACATCCACATTAACTCCTTGAAACTCATGACCTTTGATAGATACTGTCAGCCGAGGATTTTTATAATCTGTAAGGGGTGCTTCCCCTACAATTTTACCTTTATGCATAACAATAGTCTTTGCCACTAAACTTGTAGTGGAAGCCTGATCAATAACCTGCAAGAATTGTGACTTGAATTTCCCATCCATTTTTATTAAATAAAAAATACTAATCTCCTTTTTCATGGACTTGAGTAGTTTTGAAGCCTTTGATTCCTTGAGAGCATGGGCTCCAATTGACTTATCAAACTCCTCATGAGCTGCATTGAATGCATGCCCAATGGCATCACTCGTACATATGAGATCTCCTTTTTGCCTTGTCTCTACACATGTGGTGGCTTTGTGTTCAGATGTCTCTTTGTCTTTATTCAATCCATTAATTCTTGATTCTTGACCTACTTCTACTTGAGCCTTCCCCTTGCTTCTTGTCTACACTATAAAAGATTCAATTTCTTCTAACTGCACCACCTTGGTGGATGGTGATGGCCCATTGATTTGATCTAACATTTCTTCTTTGTGCACAAAAATCAGTTGAATGTGGGGCCCTGATGAAGAGGCTTGATTCTTAGGACAACAATTTGTGTAGTGGTCTCTGGCCTCTCCGCAGTTCCTGCAAGGAGGGGCATTTTCTAGTAGAGTGCACCTACTTTGATAGTGCCCACATTCTCCACATCTAAAACAAATGATTGGCCTCCTAAGCCCATTTCCAAAGTTATTCCTGATGGAGAGTGTTAATCTCCAAAAGAACAAGTTAACCTTGAATTTAGATCACCTCTATATCAAGATCAACTTTAGACTCCACCTAATTTAGAGAATCTTCACCAAATTATCAGAAAATTGATTATTCTGAAAATTTCAGTTTCTTCAGAAAAGTCTGCTGCAGATTAGTCACTCATTGACTAATCAATCCTGTAAAGTTTTTGATAAAACTTTGCACAACACTTCGTCTTAAGGTTGCGCAACTTTGCCAAGTTAAATCTCTTAAAAAGATTAAGTACACACTGAGAAATGTGTGAAACAATTTACCTATGTCTGAAAGTGCTTCTCTGCAATGGCGACTTTGACACCTGCAACTTCTTAGCACTGGTTCTCCCAAAGTAAATCCCGTTTGATCAAGATCTTTTAGCCATAGATAGCTTACCTTCCAACTTAGATTTTAAGCCCTCATTTGTGTAAAACTTTACACTGTAGACTGAGCAATGATCATTTCATTGAAGATGAAATGTGCGCCAGATTTCTCGACTGTTAGAACATTCTTACATATGAATGTTCCTAATCAAAATTCTCACAGCCTGATTACAATTAATCTCTAAAACTCTAGCCATAGATAGATTAGCTATGGACTTAGATACGTGCAAAAGGATTTCTCAAAAGATTAAACACAGAGGGAGCAGACAGCAAAATATCGGGCGCAAAATTTTTCGATTTCTCAGAAAATTTACATCTAAGTGAGGATGGACAATTCACTCACTCTTCATGTGTCTAATGACACTAATTTCTCTCTCCCTATTCTCAAATCTCTTCTGCTCTCCTTGCTCGACATTTTCAAACATATTTATAGATGAATATATACAAGTGTATGACTTAAACAAGAGTATAAGTCAGCTAATGTACATATGTGTACACATCTTTGAGTTTTCTGAAAATGTCCTTCCTTCAACCATCTGACTTTGTTTCCTTCTTGACTCCTTGACTTCATTTCTCCATAATCCTTCAATTGATGATTGTCATGCACCAACAGCTCCCCCTCAATCATTAATTGAGGTTCTTTTCTATCTTCTTTACTCCAGCCATATCCTTGAATCTTTGTAGTTTTGGTCCATCTAGACTTTTAGTCATCATATCTGCAACTTGATCTTTTGTGGGAGTGTGTATGACTTCAATCTCTTTCTCAATGACCTTCTCTCTCAGAAAATGATACTGTATTTCAATATGCTTAGTTCTAGCATGAAATACAGGATTAGCTGCCAAGTATAATGAACTCATATTGTCTCCACAAATAATAGGAGTACTCTGAATCACATCAAAAACTTTCAAAAGTGTCTTTAGCCATATTACCTCTTTTGCAGCTTCCACCATACCTTTATATTCTGCCTCTGTGGATGACAAAGCAACTGTATGTTGCTTCTTGGAACACCATGAAATCAATTTGTCTCCTACATAGCACAAGTATCCATGTGTTGATCTTCTATCATCCACATTACCTGCCCAATCTGCATCACTATATATCTTGATTCTTGTATCTGAAGTAAACCCATAGTACAACCCTTCTTTGAGTGTACCCTTGATGTACCTAAGTACTCTTTGTCCTGCAATCCAATGTTCCTTTCTAGGACAATGCATGAATTGTGAAAGCACACCAACTGCATATGACAAGTCAGGCCTTGTCAATGTAGCATAAATCAAGCTACCAACCAAACTTTGATAGAGTTTCATATCTGTGAACTCTTCTCCTCCAAACCTAGACAATTTATGGTTCACTTCCAAAGGTGTAGGTGCAACCCTGCAATCTTCCATTTTAAATTTGGTTAGCAAATTTTTAAGATACCTTTCTTGGGTCACATATACTCCATGTTGAGTATAAGAGATCTCCATTCCCAAGAAGAATGATAGGTTCCCCAAATCACTGATTTTGAACTCTTTCTCCATCTGCTTTTTGATCATTTGTATCCCCTTATCATCTGTTCCTGTAAGTATTATGTCATCAACATAAATACACACATAAATAAACCCATCTTCACTTGCTTTGACTAGCAAGCTACTATGTGCCTTTGATGCTTGAAATCCAAGATCATTCAAGAATTTTACAAGCCTATAATTCCAAGCCCTTGGGGCTTGCTTCAACCCATACAAAGCTCTCTTGAGCTTACACACATAATTTGGACTCACTTGATCTTTGAATCCATCTGGTTGCTCCATGTAGACTTCATCTGAAATGTAACCATTCAAGAAAGCATTTTTAACATCTAATTGAGACAACTTCCAACCTTTACAAGCAGCAATTGCAATGAGTGTCCTGATGGTTGTCATCTTTGCCACAGGACTATAAGTCTCATCATAGTCCACTCCATATGTCTGTGCATACCCTTTCACAACAAGTCTAGCTTTGTACCTAGACACACTTCCATCTGCAAATCTTTTAGTCTTGTAAACCCACTTACATCCAATGATCTTCTGACTATTAGGTTTAGGAACCAAATCCCATGTTTGATTCTCTATCAATGCATCATACTCCTCTTGCATAGCATCTTCCCAATTCTTCTTCCCTTTGGCTTCTTCATATGTAGAAGGGTCTTCATCTGCTTTTACCAAATAAGCATAATCTTTAGTAGTCAAGAATGAAGTGTCATAGCTATACCTTGTAGGTTGCCATTTGTGCCTAGATGATCTCCTAACTTCTGCACTTCTTGAGGTCTCTGGTTCATCACATTCTGGATCAAACCTTGGCCTCTCTTCAACTTCAATCTGCACTTCATTACTCTCACTTTCATCAAGTAATTGAACCTTTGCTTTACCTTTTCTTTGTTCCACTACTTCTTCATCATCTGCATGTACATTATATTTACCTGCATACCAAGTACCTTGCTCATCAAATGTAACATCCTTGGATACAATAAATTGCTTTGTGGATGGACTCCACAACCTGTATCCCATTTGCTTATCATCATAACCAATGAATACATACTTCTCTGCCTTAGGCTCCAACTTATGCCTCAATTGAGATGGCACATATGCATATGCCAAGCATCCAAATATTCTGCAATGATCCAAGGTAGGTTTCTTACCCCACCAAGCTTCATATGGTGTCATACCCTGCAAAGCTTTACAAGGCAATCTATTAACCAAATATGTAGCTGTATTAACAGCCTCAGCCCACAAATAATTTGGGCAATTCTTCTCTTTCATCATAGACCTTGCAAACTCAACAAGAGTCCTATTTCTTCTTTCTGCTACCCCATTTTGTTGAGGAGAGTACCTGCAAGTAACTTCTCTCTTTATACCTGCATTCCACAAATAATCATTGAACTCATTTGAAAAATACTCTCCCCCTCCATCTGACCTTAGTCTCCTCAATTTTTGACCTGTAATCCTTTCTGCATATGCATGATAGTGTTTAAATGTATTAAACACTTCTGACTTTTCCTTAATCACATAAATTGTGATCCACCTGGTAGCATCATCAACATATATGACATAATATCTTGAACCATTTATACTAAAGTCCTTTGAAGGACCCCACACATCTGTATGCACCAATTCAAGTCTTTCTGAATACATAAATCCATGCTTGGAATAGGATTGCTTATGAGCCTTACCTAATTGACATGCCTCACATCTGTATGTCATGTGTTGACCTGCAATGTTAGGCATTCCAAGCACTGAATCATTGTTAATCATTTCTTTGATACCTCTTCCATTAAAGTGTCCAAGTCTTTTGTGCCAAAGATCCAATTCTGACACCTTCTGCTCTCCATATGTGAACATAGCATGTCCAACATTTCCTTGTACCTTCAATGTGAAAAGCCTTCCTTCTTTCTTTCCTGCAATAACTTGTTTATACCCTTGACTAGGGTCTTCCACATAAACTCCATCATTTGTGAACCTTACCTCATATCCTTTTTCCACAATTTGACCTACACTGATCAAATTCTTTGGAATTGTGGGAACATAAAGTACCTTACTCAGAAGAGTGCTCCCATCCTTAGCTTTGACTGAACCAATTGACTTTACCTTATGCTTTGTATTATCACCTGTCTGCACTGTATGATTAATTGCATTATGATCTAGGTCAGTCATCAAAGCAATATTTCCACTTAAATGATTACTACATCCTGAATCAATATAGAACACTCTCATGTCCTCATGTGAGGTTTCACATGTATTCATAATGAGAGTCGAATCCTCCTTTTGATCTGATGCATAGTTGTAGTAGGTGTTATTATAGGATTGACTTTGGAAGTTTCTTCCACCACCTCTTCCAAAAGAATTCCTACCACCTCTACCTCTGAAATTTCCTCTCTGAAATCTATCTCCTCTTCCTCTTTGATTAAAGTTCTGATAATTACCATTATTTTGATTATTATGCCAACAATCGTGAGATAGATGATTGGTCTTACCACATATCCAACAAGCTCTTGCATTCTCTTTGTTGTTTCTGCCTCTTCCTCTACTTCTGCCATTTCCTCTTCCTCTTATGAAGTTTGCTTGGTTTGATGTACCTTCTTCTTCACCTGATTGTTGCTTCCCTTTGTTGACTTTCTTCTTGTCTTTAGAATACATTGCATGACCTGCACTCTTATCAACATCACCTTTGATATCATTCTCAAAAGTTAGCACATGACCTAACAATTGATTCAAATCAGGAGTAAAGTGATCTAATGAAAGTTCTGTACATAAAATGAAAGGCTTCCATTTCTCATCTCCTCTTAGTCCTGTGAGTATTTGTCTTACCAATTTGTCTTCTTCAATATCTTCATCAACTGCACCTAAAGAATCTGCAATGTCCTTCATCTTTGTCACATAATCAGAAATTGATTGTGAGGCCTTCTTCTTGAAGGTAGTAAACTCTGCCCATAGTGAAGCCTTCCTTGATTTGGTTGTATTTTGGAAATGCTCTTCCAAAGCATTCCAAATGTCACAAGCACTTTCAAGTCCTCTAATGTGAGGAAGCAAATAGTCATTGACTGCCATGTAGATGATGCTTCTTGCTTGAGCATCCTTCTTCATCCAATTCTTCAAATCTGCAAGCTCCTCCCTAGTTGGAACACTAGGATCTCTGAATTCTGGCTTTTCTTCATCTCCTGTGATGTATCCTATCAGATCTTTGCTCATAAGGTGAGCTTCCATCCTCATAGACCATGCAGGATAGTTCTCTCTATCCAATTTTTCAATTTGGAGACTATCTCCCATCTTTACTTCACCTGTAGCTTCAAATCTTTAACCTTTACAGATAATAAATGTACCTTTACTTCGAATGTTGCTCCTTCTGATCCTTTTGATGCTCTTTCTATGTCTTCCTTTGATCTTTCTTCAACCTTTACCCTTCTGCACCTTCAAAATGTAAAGTTTTGTATTTCTGCAATAGTCGGAGTCTTCTTCACTTCAATTTTGACATAACCTGCTCTGATACCACTGATGGAGAGTGTTAATCTCCAAAAGAACAAGTTAACCTTGAATTTAGATCACCTCTATATCAAGATCAACTTTAGACTCCACCTAATTTAGAGAATCTTCACCAAATTATCAGAAAATTGATTATTCTGAAAATTTCAGTTTCTTCAGAAAAGTCTGCTGCAGATTAGTCACTCATTGACTAATCAATCCTGTAAAGTTTTTGATAAAACTTTGCACAACACTTCGTCTTAAGGTTGCGCAACTTTGCCAAGTTAAATCTCTTAAAAAGATTAAGTACACACTGAGAAATGTGTGAAACACTTTACCTATGTCTGAAAGTGCTTCTCTGCAATGGCGACTTTGACACCTGCAACTTCTTAGCACTGGTTCTCCCAAAGTAAATCCCGTTTGATCAAGATCTTTTAGCCATAGATAGCTTACCTTCCAACTTAGATTTTAAGCCCTCATTTGTGTAAAACTTTACACTATAGACTGAGCAATGATCATTTCATTGAAGATGAAATGTGCGCCAGATTTCTCGACTGTTAGAACATTCTTACATATGAATGTTCCTAATCAAAATTCTCACAGCCTGATTACAATTAATCTCTCAAACTCTAGCCATAGATAGATTAGCTATGGACTTAGATACGTGCAAAAGGATTTCTCAAAAGATTAAACACAGAGGGAGCAGAGAGCAAAATATCGGGCGCAAAATTTTTCGATTTCTCAGAAAATTTACATCTAAGTGAGGATGGACAATTCACTCACTCTTCATGTGTCTAATGACACTAATTTCTCTCTCCCTATTCTCAAATCTCTTCTGCTCTCCTTGCCCGACATTTTCAAACATATTTATAGATGAATATATACAAGTGTATGACTTAAACAAGAGTATAAGTCAGCTAATGTACATATGTGTACACATCTTTGAGTTTTCTGAAAATGTCCTTCCTTCAACCATCTGACTTTGTTTCCTTCTTGACTCCTTGACTTCATTTCTCCATAATCCTTCAATTGATGATTGTCATGCACCAACAATTCCTCTGTCTAGGGTTGTAACTGTTACCTTGATTAGGTGCAGCCGCCATCACATTTGCTGGTAGTAAGGGTCCTCCTTGTGTCCAATATGTTGTTGGAGGCATTCCTCTTGATTGGCATTCTTGGGCCTCATGACCAGCTTTCCTGCATAGTTAGAAAGTCATACTTAACAGAGGACATTCACTTACTATATGACCTTGCTTGCTGCACATGGTACACCAAAGTCCACTCTTGATGCCACCCCCTTTGAGTTCCTACAACTCCTGTCGCAACTGAGCCAATTCCTCTGCTTGGGCTTCCTCCTCCTTTTGGAGCTTTAATGCCTCAATCTTCCTCCTCAACTGAGTAACAACATTCTCCTCCTCTTTGAGGGGCCTATTCCTTTTTAAGCCCTCCAGCTCTTTCCTTAGCTGGATTACTGGATCCTCCATTTCTATAGAATAGGGTAGTTGAGAAGAAATTGCTCCATAATGTTGCCTTATCTGCTCCAGTCCCGTAGCTGTGTTGATGAACTCCTCTTATGGAGGCTATGGGCAACACTAATTCCTTGAATTTACATTGGGTGGTCACTAGAAGTGGCTTAGCTAACCATTTCGTAACAAAAAGATCATGTGGAGGATCTGGCAACTTAGCCATTAGTGCTTTGGCCCTAGTTACAAACTCTAGAAATTTTTCACCTCGACCCAGTCTCAAGTTTTCTAATTCCTCTAGGATGATCTTTGTAGTATTTCCATGCTGGAATTGATTTTTTAATGCATCTTTCATTAAGTCCCAAGTGGTGAAATGGTTTTCAGCAAACTGGCTGAACCATTTATCTGCTAACCCTTCTAATGTGGTAGGGAAGAGTATCAAAAAGGCATCCTCTCTTCCCATCAAGCCTCTAGTTTTGCATAGTGCTAAAAACCTTCTAATATGCTCGTCGGGATCATCCTGAGCTAAGCCTTTGAAAGAAGGAAATTTTATATTTAATCTTGATAGTAGGGTTTCCAAGTCTACCTGACATGCCATGCTCTTTACTGATGAAGTTGACGAAAGTGGACTAGAGGATCTTCTAACATCCTTCCTTCATGTTTGCTTGTAGGTGATCCTCAATGTTTGGGACCAGGTTGCGATCATGAGCTGTTCACAGCCCTCCTAGTATGAGATAATTGATAACAATATTTACCTCTTAGTCCAATGAAGTAGTACTATCGGCACTTGATATCTTTTACCCTTTGCACTTGGCTTCTCCTATGCTCAAATCTCCTTGGTGTCCCACCGGGCGTGCCAAATTTTGTTGGGGGATTCTTGGACAAGAAGGGATTTGAGTATTTGTAGGAGAAAAGGGAAAGACAAGAATAGAGATACACATTGGAAGCCTCTATCCATTGATTATAAGAAGACAAATACAATGGTGATGCACAATACAATCCAATGCTTTTGTGCAAAATCCCACAGAGTGCTCAATCACAAAATACCAAATATCCAAGGTTCTTGTTGCTGCCGATCCTCTCTGCACCAGACCTCCACCTTCTCCAAGCCTGCACTTGTGCACACCTTGCACCAAGCTTCCAATAAGGAGGAGGCATGGACACCTTCTGTCGGCACGCGCACATATTCAATGAGACCTTGGGATCCTTGGGGTGAATATCTTAGCACTTCTCTGCACACTTCTTAGTCACTCTTCATGCACACCTTGCACTTCACTTCTCTGCATCGCACACTGTGTGTCTCTTGCACCTCTTTCTCTTGCCCCTCTTAGACTATGCTCACTCTCTTATTCTTGCTTGATCCTCCAAGAATAGTCCTTGCCTTGCTTTGAGTGTTGATTCACGTACGCTCCTAACTGCAAGAGTATCTTAGTGCTCATTTTGATGTCCCAAGATTGTCTCCTCAAGTGGGGGGCCAACGAGTCCCTATTTTTTCCTGTAGTGACTTTAGACTAAAACAAAAAATTTAATTGGGGGGCCATACTTTCACTTCAACGTACACTGCCGCTTCACATAGCTTCACATTTTGCCTTTTAATTCTTCACTTGTGCACGTAAGAGAGGGTTCACCTGAACCTTTCAAAACACTTTAAAAACATTTTTGAACCTTAGGGAACTTACAAAAATACCTCTACAACCTGCAACCAACTTTCTGCAATTTTACCCTTTGTGAACCAATTATTTTTGCACTACCTCTGCACTTTGACCCTCCAACTTTAAACACTTTGACTTCGCCCATATTGAGCTTTTCCTTGAACATGTTGACTTTGATCAATTTGACATTGACCTTTTGACTTTGACCTTTTGACTTTGACTATAGTTGACTTTGAGTGCGATTGACTTTGACCATTATGACTTTTATGGTCTCAACATGAAGGAAGCAAAGATCCCAAGCCAAGACCTATAAATAATCATGAAGCCATTCAAGATACCATATGACATAAGAAAGGAATAAACTCGTAGGTACATAAAGAAGACCACACAAAAGGGTCTAGACTAGGATTTAACTTTTAAAGCCACAACATTCAATCAGACACAAGAGAAATTCAATGAGCACATTCGTATATGCCATAATCGATTTCTAAAAAAGAATCGAATAGTGAGAGTACACTAGGAAGAGGCACCCTATCTCCTACAAGTTAATACATCTTTTTGTCATGAACCTCAATGAAGAACGTCATGGCTAGAGTGTGGGAAGAGCAACAGAAAGGTATTATCAATAAACAATGGCTCCATTTTCCTTTACTTTTAGTCCAATAACATAACTAGCTACCCACATAAGAATAGATGATCCCAACAATAAAGTTTTGGCTCCCAAGACATGCTCATGACACGGATCTAGCAATAAAGATCATTAATAAGATACTCAACATGATACTTATGATTTTGAAGGTGTTTAAGTGTGCAGCTAAAACATTTTTAAACTTCATCGATATAAATAAAGAGGTAGCTCCTATCATTTTTGACTTGTTAGATACACCTAACCGTGTGACAATTATGGCATACTACTTGCGATTTGTTTTCTTAGCGAGTCCCTACTTATAAACTTTTGAAGAGATGTTCTTCGTAGGACCTTTTTTTTTAATGGATTTCAATAACCTTCCTGAAGATGTCCTCAAACTTGAATGCAAGATTAGTACCACACCAGCTACGTTTTTACGATCATCATTGATAAGCACCAAATGGTGGAGTTAAATTAGAACAATGGCAAAATTTCATGATTCTTGAAGCAAACCTATGCAACAGTAAGGAACAATGATTACACCAAACTTACACACGTTACCATGAAAACCGTGTCGGGGAGGACACTACAGGAGGGACTTGTAGGGGGCACCTAGTAGAAAAAGAAGAAGAAGAAGATAGCATAAAGTGGTAACAAATCACCGATATTAAAAGGAACAATCTTACCTTTTGATATTAAAAATAATAATCACTGTAACCTTAAGTTCACTAATGAGATGGCGATTTCTTATAAATTTATTGGGGAAAGTTGTAATGCCCTCATAGAGCTCCTCCCGTTTCCAAGGTTTGAGAGGTGGATCTGACTTTCTTCAATTACTTAAAAGCGTTGCGCAAGATTTGAGCACATGTATACACAAATACTTTTGCGAAAAGCTTTTGCTAATATGCAAGACAACACTCCCTCTTCCATATTAAAGAAAACACCTTCACGGAAATTCGTACAATTAAAAAACACCTTCAAGACTAGCTTTGTACCACTCTTCAAGACAACGTACTATTATCATTTTTATATAGGAAAGAGAGAAACAAAGTCCCTCCCTCATTAAATAAAAAAATACCTTCACGTTAATTCGTACAATTAAAAGACAACTTCACTAAAATTCGTACAATTAGAGTATGGGTTATTGCATTCTAATGGTCATCGAAGAAGCCTTTGCAGTGACACATAGTTCAATTTTGCATGGTTATGAGGTGGTGGGAAGGTCATACCAAATATGCATCTACAAATCACGTTATCATACTCGCAATAATTTGAGAGAGGACGAGAGATGTAATGCCTAGTGTACACAAGGGACTCCTTTAAAAAGATCTAATCAATTGCTTATACTAATTGGGATTGAGGATATCAACCAAGGACAATCCAATCAAAGAGAAACGAATGCCGAACTCTTTTTGAAAGCAAAGGCAAAGGTAAAAGAGATTGTGACAATGTTAAACATAATGCTATAGAATAGTTCGAATTAGAGATATGGAGAAAAAGGAAGAGGAAGGAGTACGGGAAACGGAGGAAGATCTCAAGGAGGAGATGTGATGGGGCCCTACAAGAGAGTCCGTGAGGCAATACTTGAAAGGTCTTATGGCTCTACTGTATGAAGGCAATGTCAAAAGTGTTTTATCACTTGAAAATAATTGATACCCAAGTAGAATAAGAGACATCATCAATGACATTGACCTATGAAACCAACGGGTTGGCCATAGAGAGCTAGAGTCTTTCCATAGAGATCTAGAGTGTCCATCAAGGGAGATCTTGTATTGTTGATATTGTGTGTAGTCAAGTGATTCATACCTATTAGTCTTGGATTGTGTAACTTCTTGTATTATGTCTAGTCAAGTGATTCGTACCTATGAGTCCTCGAATGTGTGTAGTCAACTGATTCATACCTATTAGTCCTTGATTGTGTAACTTCTTGTATTATGTCTAGTCAAGTGATTCGCACCTATTAGTCCTGGATTGTGTGTAGTCTAAGTGATTCATACCTATTAGTCCTGGATTGTGTAACTTCTTGTATTAGTTTTATATTATCGTATGATATTTTCTCCAAGGGTAATCTTGTAATAAAAAAGATATTTCAGTAGTCTTTTCTAGTATAGTGAAGGGCATGATACGCTTCATGCCAGTGGTCTACTTGATTAGTCTCTTCATATCTTGATTAAATATGTCATGTGAGAATAGTTTGACGAAGCTAAGGAGGAAATGAGTACCAAGTTCCACTCTGATTCTCACTCACATGGCACAACAGTTTTCAATGTAGAAAGTTATTATCATACAACTAATTGAGAGGAGCTCATATGCAGGTCTTGGGTCGCGGGCCTTTTTAGTCGGACTTCTGAATCGCTCTCTGTAACAATCATATGATACGTGTCGATTTAATGGACGGCCTTGGTATTCGTGGGCGCCTCTGTTTGTTTTTCTAATGATTGAAAAAGCAATCTATTTTTCTGTGATATTTCATCTCTTATTCTATAACGTTGATCTCCATTCGTCTCACTTTAGAGAAAGAGATGCGATTCTCAAGAGCAAGTTCGTGATAGTGACCATAGCAATGATCAGTCCGACATATCTGCATGTTACCACACTCAAGCTCTAGAACTTGAAAAAACAAAATAGAAAATATAAATTACCAGTGTCAAAACATTCACCTTTGCATCTCCTTCTGGACCATTTCCAAGCATCACTTCTGACCCATTTTCCATGGAGGAAATTCCAAAGACATTTTCTCTTGGAAAGTGTTCTCCCAGTTTGGACTAGAAGCTCTTGCCCAAGGAGGAGATCAATTTATAACTAGTACGACAATTGGTGAACTGCCTTTGCTGGGCTAACCCCAACCATATTCCACACACAATTCACTATGAGAAATTAGCAAATAAGGGAGACCAAAACCAGATCATAAGGACAAAGAAAAAAGGGATTCACGCTTTTTTTTCGTTCTTCGCCGAGTAGTAGAACTCTTTGCCAAGTAGTAGAACTCTTTTCTAGGAAGGAAAGAGAGGGAAAGGAGAAGATATAGGGTTTCCATAGCGTTTTCTTTTTTGGACGAAAAGTGCCAATGCAGGACGCATGGTTGACTTCCTAGAAATGAGTATCTAAGAGTAGTACCATAACTATATATGTATGCGTTTGTGAGGATTTATGCATCTACCTCTTATGACTATCTATGATCTATCAATGCTTGTAGTTGTATGTTGAGGCATCACTAAATTGTGTAGCTGTTGAAAAAACATCTCTTGAAATTTCACCTAAAAAAATTGGGATTTTAAATTTAAAATAAAATGTAATTTTCTTCTCTTGAAGGGAGATAAAGTCTATCTTTCCTTAAAGGTCTATGTTGCTTTCTCATGGTCATGAAAGAAGCCTTTGGAGTGACACATGCTCGTCTTTTACATGGTTATGAGGTGGAGGCGAGGTCATGCAAAATGGACATCTATAAATCTTCATATCACACCCGCAATAGTTTAAGCGAGGATGAGAGATGTAATGCCATCGCCATGTTAGTGTATGTTAGGGATTCCTTGCCAAAATGTAGTTAATTTCTTATACTACTTGGGATTGAGGATCTCAACCAATGACCATCTCATTCAAAGACAAATACCTAAACTATTTGTGCAAGCAGAGGTAAGGTATAATCTTGAAGATGAGCGGAGAGGAAATTTAACGAAAACCTCAAGCTACAAAATAGTTCAAATCAAAGATATTGAGAAAAAGGAAGAGGGAGGAGTAAGAGATGCTGAGGAAGATCTCAGGGAAGAAATGTGATTGGGCCCTGCAAGAGAGTCGTGTAGGAAATAGGACTTTTGTGACACTTATTGTTGACCACTCAATCTTTTACATGGATGTATTGCATAAGGCAATGTAGAAAGTGTTTTTTCACTTGAAAATGTTCAATATCCAAGTAGAATATGCGACGTCATCAACGATATCGACATGTGAAACCAATGGCTTCGCCAAAGAGATCCAAACTCTTGCCATTGCAAGTCCTGGGATATCATTCAGTTGTTGTCTTTAAGTAATTTCTTTCCAAATTCTAGTTCACGTTCTTGCCTAGTTCTTTGTTCTCATCTTGTCTAGTCCAATTCCAATTCGTCTTGTCTTGAAATCTTGTCATCTCATAGTATGAGATCCATTAAATTTCTATATTATGACTAGCTGATCTCAAGGAAATCTTGTGAAGGTAATTTGATTTCATGCATATGGTCATGAGAAGGGTGGGGGATGTCTAAGTTCTCTTTGTGACGTGTGTTTGGATAGCTCTTCATGATAGTGGCCCTTGTGTGTGCTTATAGGATACTTTGTAGGATATGTGAAAAACATACCTAAATAAAATATCTAGATCAAAGAACAAACACACTTACCTAACATATTCTATGAGTCTCAGGTTAGGAGGGGATTGCTAAAAAATATTTCATTTGAGCAACCTTCCATTAGGGATCCCACCTACAGATTTATAAGCTAAATAAATCTAACTCTTCAAAATAGTGAAAATGGTCCTTTTTCTTAAAAAACTTGTAAAAATATGGTAAATAGTTTTATTTCATAATGTGATAGATTTCAATGAGAGTTATCCAAGCACATATAACATTTTTGTCTTTGGCACTTGAATCAAAGTCAAAAATCCAATTATATTTTTCAGATTTATTGTGAAAAATACATCTTTTAGTGAAGAAAAGCTTTTATCTTTATTAATGAAAAACAACTTTTGCTTTGTTAGTGGAAAGTAGATTTTGCTTTATTAAGGAAACAAATATTTTGCTTTATTAGAATTTAAGAAACACACATTGGAGGTCTTTTCATGAGCAAGCTTGGAGTAGGAGGTACTTTGGGACTTGGTCAAAATTTGGTTTAAGATGATAGAAAAATTTTACTGCACCATTGAAAATTAATCATTGAGAGATTTCTAATGATATGTAAAACTTCACCATTTGGCATCAATATGACCTCCAAAATTAAACCTCTAATCTTGCTTTTTAAGTTGCATTTCACACAAAACCTTACTTCTCATTAGAGTTTTTGCAGCTTTTGATGCTAAATTTTTGTGCTCAATCCAAAACTTAGGTAAAGAGGGGCATTAGAACTTAAAAAGAAAAGCTTATACTCTAGGGGTAAGACCTAAGAGGACTCTTGGAGTCGTATATACAGATTTGGAGGAGATTTTGGAAGTTTACCTTTGTTCTTCTTCACATCCCTAGTGTGAATGCTTATTTTGGAGAGTTGTGGCTTCTACTTTAGGGTTTCTTCATGTGTTGTTGCTGTATCTTCTACTTTAGCATTTCTTCATGTATTATTGTATCAGTGTTTACCTACCATTTCATTGTGAAAAGTGACCATTGATCCTTCCCTAAATTAGAGAATATCAAACTTTAGATTAGGGTTTTTTGTAATAACTCATTTGGCTGGTTTATGTTCTCTTTTTTCACATATTCACTCACATAATTCATGTCAGACAAGCACACATAATCTTTTGTAACTAGAATGCTTAGATTGGGCTTGTATTCAGATTTTCATATCATAAACACATTGTATGTTGATATTTTGCATTTATTAGTGTGTATAGTAGCATTAAGTTGTTGCACTTTTATAATTTTTGTCTTATGTCTATATTGTCATGATCAAGTCAAGGTGTGCTATGTGCTAAGGTCAAGTGTTGGAAAGATTTTGGATTTAACATTTGATTATCTTATAGCCTACAACCCTTCTTCCAACATTAAATGGTACAGAGCATAGTTGACATGAACCCTTAACTCAAGATGACTGACATAGGTATAGACTTGATCAAGAACACAAACTTGATGGAATGTCTAATTCTCCAATATGGAGCTTCATGATGATGAATATGCTAGTATTCATCTTTGCTATAGTAGTTTGCAAACGGAAGGAACTATACATTCAATTTGTAACAATTTTGGTTCATGTGGTTTCTTCTAGAAAGTAGAGATATAGTCTTCTTCATGTCTAGAACATAGAGAACATTAGAATTTTTGAAATTTCCACTTCCTCTTGACTTTAGGTTCACTTCTCCAAGACCAACAACATCTAGGTCATGACCATCTGCAATGGTCACTCTTCTACCTTAAGCGATAGAAAGAGAAGAAAATACCTTCTTGCAACCTCTCATATGCTCTGCAACTCCTAAAAAGAAAATCCAAGAATTTTTTGAGATTGCAGTTACTCTTGCTTGATCAAAAGCTATTTGTTCAATAGAAACATATTTGTTCAATAGAAACCTTTGAAGATTTAGGTTTTGGATCATCTTGAGCACTTTTACCTTATGCTTTCTTCTTTTCATTAAAAATCTTTATTATAGTAATGGCATACTCCTTTTTTTGGAAGTAGATGTAGTTAAAAAAGATTCTTTGGGTGTAGAAGAATCATTAGAGGAAGCACTAGAAAACTTAGGATTAGAAGACTTACTTTCCTTCTTGGATTGCTGACTCTTCTTCTCCTTCTTCTTCATTGCCTTTGATAATGATAACATGGCTTCATCATTCTCTTCCATACCCTTTTGTTGATCTTCATCTTGAAGTAATAGGAACTATAGCTCTTCAAATAAAAGTTCTCTATCTCTTGTAGAAAGAGATAAAGAAGTAAGAAAAGGATACTATGTAGATAAAAGTGAGTATAGAAGTGTGTTTACCATCTCTTCATCTGAAATATTTACTTCAACATTGAGGAACTAATCTCATAAATCTTTGACCAACTTTCATCCTTCTATTGGCTAGCTATCTCAAATGAGCTTTCCTAGCAGGGTCTCTCCTCTGATAGAGATTCTCTAACTCCAACCAAGCCTGATAAGAGGTTCTACAACACCTAATTTTAGGTATAATATGCCCCTTGTGTCCAATAGCAATGTCTGAAAGTGCTCATGCATCCCTTCAATCCCATATGGAGTATTCGTCTATAGGAAGTAATATGGCAATAGTATGGACTCCTCACTATGAAGTAGTTCTTTCTTCTTTAGTAACCTCCTATTGAAGAGATTTAGGAACAACACGTCTTCTAGAAGATGAACTAACATCTTCTCTAACTTGTCTTGGCCTTCGTAAGTGCCATTGACAATATTCCACAAGTCCTTTGATGATAATAGGTTTATCATCATAAAACTTCACATTGGATAATTAGACCTTTGATCTTTGTCAAAAAACTTTCCACTGAATGCCCTTCATTCATATGCTAACTCTCTAGTTGCTTCGAGAGGTAAGCAATATGAGCCCCATTTCAGGCAGATATAATGTGTTAAGAGTATCCCATGCACCTTTTACTATCTTGTAGGAGTGAACGTGAGGGACAATGACATGTTTGATAGACAAAGATTTCTATGCATATGCTTTTGCATTTTTGCCATCCGAAAAATTTCCTTCATAGTAGGTGCAACAAGAACCACAAAAAAGTCAAAAATTGGAGATCACCATCTTCAACACCCTCTACGTCACCTCTAATCACTATATTTTCACGAGTAGTAGGATGTTTTTCAACATCCATACACAATATTCAACATGCATTTTTCTACCAATACATGACACATCATGTATGCCCTTAATGATAATTAGTACCATCCAACATATCCTCAACAACCAACATACAAAATATCTAATTGCTTTTAGTCATGGCTAGTGATTAAATATCCACACGTGGAAAACTCAAAGATTTGAGCAGAGATACCCAATGAAGATCTGGTAGACCTATAGTAGAGTTATAGGCACTTATACTCAAGAACCAAAAATTGTATATATGAAATTTCTTGCACAGTCATTGTGATACTACCTTTGGAAGCGGAACTAAATTCATATCAGAATTTTGATGCCATAAAGCAAAGTACTTTTGAGCTCCTTATCACCCTGAGTATGCTCATCAATTTGCATGTGTTTTTGAGACTATAATTGGAGGGGTGTTGATGATGCCTAAAGAAATCCACTACTTTCTTTGATACTAACTGTTGAAGTTCAAGTTCTACAAAAGCACACAAAGAAACAAGGAAGAGGGAGATGCTTGGAGAAAAACACAATACTAAATGTAGTATCAAGTCAATGTACAAAGATAGGGCGCTCACCAAGGTTATAGGTATACTACAAGCTAGGGAAAAAACCTCATAAATAGGGGAAAAAAAAATGCTCGGGTAGTTCTAAGTGTGTTCACACACATCACTATGTCAACACTCATTTATTCCTCAATCAAAAATACTTGATGTCCCCTCCATATAAAGAGGACCTCACTTTATTCTTCATAAGTTGCTTTCATTCAAGCTCTTGCTAACAATGCCCACTCCCTCCTCATGGGGTCCCGATGCTCATAGAGCATCTTATGTAAGTTTCTCATTTCATTTCATAGTCTACTTTATTTCCTTCTATCATTATGTTGATTTTAGTTTGATTTGAGCCTTCATAATTAGTTCATTATTTTGTGAGTGTGTTGACTTTTTTATAAACATCTTTGAAATAAAAAAAATAAAAATTATTGGACTTCGCTTTTTGCGACCAACCCCAAAGTCTCAGTTTCTAGAAATGTTTGTCCCTATAATGATTGTTGGATATTTTGTTATTGCGAATATGGCATGATATACAGCTGTCGGAAGAGTGGATACGAACGAAGATTATATGAAGAATTTTCTGAGTATTTTCCAATTGAAAGTAGGTTCTTGGAGTTTGTGAGTATTTTCTATGGTTTCCAAATCAGCAATCATTTGGGAGCTCGTACACGGAATACTTGGACTTTGAAAACAGAGTATGTGTATCAGTTATAGATCACATTTTCCTTTGTTCTTTTTTTCCTGTCTTCTTTTTTCTTAAAAAACTTTCTATGTTGCAACCGGTTTTATGACATGTGATGTTAGCCTCATGATGTGATGTGAGGTTTCTCTATTTGAAAGTTAGCCTCATGATGTAATGTTTCAATTTTCAATATGCTAAACATATCATTCTTTAATTCATAAGTTTATATGTTTTTACAAGACGAACTTAAGTAGCCCATAGGCAAAGCCTACTTTATGCTTTTAAAACTCATTATATTTGAACTAATTGTTCGAATTTTAGTGAAGTTGTCTTTTAACTGTACGAATTAACGTGAAGGTATTTTTTAATTTAATGAGGGAGGGACTATCTTTCTCTCTTTCCTATATAAAAATGATAATAGTACGTTGTCTTTTTTTTAATATAAAGGAAGTTCGGCAATAGCCTACTCTCCCGGACTTGAATTAAATTAAGAAACAAAGGTACAAAAGGAGGGGACTAGTGCCCACGGGACCCCCCAAATCCCACAAAGCAGGGGAAGCTAGGCTGATTCCTAGGTCGCGGTACAAAGGAGGTTGATCACCCTCTCGTCGCCCTCATGCGGGACCCACTTGGGTTTGAGCTTGTTGTTGATCAAAAGGAGGACTTGATGATGCCTGAAGGGGGGGGACTTCTTACTGTTGACAATCCTTTTGCCAAGGAGGAATAGAGATTTTTCAATCGACCACTCCCTCGGGGGGTCGCCGAAGTTGAGAGTACGTTGTCTTGAAGGGTGGTACAAAGCTAGTCTTGAAGGTGTTTTGTAATTTTACGAATTTCCATTGGGGTGTTTTTTTTTTAATATGGAAGAGGAGTGTTGTCTTGCATATTAGCAAAAGCTTTTCGCAAAAGTATTTGTGTATACATGTGCTCAAATCTTGCGCAACACTTTTAAGTAATTGAAGAAAGTCAGATCCACCTCTCAAACCTTGCAAACGGGAGGAGCTCTATGAGGGCATTACAACTTTTCCCAATAAATTTATAAGAAATCGCCATCTCATTAGTGAACTTAAGGTTACAATGATTATTATTTTTAATATCAAAAGGTAAGATTGTTCCTTTTAATATCAGTGATTTGTTACCTTTTTATATTATCTTCTTCTTCTTTTTCTACTAGGTTCCCCTACAAGTCCCTCCTGCACTGTCCTCCATGACAAGGTTTTCATGGTGACATGTGTAAGTTTACAATGATTATTATTTTTAATATCAAAAGGTAAGATTGTTCCTTCTAATATCGTTGATTTGTTACCTTTTTATATTATCTTCTTCTTCTTCTTCTTTTTCTATTAGGTTCCCCTACAAGTCCCTCCTGCACTGTCCTCCTTGACAAGGTTTTCATGGTGACATGTGTAAGTTTGGTGTACTCATTGCTCCTGAGTGTTGCATAGGTTTGCTTCAAGAATCATGAAATTTTGCCATTGTTCTAATTTAGTTCCACTATTTGGTGCTTATCAATGATGATCGTAAAAATGTAGCTGGTATGGTACTAATGTTGCATTCAAGTTTGATGACATCTTTAGGAAGGTTATTGAAATCGATTTTATAAAAAAATTCCTACGAAGAACATCTCTTCAAACGTTTATAAGTAGGGACTCGGTAAGAAAACAAATCGCAAGTAGTATGGCATAATTGTCACACGGCTAGGTGTATCTAACAAGTCAAAAATGATAGCAGCTACGTCTTTATTTATATCGATGAAGTTAAAAAATCTGTTAGCTGCACACCTAAACACCTTAAAAACTATAAGTACCATGTTGAGTATCTTATTCATGATCTTTATTGCTAGATCCGTGTCATGAGCATGTCTTGGGAGCCAAAACTTTATTGTTGGGATCATATATTCTTTTGTGGCTAGCTAGTTATGTTATGGGACTAGAAGTAAAGGAAGATTGAGCCATTTTTTTTGCTAGTACCTTTTTCTTGCTCTTCCCAAAACTCTAGCCATGCCGTTCTTCATCGAGGTTCAGGACAAAAAGATGTATTAACTTGTAGGAGATAGGGTGCCTCTTCCTAGTGTACTCTCACTATTCGATTCTTTTTCAAAAATCGATTATGCCATAAACGATTGTGTTCATTGAATTTATCTTCTGTCTATTTGAATGTTGTAGCTCTAAAAGTTAAATCCTAGTCTGGATCCTTTTGTGTGGTCTTCTTTATGTACCTAAAAGTTTAATCCTTTGTCATGTCGTATGGTATCTTGAATGGCTTCATTATTATATCTAGATCTTGGCTTTGGATCTTTGCTTCCTTCATTTATCGTATTACTGCTTCTTCAAATTTCTGTCATGTGAGACTCTAGGAGTGCGTGCTATTTCTATTTTAATCATGTAGCGTATGGAACTAGTGTTGATATATTTATGTGTTGATGTGTGTGAACACACTAGGACCACCGGGGAACTTTTTTCCCTCTTTAGGAGGTTCTTTTCCCCTCGCTTGTATATATGCCTATAGCCCTAATAGGTTAGTTATCTTTTAACATTCTAGTGGTAAAACATTCAGCATTGTGTGTTGTGCTCCAAGCTTCTTCTTCTTCCTTATGCTATTAGCGTGCTTCTGCAGACCTCAAATTCTAACAATTGGTATCAAAGCAGGTCATTGCCTCATCTAGGGCATCGTCCACATCCCCTCGGGTCGTAGTCTCAGAATTGCACAAAACTTGATGTGCTTGTTTCGGCCTCCAAAGACACTATCGCAGTGCTTGTGCAAGCTATTTTGTCTTTTTGTGCCAAAGATATATACAAGTTTTGGTTCGCCAGGGTAGATCTGTTCAACTTTTTCAAATACAAATATTTATTTTACATTACGATATTTTAGTCAGTGGCCATGGCTAAAAGCAGTGATGTATTTACATGTTGGCTATTGAGGACAAGTTGGATGGTACAAATTACCCATTGTGGGCTTATATGATGTGTCATGTATTGGTCCCAAAAGGACTGTGAAATATTGTGTAGTGTGTTGAAAAACATCCTATTACACCTACAAATAAAGGTACTGAAGCTGATGCAAATGACATTGAAGATGATGATATTCTTCATGTTCCTATTCGTGCTGTAATTTTTGCTCCACCTATTGGAGAGTAAATTCCTTGGGATGGCAGAGATGCTCAAGCACATGCATTGATAGCCTTGTCTATCAAAGGTGCCACTAATCCTCACATTCGCTCTTATAAAACAACCAAGGATGCTTGGGATACACTTACCACATTGTAGCAGGCTAGGAATGAGGCTCGTGTTGCTTTCGTCCGAAATTACTTGGAGAGTGAGCATATGAATGAACCTAATTCTATGACCAGTTTTCCGACAAAGATCAATGATTTGAAGGAACAATTGATTTCTGTTGATAAAGTCCTTCCTAAGATTTAACTTATGGAGACTATTTTGAATGGTCTTCCCGACTCATATCAGAGATTTTCTTCTACTCTTTGTTTGATAATGAAAGGCAATCCAAATGCCTTAACATTTGAAGAGTTAGTTTCTGTTCTGCTAAAAGAAGATGAGTCTAGGTAGAATAGGTCCATTTTGCATGTTGTAGATCAAGATTTCTTCGCTAGTGTGAAGGGAAAAGGTAAAAAGAGCTCATCTACTAGTAAGTAGAAATATGCAAATGATGGACATTCGAAGAAGGAAGACAAAGATGAGAAGAATTCAGAAAAGCAAAAATTGTTTTGCAAATACTGTAAAGCAAATCATCATGTCATTAAGAGCTATCCGAAACTGGTTGCCAAAGAGGTAAAGAAGAAAGAGGCCAGAATGGTTGTTGTAAAGGCTTCTACACCAAAAACAGAGTCTACTAATCCTATGCAAAATGAAGAATGGGCATTTACTATTGTTTGCATTTTTGACCCATCTTCTCATGAGCACTGTATGTCTACAATAGACTCAGATATTTGGTACTTTGATAGTGGGGCGACCAAACATATTACCTTGTAGCATACTTTCTTCACTTCACTTGAGCCTACCCCTATAGGGAGTACTGCCACATGCGCCAACAACTCCTCTTATCCTGTTATGGGAGTTGGTAAGATCATTGTGACTACTGCTAATGGTAGTTATTTTACATTGTGAGATGCTTTATTTGTGTCAGGGATCAAGAAAAAACTGTTATCAGTTTCTGCATTAGCAAAGATTGGCTTGCTTATGAAATTTGTTGATGACAGATGTACATTTCATGATCTGTCAGATGGCGACATGATTATTGCTCTTGGCATTTTATGTTGTGGACTGTATAAGCTCATAGACTATGAGAAATCTGTGAATAATTCAACATGTGTAGTACATGATTCTCAGGCTATCTCAGATGCAAAGATTCGGCATGCATGCTTTAGTCATCTGAATTTTGCTAGTTTGCTATATCTATAGAAATTTTAAATGGTCCTCTATTCCCAAACTTGAGGCACACAATAAACATGTTTGTGAAGGCTATATTTTAAGCAAAATGCAACGTTCATCCTTCCCAAAAGATGATTTAGTTGAAGCTTAGTAGAAATTGCATCTTATACATAGTGATGTCAGTGGTCCTATGTAGACACCATCTTTTAAAAACTATGTTTATGTCGTGCCTTTCATCGATGATTTTTCTAGACATGCATGGGTATATCCATTGAAAGAAAAGTCCGAAGTGTTTACGTGCTTGAAATAGTTTTTGGTTTTGGCTGAAAATTTGTTAACATGTAACATGGGCACCCTCCATTCTAATGGAGGGTGGAATGTATGTCTCCTCACTTTAATGCATTTTTGCCTAAACGTGGAATAAAACATCAATGTAGAGTGCCATATACACCACCTCAACAGACTAGAGTTGCCGAAGAGAAGAACAGGTCACTCATGGAGATGGTGAGGTGTATGGTCAAGAGTTAGGCTTTACCACATAGTTTCTGGCTTGAGGCTATCATGTGTGTAGCATATAAAGTTAACAGGTGTCCCACTAAAGCACTGTAGTCTATCACTCAATATGAGGCTTGGCATGGTCACAAGCCATTTGTTGCTCATCTATGTGTTTTTGGTTGTCTAGCATATGCATTAGTTCCTGAACAACATCGCAGGAAATTGGATGATAAAGCACTAAAATGTATTTTTGTTGGGTATAGTTTTGAAATCCAAGGCTATCGTGTGTATCATCCATAGGCTAAATGAATTCTGGTTAGTTGTGATGTTGTTTTTGTGGAAGATTCTATTCAGCCTTAAGTTTCATGTATGAAGGAGACATCTAGTAGCTCCAAAGACATGCATGATACTTTGTTGCATCCTTTTACAGATGGACAACCTAGTGCTGGTCCTAATGAGGCCACTTCTCATCCTTTATAGGTTTCATTTGATGATGCAAATCATTTGATTTTTTATGCAAATTTACATGATACACTTGTTGATGAGAGAGGTGATCTTGAGGAGGCAAAAACTATGCCAAAATGGTGGGTATAGACTCTATGTGATAGTAAGCTAGATGCATGTACGTCATACTATACTCGATCAGGCTCGCAAAGTGCCTCTTTTGCATCAGATTGCTATGCTATGGCTGCATCTAGTCTTTGTGATGAGAGTGAGCCTCCTTTGTTTGATGAAGCATAAAACTATGAACATTGGATGGCTACAATGCAACCTCAATATGATGCTATCATGAAAAATGGTACCTGACCTTTATGTGACTCGCCTCTTGGCAAAAAGTCCATTGGAACCAAGTGGATATACAAGCACAAGCGTAAACTTGATGGAACAATTCACAAGTATAAGTCTAGGCTTGTTGCAAAGGGTTATGCACACAAAAGAGGCATTGATTTGGATGAAAAATTTTGCTCCTACATGTCGAATGACTACTGTTCGTAGCATCTATGAACTTGCAGCTCATCATGGTTGGAATGTACATTAGTTGGACATTAAAACTACATTTTTGAATGGTGACTTGCATGAAGAAGTGTATGTTTTCTAGCCCCGTGGCTTTGTGTAGAAACGGCATGAAAACCAAATGTGCAGGATAGAGAGGGCATTATATGGTTTAAAGCAAGCACCATGTGCTTGGTATGAAAAGATACATGCCTATATGATTGCACATGGTTTTGAGAACAGTATGAGTGAGAGCACCTTATACATTAAGCGTGTTAATGATGTGCTTCTGATCATTCTTGTGTATGTTGATGACATGTTGCTCACTAGTCCTCATGACAAGGATATTGCTGATTTAAGGCTGATTTGCATGCCTTATTAGATGTTGGAACAAGAAAATCATCAATCAATGATTACATGAAGCTTAAGAGTGAAGAAATTAAGAAAAGGTTGAAGCTTGAAGTATGAAGTAAATTAGAGGTTCAAGAATAGATGATCTTTATACACATGTACATTAATCTTGTAAATACTTCATATTTACTTTGCAATAGTGTTGAATCCATACTCGTATTTATATATATACTTGTATATGGACATGATACATGTGTCACAGATGAAGACTAGGTGAGAAATAGATGATTAGACCATAAGTTAGATATGTAATCACCATCAAATGACCTTCTTACCATATAGAAGAATTTTTCAACAAGTTGTGCCTTGATATTATCCTCCTTTCTCCTTCTGTGCTTAACCAATTTAGAAATCATTTTCTATGTGTATCATCTATAGTTGATGAATCTATGGTCAAGATTTGAGAGTCAAATTGTAATAAGGTTGAGAGAATTGTGTGTAGGAACATTCATATGTGTAATAGATAATGAGTGACTCTTGCGACTTGTATATGGACATGATACATGTGTCACAGATGAAGACTAGGTGAGAAATAGATGATTAGACCATAAGTTAGATATGTAATCACCATCAAATGACCTTCTTACCATATAGAAGAATTTTTCAACAAGTTGTGCCTTGATATTATCCTCCTTTCTCCTTCTTTGCTTAACCAATTTAGAAATCATTTTCTATGTGTATCATCTATAGTTGATCAATATATGGTCAAGGTTTGAGAGTCAAATTGTAATAAGGTTGAGAGAATTGTGTGTAGGAACATTCATATGTGTAATAGATAATGAGTGACTCTTGCGATCTCAATGGTCACAGATTGGATCAAATCTCAGTCTACAGTGTAAATTTTTGCACAAATAAGCAATCATAATATAAGTTAGAACTATGTCTTAAAGCATTTGATCAAACAGCTTCTAGATTGTGAGAACCATTTCTTGAAAGTTGCATATGTGAAAGTTGCTTACAGAGAAAACCTGTTTTAGACATAGGTTTACTTATTGAAGTAAATCTGAAGTTTTGTAAGGTCTTTTGAGAAAATTTCACTTGGAATAGTTGCACAAACATTAGAAGAGTGTTGTGTCAATGTTCAATAGAAAAAATTAATCAATTTGTAAGTCGATGAGTGAGTTTTGTGAAGTAGATTTTTTTGAGTAAAGCCATAGTTTACAAAAGCATTGATTGTTCATAATTTGGTAAAGATTTCCAAAATTGAAGGAGGTTTCGAGTTATACTTGATATAGAAGTGTTCTAAATTTAAGTATATCTTGTGGATTGGAGATTATTCATTTTTATCAGTGGTATCAGAGTAGGTTCTATCAAAATTGAAAGAAAGGAAGACCCTCACTATTGCTGACATACAAAATTCAACATCTGGAGATTCAAAAAGAAAAAGTGTGGAGGAAAAGCTAAAGCGAGACACAAGAGAGCAATCAAAAGGATTAGAAGGAGTAAATTCTGAAGCAAAGGTATATTCATTACTCATAAGGCTAAAGATTTGATAGTACAGGTGAAGAAAGAATGGGAGATAGTCTCCAGATTGAGAAATTGGATAGAGAGAACTTTCGAGCTTGGCCTATGAGGATGGAAGCGAAAATTTAAAGATCCTAGTCTTCCAACTAGGGAGGAGCTTAAGGACTTGAAGGTTTGGATGAAGAAGGATGCTCAAACAAGGAGCATTATCAATATGGCAGTGAATGATTACTTGCTTCCACAAATCAGAGGACTTGAAAGTGCAATTGATATATGGAATGCCTTGGAGGAGCATTTTCAGAATACAACCAAATCAAGAAAGGCATCACTATGGGCTGACTTTACCACATTCAAGAAGAAAGCCTCACAATCAATATCTCATTATGTGACAAAGATGAAAGACATTGATGATTCGTTAGGTGCAGTTGATAAAGACATTGAATAAGATAAATTGCTAAGAAAAATTCTCATAGGTCTGAGAGGAGATGAGAAGTGGAAGCCTTTCATACTATAAATTGAACTTTCATTAAATCATTTCACTCTTGATTTGAATCAATTGCTAAGACATATGCTAACTCTCGACATGATATCAAAGGGGACATTGATAAGATTACATGTCAAGAAATGTATTCCAAGGGTAATAAAAAGACTAGCAAAGGAAACCAACAATCAGCTGAAGATGAATGCACTTCAAGTCAAGCAAACTTCCTAAGAGGTAGAGGAAGTGGAAAAAGTAGAGGAGGAGGCAGAATGAACAAGGAAAATGTCAAAGCTTGTTGGATATGTGGTAAGAACAATCATCTAGCTCATGAATGTTGGCATAATAATCAAAGCACTAGTAATTTTAATTTCAATCAAAGAGGAAGAGGTAGAAGAAGTCAAAGAGGTAGAGGTGGCAGAAATTTATTTGGAAGGAATGGTGGAAGAAGCTTCCAAAATCAATCCTACAATAACACATATTACAACTATGCATCACATCAGAAAGAAGACTTGACTTCAAACATGAATGCAACATGTGAAGTTCCAAAGGAAGACCAAAAGGTATTTGACATTGATTGAGGGTGTAGTAACCACCTGAGTGGAAATGTTGCTTTGATGATTGATTTGGAAACTAAGGTAATCAATCATACAATCCTAATAGGTGACTATACAAAACATAAGGTAAAGTCTATTGGATCACTGAAGGCTAAAGATGGAAGTACTCTTTTGAGTTCCAATGAGTTTGATCAATGTAGAACAAATTGTAGAAAAAGGATATGAAATAAGGTCTACTAATAATGGAGATTACGTTGAAGACTGTAGCCAAGGGTATAAGAAAATTGTTACAAGAAAGAAAGAAGGAAGAATCTTCACATTGAAGGTACAAGGTAATGTTGGACATGCCTTGTTCACATATGGAGAGCAAAAGATATATGAGTTGGATCTTCGGCACAAAAGGCTTGGACACTTCAATGAAAGAGGTATTAAAGAAATGATTAACAATGGTTCAATCCTTGGATTACCTAATGTTGCAAGTCAACACATGACATACAGATGTGAAGCATGTCAATTAGGTAAGGCTCATAAGAAATTATATAATAAAAAAGGTTTCATGTATTCAGAAAGACTCAAATTGGTGCATATAGATGTGTGGGGTCCTTCAATATTTGGTGCATATAGATGTGTGGGATCCTTCAAAGGACTTTAGTATAAATGGTTGGAGATATTATGTCATTTATGTTGGTGATGCTACCAGGTGTATCACTACAAATTGTCTCAATTAGATGTGAAGAATGCATTTTTAAATGGTTATATGTTAGATGAATTTTACTTAGAACAACTAGATGGTCTTAAAGATCATATTTATCTAGATCATGTGTGTAGGCTCAAGAGAGCTTTGTATGGCTTGAAACAGACTCCAAGGGCATGGAATTATAGGCTTCTGAAATTCTTGAAGGAACTTGATTTCCAAGCATCAAAGGCAAATAGTAACTTGCTAGTCAAAGCAAGTGAAGATGGATTTATTTATGTTTGTATTTATGTTGATGACACAATACATACAGGTACAAACAACAAAGGCATACAAATGCTTAAGAAGAAGATGGAGAAAGAATTCAAGGTCAGTGACTTCAGAGATTTGTCATATTTTTTGGGAATGGAGATTTCATATACTCAACATGGAATATATGTGACTCAAGAAAGTTATTTGAACAATTCGCTAATAAAATTTAAAATGGAAGATTGCAAGGTAGCATTAACTCCAATGGAAGTGAATCACAAACTGAGTAGACATGGAGGAGAAGAATTCAAAGATATGAAGCTTTATCAGAGTTTGGTGGGTAGATTGATTTATGCTACATTGAGAAGGCGTGATTTATTATATGCAGTTGGAGTTTTTTCTCAATTCATCCATTGTCCTAGAAAGGAAAATTTGACTACAAGTCAGAGAGTGCTAAGATATATCAAGGGCACACTTAAAGAAGGTTTGTATTATGGGTTCACATCACATACCCGAATCAAGATATATAGTGATGCAGATTGGGCAAGAAACTCTGATCATAGAAGATCAACACATGGGTATTTGTGTTATGTGGGAGATAATTTAATTTCATGGTGTTCTAAGAAGCAACATACAATTGCTTTGTCATCATCTACAGAAGCAAAGCATAAAGGTATGGTAGATGCTCCAAAAGAAGTAATATGTCTAAAAACTCTCATGAAGAGTTTTGACATCAATCAGAGTACTCCTATCATTTGTGGAGATAACATGAGTTCTTTGTATTTGGCAGCTAACCGTGTGTTTCATGCCAAGACTAAACACATTGAGATTCAATATCATTTTTCTGAGAGAGAAGGTTATTGATAAAGACATAGAAATCATGCATACTCCTACAAGATCAACTTGCAAATATGTTAACAAAGAGCTTGTATGGACCTAAGTTGCAGAGATTGAAAGATATTGCACGGATAAAGAAGATGCAGGTAATCATAATTGATGATTGAGGGGGAACTGTTGGAGCAAGACAATCATCAATTAGTGATTAGATGAAGCTTATGAGTGAATAAATGAAGAAAAGGTTGAAGCTTGAAGAATGAAGTAAATTGGAGGTTCAGGAAGAGATGATCTTTATACACACGTACATTAATCTTGTAAATACTTCTTATATACTTTGCAATAGTGTTAAATCCATACTCATGTGTATATATATACTTCTACATGGATGTGATACATGTGTGAGAGATGAAGACTAGATGAGACATAGATGATTATACCATAAGTTGGATATGTAATCTCCATTAGATGAACTTCTTATCATATAGAGGAAGTTTTTAATAAGTTTCACCTCGATATTTTCCCCCTTTCTCCTTCTCTGATAAATTAATTTAGAAATCATTTTGTATGTGTCTAAGTCTATAGTTGATGCATCTATGGTCAAGATTTGAAATTCTAATTGTAATCAGGTTGAGAGAATTGTGTGTAGGAACATTCATATGTGTAACAAGTAATGAGTGACTCCTCAAATAGGCACAATCTCCATGGTTAGAGATTTGATCAAATCTCAATCTACAGAGTAAAGTTTTGCACATATATTCAAAATTTAAGATGGATGGTAAGAAACCTATGTCTAAAAGAATTTGATTCAAAAGGGTTCTAGATTGTGAGAACCATGTCTTTAAAGTTGCAAAGGTGTAAGTCGCTTGCACAGAAAGCCTATTTCAGATAGAGGTTTACTTACTCAAGTAAATCTCAAGTTTTGTAAGCTCTTTTGAAGAAATCTCACTTGGAATAGTTGTGTAGACATTAGAAAAGTGTTGTGTCAAAGTTTCATAGAAAATGTTAATCAATGCATAAGTGAATGAGTGACTTTTGTGAAATAATTTTGAGTAAAGCCATAGCTTACAGAAGCATTGATTGTTTATAATTTTGTAAAGATTTCAAAAATTGAAGGCGTTTTTGAGTTATACTTGATAAAGAAGTGTTGTAAGTTCAAGTATAGCTTGTCTTTTGGAGATTAATCATCTCCATCATTTTAGATGTTTGATTTGGGGCATCATTTATTTGGGCATTCAGTTTATGCAAGTTGATGGTGGAATGGCTTTGTGTCAAATGAAATATATTGACACACTATTGTAGCGTTTTGGCCTTGAAGAATGTAAACCTATTGCCACTCCTATGGAGACAGGTTTAGGATTGAGTCTTCATGAGGTTGGAGATGCATTTGATGTTGTTCTCCATCAGGAAGCTATCGGATGCTTGATTTACTTATGCATTACTCATCGAGATATTGAGTTTGATGTGTCACAAATGAGTAGGTTTATGCATTGCTCAGGTATGAAGCATTGGTAGGTGGTTAAGTGCATCTTTCGCTACTTGAGTGGTATTTGGCTACTTGGATTGTTTTATCCCAAGGGGAGATCACTACCACTAGATTTGCATGCTTTTCTGATAGTGATTTTGTCAGTTGCTATGACACTCATGTGTCGTAGTGGCTTTTGCTCCACCACCATCTTCACTAAGAGTCAGAGGGCATGGGCAATTGTGAGGAACTCTATGTTCCATGCTGTCACTAAGCACATTGAGGTGCGTTATCATTATGCCAGGTAGAGGTTCTATGTTGGAGAGATCAGCTTGGCATATATGCCCACATAGGAGAACAATGCAGACCTTTTCACGAAGGCTCTACCTAGGGAGAAGTTTGAAGCTTTCTAAATCTTTGGGCTTGCTTCCTTTTGTGGATTGATTCCACATAGCTGGACATTTCCTTATACATGATTGCTAGCTCCTTGTTCACTGCATCACTCCTAGGGGGGATTTGTTGATATATTTTGGTAGTGATGTGTGTGAACACACTAGGACCATCGGGGCACTTTATTCCGTCTTTAGGAGGTTCCCCCCCCCCCCCCCCTTGTATACATGCATGTAGACCTAACGGGTTACTTATCTTTGTTCATTCTAGTGGTAATACATTCACTATTGTGTGTTGTGCTCCAAGCTTCTTCTTCTTCCTTGTGTTGTTCGTGTGATCCTGCAGACCTCGGACTACAACAACTAGGACCTCATTAGGTACTTCTACTTGTTACTCTTGGATTGGAAAATGAAGGATGGGGGGAGAAAGAGTTTGTACCTCAAACTCCTGAGTAGCCACATTAGGTTTGGGCATTACTGTGTGTCGTCATGTTTGTTGTTTTAGTGTTTTTCATATTTTCTAGTGATGCTACGTTCTTAAGGTTCAGCTATCGTCTACCTAAGTATTTAATTGTTTGGATTCTCGACTACATTACTCTACATAATTCTTGATCGAATTATCCCAATTCTTTTTCAATTTAGTTGTGTCTTGTACATACTTGTCCTCCAATTGATTACGTGCAATTTCTCTACTTTTAAGTGTGTTGCGTAATCTTCTAATTCCTTCTTTAAACTTTCAATTTCTTCATCAATCTCAAACAAAGTTTCTATTGGTTCATTCAATACTAATGATTTCATGAATTCTTTATTCAAATTTCTTAGCAAGTTAACTTCGTGTATATAGACTTCTATCTACAATTCAATTAGTTTTTCTCAATAAGGGATGCGCATCTTGTATGCTTCAATGAGTAAGTATTTACTTTGTAGCTCTGCATTTCTTTTCTTTTTCTCGAATGCGAAAGCCTTTTCCTTCACCTTCAATTGTCATGCTGCATTTTCACACATTAATGCATCTATTTTTACCATTGCATCTACTAATTCTCCCTTTGATTTCTCTAGTTGAGTGTATGAATTCACGAGTTCCTCATATATTTGATACTCAATGCTTTGAATTGGTTTCTCTCAATATTTTCTTGCACACATTCCTTGTCCACTTCCATGAGTTCTTGTTAAGTATCCATTGCACTTTATATCATATGCTTAATTACCATTTCAATTGTCCTATGTCATCATTCAATCATGTCTTTGGGATCCTTGGTGGTTAGATTAACATTCATCTCATAATTCATCCACTCATGACTTAGCTTTGAATTAATCCCCATTTTAGGAACATCCATATTCAAGGTTTCAACCATAAACCTAATTGGTAAGAATAGTTCTTTGCTCTCGTCTTGTTGTTGGGACTCCTTTTTTATTTGGATCCTATCTTTTTGAATGTCTAAGAAAACATCTTCCTTAATTTGGAATTCCATCTTTGGATGGATACATGGCATGAAGTTCATTTAAGGTCTCGGGGTAGGAACGACCTCTTCATCTCCATTTTCTTGATGTCTTTGTTGATTCATGGCTTCTTGATCACTCAGAACTTGAATTTTCCAATACCAATTCTTTGTAGTGAGACATCTTGTATAGTCTCTTGCCTACCATTCTCTTGCATTTGACTTCACTGAGTTGTCAATAATGGTCACCTTGGACATTTAAATTCACCTATCCTTCCATAAACACGTGAGTTGCTCACAGAGCATCTTATGATTCTTCTGTTGTGATAGGCCATGGTTGAGCAAGAGACACTGTTGGCAATGTGTGAGCTCTCTTGACTGATGATGTATGTGTCTCTTCTTCATGATCTCTTGCTCTCTTAAACCCTTGCACTCTTGGCATAGTACTTGTTCCTGCTTCACCAATTGAGTTTACTATCTTCCTCTTTTTGGGAATTAATGCTGACTTAACCTATTTTACCATTTCAAATGTATTAGGCATCCTTCGTTGTTGATCATGAATCTTAAGTGCATGATAGATCAATATTGTCAAAGGTGTGCTTCCATTCAAGAACTTCTCTATTACGCATTGTTTTCTAGCTTTGAGAAATCTCTCTTGAACATAAGGGTTTAGTTTATTTGATTCCCTACTCACTTTACTACATGTGACACTAACTGGACAAAAAGTTTTTGTGGAGCGTTGTATCTATTCATATTAGGAAAGTAAAAATGTTGATGCACATGATGCACTTCTTCTTCAATGTTAATACATTTTATATCCACGAATATTCGCTTGTTTTGTGTCATGTTTTTCATCTTTCAAGTCTAGTACTCCATCCTTACTGCACCCAAAAGCAGTTTTGATTAGTTGATGAGTAAACCGAATGGCTCTAAGACTCCTTGCAAGTGTATAGGTATGACTTGAGCTTTTGGAATGAATGGCTTGTATTTTACTATATGTGTCTCTCGAAGTCCGGTTTGTATGTAGAAAGCTAATATTTACTTCAACATTGAGCAACTAATCTCATAAATCTTTGACCAACTTTCATCCTTCTATTGGCTAGCTATCTCAAATGAGCTTTCCTAGCAAGGTTTCTCCTCTGATAGAGATTCTCTAACTCCAACCAAGCCTGATGAGAGGTTCTACAACACTTAATTTTAGGTATAATATGCCCCTTGTGTCCCATAGCAATGTTTGTAAGTGCTCATGCATCCCTTCAATCTCATATGGATTATTCTTCTATAGGAAGTAATCTGGCAATAGTATGGACTCCTCACTATGAAGTAGTTCCTTGTTCTTTAGTAACCTCCTATTGAAGAGATTCAGGAACAACACGTCTTCTAGAAGATGAACTAACATCTTCTCTAACTTGTCTTGGCCTTCGTAAGTGCCCTTGACAATATTCCATAAGTCCTTTGATGATAATAGGTTCATCATCATAAAACTTCACATTGGATAATTAGACCTTTGATCTTTGTCAAAAAATTTTCCATTGAATGTCGTTCATTCATATGCTAACTCTCTAGTTGCTTCGAGAGGTAAGTAATATGAGCCCCATTTCAGGCAGATATAATGTTTTAAGAGTATCCCATGCATCTTTTACTATCTTGTAGGAGTGAACGTGAGGGAGAATGACATGTTTGATAGACAAAGTTTTCTATGCATATGCTTTTGCATTTTTTCATCCGAACAAAGTTGATTCATAGTAGGTGCAACAAGAACCACAAAAAAGTCCAAAATTGGAGATCACCATCTTCAACACCCTCTACGTCACCTCTAATCACTATATTTTCACGAGTAGTAGGAATTTTTTCAACATCCATACACAATATTCAACATGCATTTCTCTACTTATACATGACACATCATGTATGCCCTTAATGATAATTAGTACCATCCAACTTATCCTCAACAACCAACATACAAAATATCTAATTGCTTTCAGTCATGACTAGTGATTAAATACACAGACGTGGAAAACTCAAACATTTGAGCAGAGATACCCAATGAAGATCTACTAGACCTATAGTAAACTTCAAGGCACTTATACTCCGGAACCAAAAATTGTATATATGATTCATACAAAAGGATGAAATTTCTTGCACAATCATTGTGGTACTACCTTTGGAGGCGGAAATAAATTCATATCAGAGTTTTGATGCCATAGAGAAAAGTGCTTTTGAGCTCCTTATCACCCTGAGTATGTTCATCAATTTGCATGTGATTTTGAGACTATGATTGGAGGGGTGTTGATTATGCCTAGAGAAATCCACTACTTGCTTTGATACAAAGTGTTGAAGTTCAAGTTCTACAAAAGCACACAAAGAAAAAAGGAAGAAGGAGATGCTTGGAGAAAAACACAATACTAAATGTAATCAAGTCAATGTACAAAGATAGGGCGCTCACCAAGGTTATAGGTATACTACAAGCTAGGGAAAAAAACCTCATAAATAGGGAACAAAAAAATGTTCGGGCAGTTCTAAGTGTCTTCACACACATCACTATATCAACACTCAGTTATCCCTCAACCAAAAATATTTGATGTCCACTCCATAATAAGAGGACCTCACTTTATTCTTCATGGGGTCCCGATAATCATAGAGCATCTTATGTAAGTTTCTCATTTCATTTCATAGTCTACTTTATTTCCTTCTATCATTATGTTGATTTTAGTTTGATTTGAGCCTTCATAATTAGTTCATTATTTTGTGATTGTGTTGAGACTTTTTTATAAACATCTTTGAAATAAAAGAAAGAAAAATTATTGGATTTCGCTTTTTGCGAACAACCCCAAATTGTCAGTTTCTAGAAATGTTTGTCCCTATAATGATTGTTGGATATTTTGTTATTGCGAATATGGCATGATATACAGCTGTCGGAAGAGTGGATACGAACGAAGATTATATGAAGACTTTTCTGAGTATTTTCCAAATCAGATTCTTGGAGTTTGTATTTTCCATGGGTTTCCAAATCAGCAAGCATTTGGGAGCTCGTACACGGAATACTTGGACTTTGAAAACAGAGTATGTGTATCAGTTATAGATCACATTTTCCTTTGTTCTTTTTTCCTGTTTTCTTTTTTCTTAAAAAACTTTCTATGTTGCAACCGGTTTTATGACATGTGATGTTAGCCTCATGATGTGATGTGAGGTTTCTCTATTTGAAAGTTAGCCTCATGATGTAATGTTTCAAACTTCAATATGTTAAACATATCATTCTTTAATTCATAAGTTTATATGTTTTTACAAGACAAACTTAAGTAGCCCATAGGCAAAGCCTACTTTATCCTTTTAAAACTCATTATATCTGAACTAATTGTTCGAATTTTAGTGAAGTTGTCTTTTAACTGTACGATTCTTCTACTTCTTTTTCTTTTTCTACTAGGTTCCCCTACAAGTCCCTCCTGCACTGTCCTTCTTGACAAGGTTTTCATGGTGACATGTGTAAGTTTGGTGTACTCATTCTTCCTTAGTGTTGCGTAGGTTTTCCTCAAGAATCATGAAATTTTTCCATTCTTCTAATTTAGTTCCACCATTTGGTGTTTATAAATGATGATCGTAAAAAGTTAGCTGGTATGGTACTAACCTTGCATTCAAGTTTGATGACATCTTTAGGAAGGTTATTGAAATCCATTTTATAAAAAAATTCCTACGAAGAACATCCCTTCAAACGTTTATAAGTAGGGACTCGGTAAGGAAACAAATCGCAAGTAGTATGCCATAATTGTCACACGGCTAGGTGTATCTCACAAGTCAAAAATGATAGGAGCTACCTCTTTATTTATATCGATGAAGTTAAAAAATGTGTTAGATGCACACCTAAACACCTTAAAAACTATCAGCACCATGTTGAGTATCTTATTCATGATCTTTATTGCTAGATCCGTGCCATGAGTATGTCTTGGGAGCCAAAACTTTATTCTTGGGATCATATATTATTCTGGGGCTAGCTAGTTATGTAATGGGACTAGACGTAAAGGAAGATTGAGGCCTTTTTTATTGCTAGTACCTTTTTGTTGCTCTTCCAAAAACTCTAGCCATGACGTTCTTCATCGAGGTTCAGGACAAAAAGATGTATTAACTTGTAGGAGATAGGGTGCCTCTTCCTAGTGTACTCTCACTATTCGATTCTTTTTCAAAAATCGATTATGCCATAAACGATTGTGTTCATTGAATTTATCCTGTGTCTGATTGAATGTTGTAGCTCTAAATGTTAAATCCTTGTCTGGATCCTTTTGTGTCGTCTTTTTTATGTACCTACGAGTTTAATCCTTTCTTATGTCGTATGGTATCTAGAATGGCTTCATTATTATATCTAGATTTTGGCTTTGGATCTTTGTTTCCTTCATTTTTCATATTACTGCTTCTTCAAATTCCTATCATGTGAGACTCTAGTAGTGCCTGCTATTTCTATTTTAATTATGTAGTGTATGGAACTAGTGTTGATATATTTAGGTAGTGATGTGTGTGAACACACTAGGACCACCGGGGCACTTTTTTCCCTCTTTAGGAGGTTCTTTTTCCCCAGCTTGTATATATTCCTATAGCCCTAACGGGTTACTTATCTTTGTACATTCTAGTGGTAAAACATTCAGCATTGTGTGTTGTGCTCCAAGCTTCTTCTTATTCCTTATGCTATTCGCGTGCTTCTACAGACCTCAGACTCTAACAATTGGTATCAGACCAGGTCATTGTCGCATCTAGGGCATCGTCGACATCCCCTCCGGTCGTAGTCTCAGAATCGCATGAAACTTGATGTGCTCGTTTCAGCCTCCAAACACACTATCACAGTGCTTGTGCAAGCCATTTTGTCTTTTTGTGCCAAAGATATATACAAGTTTTCGTTTGCCAGGATAGATGTGTTCAACTTTTTCAAATGAAATCATTTTTCTGCATCACGATATTTTAGTCACTGGCGAGGGCTAAAAGTAGTGATATATTTACATGTTGGCTATTGAGGACAAGTTGGATGGTACAAATTACCCATTGTGGGTTTATATGATGTTTCATGTATTGGTCACAAAAGGACATTGGAATATTGTGTAGGGTGTTGAAAAACATCCTATTACACCTGCAAATATAGGTACTGAAGCTGATGCAAATGGCATTGAAGATGATGATATTCTTCATGTTCCTATTCATGCTGCAATTTTTGCTCCACCTATTGGAGAGTAGATTCCTTGGGATGGTAGAGATGCTCGGGCACATGCATTGATAGCCTTGTCTATCAAACGTGCCATTATTCCTCACATTCGCTCTTCGAAAACAACCAAGGATGCTTGGGATACACTTACCACATTGTAGTAGGCTAGGAATGAGGCTCGTGTTGCTTACCTCTAAAAACAGTTGGAGAGTGAGCATATGAATGAACCTAATTCTATGACCAGTTTTTATGAAGGAAGAGTATGATGCACTCATTGAGAATGAGACTTGAGGCTTACTACCAAAACCAAGTAATCAGATAGTGATTGGATGCAAATGGGTCTACAAAACAAAGAGGTATGCAGATGCAAGTATGTCTAGGTATAAGGATAGACTTGTTGTAAAAGGATATGCACAGACATATAGTGTGGACTATGATGAAACCTATAGTCGTGTTGCAATCATGACAACCATAAGAACTCTCATAGCTATTGCTACATGCAAAGGCTGGAAATTGTCTCAATTCGATGTGAAGAATGCATTTTTAAATGGTTATATTTTAGATGAAGTTTACATAGAACAACTAGATGGTTTTAAAGATCAATTTTATCTAGATCATGTGTGTAAGCTCAAGAGAGCTATGTATGGCTTGAAACAGACCCCAAGGGCATGGAATTATAGGTTTGTGAAATTCTTGAAGGAACTTGGTTTCCAAGCATCAAAGGCAAATAGTAACTTGCTAGTCAAAGCAAGTGAAAATGGATTTATTTATGTTTGTATTTATGTTGATGACATAATATATACATGTACAAACGACAAAGGCATACGAATGCTTAAGAAGTAGATGGAGAAAGAATTCAAGATCAGTGACTTGGGAGATTTGTCATATTTTTTGGGAATGGAGATTTCATATACTCAACATGGAATATATGTGACTCAAGAAAGGTATTTCAAGAATTTGCTAATAAAATTTAAAATGGAAGATTGCAAGATAGCATCAACTCCAATGGAAGTGAATCACAAACTGAGTAGACATGGAGGAGAAGAATTCAAAGATATGAAGCTTTGTCAGAGTTTGGTGGGTAGCTTGATTTATGCTACATTGAGAAGGTGTGATTTATCATATGCAATTGGAGTTTGATCAATCTCAATGCTCACAGATTTGATCAAATCTCAGTCTACAGAGTAAAGTTTTGCACAAATATTGAAAATTTAAGTTGGAAGGTGAGAAACCTATGTCTAAAAGAATTTGATCAAAAGGGTTCTAGATTGTGAGAACCATGTCTTCAAAGTTGCAAATGTGAAAGCCACTTGTAGAGAAATCCTTTTTCAGATAGAGGTTTACTTATTCAAGTAAATCTCAAGTTTTGTAAGCTCTTTTAAAGAACTCTCACTTGGAATAGTTGTGTAAGCATTAGAAAAGTGTTGTGTCAAAGTTTCATAGAAAATGTTAATCAATTCAGAAGTGAATGAGTGACTTTTGTGAAGTAGATTTTTCTGAGTAAAGCCATAGTTTAAAGAAGCATTGATTGTTCATAATTTTGTAAAGATTTCGAAAATTGAAGGCGTTTTTGAGTTATACTTGATATAGAAATGTTCTAAATTCAAGTATAGCTTGTCTTTTGGAGATTAATAATCTCCATCATTTGAGATGTTTGATTTGGGGCATCATTTATTGTGTGTGAACACACTAGAACCATCGGGGTACTTTATTCCCTCTTTAGGAGGTTTTTTCCCTCGGCTTGTATATACGCATGTAGTCCTAATGGGTTACTTATCTTTGTACATTGTAGTGGTAATACATTTAGTATTGTGTGTTGTGCTCCAAGCTTCTTCTTCTTCCTTGCGTTGTTCGCGTGATCTCGCAGAACTCGAAGTACAACAACTAGGACCTCATTAGGTACTTCTACTTGTTGCTCTTGGATTGGAATATGAAGGCTGGGGGGAGAAAGAGTTTGTACCTCAAACTCTTGAGTATCCACATTAGGTTTGGGCATTACTTTGTGTGGTCAGGTTTGTTGTTTTAGTGCTTTTCATATTTTCTAGCGATGTTATACGTTCTTAAGGTTCAGCTATCATCTACCTAAGTATTTAATTCTTTGGATTCTCGACTACACTACTCTACATAATTCTTGATCGAATTATCCCAATTCTTTTTCAATTTAATTGTGTCTTGTACATACTTGTCCTCAAATTGATTACGTACAATTTCTCTACTTCTAAGTGTGTTGCGTAATCTTCCAATTTCTTCTTTAAACTTTCAATTTCTTCATCAATCTCAAACAAAGTTCCTATTGGTTCATTCAATACTAATGATGTCATGAATTCTTTATTCAAATTTCTTAGCAAGCTAACTTCGTGTATATAGACTTCTATCTACAATTCAATTAGTTTTTCTTGGTGATCTCGGAGATTTAAATTCACCTATCCTTCCATAAACACGTGAGTTGCTCACAAAGCATCTTATGATTCTTCTATTGTGATAGGCCATGGTTGAGCAAGAGACACTGTTGGCAATGTATGAGCTCTCTTGACTGATGATGTATGTGTCTCTTCTTCATGATATCTCGCTCTCTTAGACCCTTGCAATCTTGGCATAGTACTTGTTCCTGCTTCACCTATTGAGTTTACTATCTTCCTCTTTCTGGGAATTAACGCTGACTTAACCTATTTTACCATTTCAAATGTAGTAGGCATCCTTCGTAGTTGATCATGAATCTTAAGTGCATGATAGATCAATATTGTCAAAGGTGTGCTTCCATTCAAGAAATTCTCTATTACCCATTGTTTTCTAGCTTTGCGAAATCTCTCTTGAACATAAAGGGTTTATTTTATTTGATTCCCTACTCACTTTACTACATGTGACACTAACTAGACAAAAAGTTTTTGTGGAGCGTTTTATCTATTCATATTAGAAAAGAAAAAATGTTGATGCACATGATGCACTTATTCTTCAATGTTAATACATTTTATATCCACGAATGTTCTCCTTTTCTGTGTCATGTTCTTCATCTTTCAAGTCTAGTACTCCATCCTTACTGCATCTAAAAGCAGTTTTGATTAGTTCATGAGTAAACCGAATGGCTCTTAGCCTCCTTGCAAGTTTATAGGTATGACTTGAGCTTTTGGAATGAATGATTTGTATTTTACTACATGCAAGGTTTTCATAAACTATATGTGTCTTTCGAAGTCCGGTTTGTAAGTAGAAAGCTTGAGATATGCATCGATTCCTAATTTTAGTCATGTTTCAATGGTCTTCGACATGTATGAATTATGTGGAAATCTTGATTCCTTCTAGAGAACTAATGATCTCTATCCATTATCCATAGAGTAATGGGGAATATGTGTTCACTAATTGATGGTCGTCTTTGAATCAATGTGACCTTTCTTTGATAGCACATTCTAAGGGAAACTCCTCCACTTGAGGCAATTCTTTGGTTTTTTCGAGAGTCATTTGCACTCAGACCATCGAATCTTGATTAACATGAGAGACTATGAGATCCTAAAAGAGTTTCATAGTGCTCATGTGCCAATTGTCATTCCATAAAATGATTCATCTCTTGTATTGTTTTGATCATCACCTTGTTGTCCCGAAGACTTGAATTTCACCTTTTTGTTTTTGATATTTTTATGATAATTAAAATAAACGGATTAGTAATAGCTGAAGCAAAAAATTAGTTATGGTTAATGGAAGTCCTAGCTATTGTTTGAATTGATCTATCCTTGCTAACCACACTTGCCAAATCTTGGTAGCTTGATGTAGATCATGTGGTTTAGCTTTTTTTTTTCTTTAGTGGTGCTTCCTTTGTCTTTAACCTCTATATACAGTTGTTGTGTTTATTTTTCTTCATTTTCTTTAATAAATTTGGTAGTCTTGGATGTTTGTAAGTCCTTTAAATAGTCTTTGGTTTAAACCCTATTTCCTTGTCCAATACTCATATAACTTCCCTTGCTGCATTTAAAGTTTTCCTTGGGATCCAAGCATGTTGACTATGCCTTTGGGCTTGAATGAGCTTCCCTCATACCCAAACTTTAATAGTTCATGAATTGACTAGCCTTGATCTTTTATCTCTATTTGACTTCTCCCATCTAGGACTTTTTGGTTGTGATTGTCTCTGCGTTGGTTGATACTCCTAAAGTTTTTCTTTATGGATCCATTTTTGCTTAACCCCTTTGGTTTGTCGCTCTCAAACTCTCCTTCATGCTCTACTTGAGAACAACTCTCTACTCTCCTCCTAGAAATGATAACCTCACCATGGCTCAATGTAAGATTTTCTTGGGAATGAGGGATAGGTTTTGTACTTGGATTAGGACACGGGTTCTAGTTAAAAGATGGAACGGATTAAAAATGGATTCTTTAGAATAGAGTTCCTCCTCAAGATCTAAGTCATGTACACTCAAATTTGACATATTAGGATTCTTCATCTTCATTGTGATCAGAGGTTTTTCCTCTTAAATTTTAAAAAACTCTCTAAGTAGCCACAAATTCGTACATCCAATCTTGTCCTAAGATAAGCTCTTCCAATAATTTAGAGTCTTGATAGACTAAATGTTTATGCTGGATTGTGTTATTTTAGAGGTGTAAAAATAGGGTTACTTCTACTAAGACTTAATATAATTACCTCTAATTCCAATCATGTATGCATTTGTGGGAGTGACTGGCATCTTTAGTTTTTAAACCAAGGAAGCATGAACATTGCTTAAAGGTGCTCTTGTGTGAACCAAAGAATCCATTACGTGATATTCCTTACTTCCAATTACCTATTCTATGTATGGGTGTATTGATGTGTTTCCTAGTTTCTTGATGTTTGTGGCATAATAGTTCCGAATAGGGTTGGTTTCTTCATCTTTTAAGTACCTCTCGTCTTATTGTCTAATCCATTCCTTTCGTTTATTTATTCTTTATGAGGCTTTTTGCCTAGCTTCTTCTTGAATTCTCTCTTCGTCATTCTTTTGAGTTTGAGATCATAAGAGTCTTTTGGATATTTGCTTGATGATCCGATCCATATACTTCTTTACTTTCCATTCACTCATGTAGTCTTGAAAGCTTTATTAGCTAGTGAGAAGGGAAAGGTAAATGGCGCTCATCTGCTAGTAAGCATAAATCTACTAATGTTATGTAATCAAAGAAGGAAGAAAAAGCTAAAAAGAAAATAGAAAAGCAGAAAAAGTTTTGCATATACTATAAAGGAAGTGATCATGTCATAAAGAGTTGTCCAAAACTCGATGCAAAGAGACAAAGAAAAAGAAGGATGGAATGGTTGATGTAGAGGCCCCTACACCTAAAAGAAAGTCTACTAATCTTGTGGACAATGAAGAATAGGCATTTACTATTGTTTGCATCTATGACCCACTCATGAACACTGTATGTTCGAGTAGACTTAGATGTTTGGTACTTTGACTATGGGGAAACCAATCATATTACCTCATAGTGGAATTTCTCAGTTCACTTGAGCCTGCACCTACAAGGCATACTATCACATGCACTAACAACTGCTCTTATCCTATAATGGGAGTTGATAAGATCCTTTGATGGTAGTTCTATCACATTGTTCTTTATTTGTGTTAGGGATGAGGAAAAATATGTTGTAGGCTTCATCATTATCCAAGATCATGTTTATTTTTCAAAGTTTTTGATGATATATGTATAGTTCAATACTTTTGTGTTTATCACAATAGAATTTCCTCCTAGGATAGTTAGTAGCTCTCTCTTTTCCATACTAGTTGGTTTACTTGGTTCCTCAATTTCTCCCATTTCATTGGTTTTCCCTAGATGGTCAGTTAAAAAGTATAAGTTCCCATTTATCCATGCAGAATCCTCCTTCAAAGTTCATTCTTGGTCTTTGAAGAACTTCAGAGGAAATTGAATTTCTCAATCTTTGCATAGATGTATTGATTCCATCTAGGTATATATGCACTCGATACAAGTTTGTAGAAAGATACTGCAAGGAAGTTATATAATCTCCTGTAGCTAGAAACATGACCTTTGAAGAATAGACAGAAATGTGCATGTCCTCAGATGTCGCCAGTTCCTTGAAGATCATGGGTAATTTTCATGCAAATTTGAAAACTAATTGAACGCTCCATGCGTATACATTATTCTTCATCATAACAAACCACTCTTCAATCTTGTCGATTCGAGGAATTCATTATGCGTTGGAAGATAAGTTCTATTCACCCGATGGAAGGGTTACTCTGAGAGCATTGGGGATTAGGGAGGATTTCACAACGATTATCTTTGAGGCATGTGTGGCTAACATAGATCAGTTTAATTCCTAACATTCTTTTTCCTCTGCACTATCGTTATGTTAGAATCTCTTTCTTGTGTGCTTGAACCTTTCGACAATGCCTTTTGGCTGATTTGGGCATTGGGTGAGGAACTTTGTATTCCATTTTCACCAAAAAAATTGAGGTGCACTATCGTTATGCTAGACATTAGGTTGGCTCAATTGCCTACACATGATAATGTTGCAAACCTTTTCAGAAAGGCTCTACTTTGAAAAGAGTTTTTTGAAAAGCGTTTGGTTTACTTTGTTTTGTGGGTTTCTTTCTTTTCGCATATCTTGACATTTCCTTATACATGAGTGCTAGCTCCTTGCTCACTCCATATATTCACATCTCTATTACTCTAGTGGCACTTCCTTATACATTCCATATATTCACATCTCTATTGCTCTAGTGGCACTTCCTTATACATGAGTGCTTGCTCCTTGCGCACACCATATATTCACATATCTATTACTCTAGACCAAGGCCGCACCACCCTAACCCCTCTTGCTTGCACCTCTTCTATGAGTCCCTTTTCCTTTTGGGATCAGCTCAAAGGTTTATAAAAGTCAAGATATTTTCTACCACGTTTCTGTTATCAAACTATTCCTTGGTGAACATATCATTTGGAACCAAACGCAACAAGTTTCCATATTGTACCATGATAATATAAGACCACAATCTTATACGTGTGCGCAAGGACTATTTGAAGCCCTCGGTTTTTGTCTGGAGTCCAACTCCTTTTGCCACTATGGTGACATTCTGACGTCCAACTTTTGAAAATTATCATGTATGGCATGCAAACATATCAGCGCTTTCGAATGCCTCATCATCAAACTCTATATATCTCCCCTAAGTTATGCCCAGTTCTACACATAAGCCAAGAAGAAATCCGAAAATTGATATGACTCCTCTTGCTCTAGTTCATATAAGGATCTTTTTTGGTCTTGTGAACACACCTTCTCTCAATGGGTCTCTCTATTTTTAACTATTAGTAGATGATCACCCCATATTTATTTGAGTGTATTTCCTTAGGTCTAAATAAGTCACGTTCTCCAAGTTCAAAGAATGGATATATGAGGTGGAAATGAGTCATCCACCTTTCTCAAGGCCATACGGTTAGATGGTGGTGGAAAATTCCTAAACTATGAGTATAATAACTTTTACAGAAAAACAAAAAAGTTATGAAATATCGAGTCTCACAGCATCGTAATCCGTCTGAAAATGGGATTGTCGAATGAAAGATCCGACCTATGTTGGCGATGCCTAGGACCACGTTTTGTAGCACGCATCTAAAATTCATTTTCTTGAGCCCAAATTGTACACATAGCCATGGCTATTCTCAATAGAGGCTTTCATAAATGCACTTTCTAATATGATAGCTTTTGAGGGTTACTATGGAAGGAAACCTAATATGAGCTGAAGGAAATGATGCGTATGTGCATATAACCATAGGAGACAAGACTAAACTTGCTTCTAAGGAAAAGAAGCACCTATTCAACGGATGTAGTGAGTAGCTCAAAGCCTATCAATTGTATGAGCTTGAAAATCATACAATCACAACCTCACTCGCCAACTGTTCCCAATCTGATGCACCTCAAAGGGAATCGCTGTGAACTCGTCGCTTATCACCAATGCCCTCAGAGTATTTCCCCTTGTGCTTCATCAAGGACTCTATTATGCCTTTCGATCGAACTCATTCATATTATATATTTTTATATTCATTTTTTTGAACAAAATAATTCAATTGCTGCTTGGTTCTATCTTCAATAAACATTTTTTTGAGATGTGTGAGAAGTGGTGACCATCCTTCTGATTCCATGCTTTTCGCATCGCTTACTAAGTTCTAATCATACAATTCTCTTCCTCAATCCGTATGTAGATGATTTAGTTTTCTAGAAGTTTAATTTTTAACACTCATTTTCCAAGATTCTCATGAATAATAGCAAGAAGTGTAAATATCCAAACCAACTTAGCCATTTTAATCAAAGTATAAACATGTACCAACTCTAGAAGAACTGACGATTGATTATAACTCTTGACACGACCCCTTCAACTCTAATGGCAAGAAATAAAAAGATCCCAAGCAAGCTAGAAATTGTATTGTAGAAATGCAAGGCAATGTGCTACCTTCGCTTTTCTTTGAACCCTCTTAAATACGGTCAATTCAAGTTGAACAAGTCACAAGTATCGAAGCCTACCTGTATCTTATCCTATCGAAGCACTCAATTCATATAGGTCTCCTTTGCCTATAATAGTGCATTATCCATCCACATTTTGGTTATCATACGTTTTGAAGCATACTTCCAAACCACAATTTGTTATGGAAAACATTGATTAAAACTATGCTTTTCATTGAGAAAAGAGAAAGAGTTCTAGTCCATGTGGCTAGCCATTTGAAATCCACTAGTAAAACATCCAAGGTTCTTAAAAATGACATTATGAAGGTCATCATACCTCCTTTATGGCAATCCATAGGTCGAATTCTTTGTTATTTGTCGATTCCTTGTAATTCAACGTGGATCTGGCATCATCATTCCTCTTCTCAATTTCCTTTGTTCTACAATCCTTGATGGCATGACCCTTTTTTTCACCACAATAGTGCTAGTAGGGAGCTTCTTCCGTGGATTCTTCTTTAACTAATCATTTAATTTCAAATCATTTTAAACTTGATGATTTTCTCACCCTATATACTCTTCTAGTACATCTCACATAACGCTTTATATGCAAGGGAGCTGGATCTAACTTGGATATTGATAGCCTTCAATAATCTCTCATATTTTACTAGAAGCATTGAGAGACACGATACTATTTTTCATGTTTGTTATGAAAACACTGATTGAAACAAGGTTAGGCTTTGCAAATCGTTCACTTGAGTGATGGAGTTCTCAACCATCTAAAACTATAAATGATTTACATTTTCCAATTCACTTTCTAGATTTTGAATCATCTTGTGGTTCTTGGTCTTATAGTGGAAAACACTCATACCCCACGTTTTATGTGCTTAGCTTGAATAAGTTTTACTAGTAATAGATAAGTGCATAACCACTCATAGTAGTATCAACTGCACATAATACTTACATATTTTGCCTTTCCGGGATTGAAGAAGCTTCAGGTTAGGTTGACAAATCAGTAGTGAGCTTGTTTGATTATGGATCAAAATAAGCACTAGATCAAGGCCTATTGGTACCTTGATGGTATTTTTAACAAGAGATAATAATCCTAAATTACTACGATTTTGAACTTCAAGACCATTTAGTTTGTTTCATCAAGATTAGTTTCAATATAGGTGGGTAAATGAGTATAAAGTAATGAAAGAGAAACACCAATACCTACAGAAAACTAGTACAAGAAACTCTCTTTGACTACAAGCATCTAAAAGTTGTGAGGTCATACTAAAAAACGCTATACATGAATGTATCATCCACGAGTGTTCTCTTAACAAGGTAGAGGTATATTGAATCACCTATAATATGATACACGCAGAGACGTGGTCTACTACAAACTAGCCGATTTCATGAATAAAGAAATTAGCCGATTTCGGCCACAATTGAGCTCATATTCAAAATTTGAAACAAAATGAACAAAAGATGGCCCAAAACACAAAGCATTAATAACTTTAAGTTGTGTTCAGTACCAATCTAACCAAAATCCTGCTTAAAAGTGAGTCAATGCGAACTATAACTAGTCAAATGAGCCGTTCGTATTTAACGAACAATGGATGGAACCTACGAGTTGTTTGAACCAAATGTACAGTCATATGTATTAAAGTGCAAGCCATGCTACGTCTTTGCTAGCTTCTCGTCGATCAAAGACATCACGAAAAGAGAGGAGCATCTAATGTGTGTTAAAACTGAAGCATGCATAATGGACATGGCCCGTGACTATCAAAAAAAAATGTCTTACTTTTGCTGCCAATTATAGCACGCATCTAAACTCATTTTCTTGAGCTGAAGTTGTACACATAGCCATGGATATTCTCAATAGAGGCTTTCATAAATGCACTTTCTAATATGATAGCTTTTTAGGGTTACTATGTGAGCTGAAGGAAACCCAATATGAGCGACTTTAGAGTATTTGGAAACCCAATATGAGCTGAAGGAAACTCAATATGAGCGACTTTAGATGCGTATGTGCATATAAAAATAGGAGACAAGACTGAACTTGCTTCTAAGGAAAAGAAGCACCTATTCAACGGATATAATGAGTAGTCCAAAGCCTACCAATTGTATGAAAATCATACAATCAGAACTTCACTCGCCAACAATTCCCAAACTGATGCACCTTGAATAGCTGTGAACTCCTCGGTAATCCCCAATGCTCTCAGAGTATCCCCCCTCAAAAGAAATTTGTTTTACTTATGCTGCCAATCATAGCAGGCTAGCTATCAAAAGAAATTTATCTTACTTATGTTGCCAATTATAGTAGGCTATAAGTCCGTCATGTTATGAAACCATCCTAAAAACTACAGCTCGTCCGATGAAGATACATAAGATTGGGTTCACAGAGAGGGACGCCACACTTTGTGTTGCCACATTAGAAATGTTATTGTATATTTGTAAAGGCCAATTGTTCCGGGTCCACCATAAGTTGAGTTGGGTTGCCCCCCTCGAAACAAAAGTGTACCGGTGTGACACTCTTTTCTGATTGGTTATTTTAAATATTCAAACAAAAGTATACCGGTGTGACATTATGAAGGTCATCATACCTCCTTTATGGCAATCCATAGTTCGAATTCTTTGTTATTTGTTGATTCCTTGTAATTCAACGTGGATCTGACATCACCATTCCTCTTCTCAATTTTCTTTGTTCTACAATCCTTCATGGCATGTCCTTCTTTCCACCACAATGGTGCTACTAGGGAGCTTCTTCCGTGGATTCTGCTTTAACTAATCATTTGAGTTCAAATCATTTCAACCTTGATGATTTTTTCACCCCGTATACTCTTCTAGTAACATCCCACATAACTCTTTATATGCAAGAGAGCTGGATCTAACTTGGACATTGATAGCCTTCATTAATCTCTCGTATTTTACTAGAAGCATTCACAAACATAATACTATTTTCATGTTCGTTATGAAAACACTGATTGAAACAAGGTTAGGCTTTGCAAATCGTTCACTTGAGTGATGGAGTTCTCAACCATCTAAAACTATAAATGATTCTAGATTTTGAATCCTCTTGTGGTTCTTGTTCTTTTAGTTGAAAATGAGCATACCCTAAGTTTTATGCGCTTACGTTGAATAATTTTTAATAGGAGTAGGTAAGTGCATAACCACTCATAGTAGTAACAATTGCACATGATATTTCGATATTTTTCCTTTTCGTGCTTGAAGAAGCTTCCGGTTAGCTTCATACATCACTAGTGATCTTGTTTGATTATGAATCAAAATAAGCACTAGATCAAGGCCTATTGGTATCTTGATGGTATTTTGAACCACATATAGTAATCCTAAGTTGCTACGATTTTGAACTTCAAGACCATTTAGTTTGATTCATCAAGATTAGTTTCAATATAGGTGGGTAAATGAGTATAAAGTAATGAAAGAGAAACACCAATACCTAAAGAAAACTAGTACAAGAAACTCTCTTTGATTACAAGCATCTAAAAGTGGTGATATCATACTAAAAAAAGCTATACGAGACAGATAAGTGCCATAGAAGAGCAAAGAAATGATATGGTAGAAATTTAGAGAATTTCTTACTAACAAGAAGTGCAAGAATGAAAGTATCGTCCACGAGTGTTCTCTTACCAAGCTAGAGGTATATTGAATCACCTATAATATGATACTCACCGAGACAGGGTCTTCTCAAAAGGAAGTCTACCATCCATATGTAGGTACACTAGACAAATTAGCCGATTTCATGAATAATGAAACTAGAAAAGACACACCCTTTAGGAAATTTTGGCCACAATTGAGCTCATATTCAAAATTTGAAACAAAATGAACAAAAGATGGCCCAAAACACAAAGCATTAATAACTTTAAGTTGTGTTCAGTACTAATCTAGCCAAAATCCTGCATAGAATTGAGCCAATGCGAACTATAACTAGTCGAATGCGATGCTCGTATCTCCACACATTTCTTGGTATGCATCATCCATCGATGTGATTTATGATAAACCAAATATATAGCTCCATGAATAATAAAATAAACATGCCTTTAGGTTGGCAAGTTAAAGTCAAGACTATATTCATAATCTGGAATCATTTGAGCCACATTGTAGGGTTTTGCAAGATAAAATATCAATGGGTTGAACTCATATTACATACCAAGCTAGCCGAAATCCCACTTAAAAATGAGCCAAGTCTTGCTTAACTAGAGAATGCAGATTTGGCTTGTCATCATAGTGGAGCTATAGAGAAAATAATCATGAGAGCTTTACATCATTCATGCAGTAACAAGGAGAACTATTATTAGTCTGTGTAAAACACACCTTCTTGACGAGCAGTGTCCACTACACCACCGTCTCTACTTCTAGCTTTGCCCCTCTTTTTGCACTGTCTCCAATTTGCTGATATCGCTCATATATATTTGAGGTACAATGGTTGGAACCTACGAGTTGTTTGAACCACATGTACACTCATATGTATTAAACTGCAGGCCATGCTACGTCTTTCCTAGATTCTCGGCGACCAAAGAAATCACACAAAGAGAGGAGCATCTAATGTGTGTTAAAACTTAAAGCATGCATAATGGACATGGCCCATGACTATCAAAAGAAATTTGTGTTACTTATGGTGGAAATTTTAGCAGGCTAACTATCAAATGAAATTTATCTTACTTATGCTACCAATAATAGCAGGCTAGAAGTCCATCATGTTATGAAACCATCCTAAAAACCACAGCTGGTCTGATGGAGATACATAAGGCTCGGTTCACACAGAGTGGATGACACACTTTGTGTTGCCACATGGAGAGATTTTATTGTATATTTGTAAAGGCCAATTGTTCCGGGTCCATCATGAGTTGAGCTGGATTACCCCCCTTGGAACAAAAGTGTACCAGTGTGACACTGTAATTTGATTGGTTATTTTAAGTATTCAAACAAAAGATATAATTTTTTTTCTCAGTTTTTTGAAAGAGCCTCCGCTCTATGTGAACTCCATAACATTTAGCTCTGGGTGAGTCAACGAAATTATGCCTCGTTGTGTGAAGTCACTCTAATCCTCTCTACATAGTGTGCATGTAGCTCTGTATGCGTATTGTGCATGTTTTTCAATGCAAAGATAGTGTGATGTATACAGATGTATCTGCATAATACTGGGTTCAAATTCGGAATCCTAGCTGAATTTGAAAAGCAATGAACATAATGTTCTATTTGTCACCATGTACCTTAAGGCCGAACTTTCTTTATTTAAAAAAGATTATCTATGAAAAAAAAATTTAATAATTTAATAGTGATAAAGAGATTCCCTCCCTTCACAGAGCGAGCTTCCATGGCATCCATAAGAGCTTCTCCAATGAAGCCCTCACTTCCATAGACGCTTGCAATGTCAAAGTGCCGATAACCTGGCTGTTCAAGAACGAATCTTTCAGCTTCCACATGTTTGTGCCTAAATAAAGATTCTCTTTGTCTCACTATTTGAGCTTTAGAGATCATGGAATGCACGTAGACTTTGCAGAGCAAGTTTTTCAAAATAATAATTATATAAAGCACACATGGGAAATAGTTATAATCATATATAGTACACATGGGAAATACTAATATAGTACACATGGGAAATAATAATTCGAAGTATGTAGAAGAGTAAATCAAATCACCTACATTGAATATGCATCAACCGTAACATCATTGGCTTTTTAAAGTAAATGTGCGAATCAATGGAAATTCATATAAATAAGATATCCAATTTGAGGATGTATTCATGCCTGCGAATGTTTGTCAATGTATACCTTCAACATGCATATATATCATATCAAGTAATGTAAATAAAGTTGGGTTCAGAGAGAGTGGTGGCACAGTTTGTGTTGTCACATGCATAAATTTTATTCATTTTTCAAAATGATTGAATGTTTCCGGCCCACCATGTTTTGAGGTGAGCTAACTCCAACAAAAGTGTACCGCCTTAATAGTTCAATCTGAAACAAAAAAGCTCTCATTGGTCGTCTGAAATGTTCAATCAGTAAACATAGCAATTGAGCTTAGTTATTAAGAGGAGGTGACTTAGAGTGAGTCGGCAAAAATATTCCGCCCTGTCTGAACTCAACCCAAATTTGTGTAGTAGAATGATCAAAGTCCAATGCGAAAATGTCTGTGCACTTGCACGCAAACACATGCACACATAGATAAACACATGCACACATAGATAAACACACAGTAAATGTGCGCGTGTGTATGTGTGTGAGGATGTGGACACAGAGACACACGTGCACACTGTCTCTCTCAAAGGCACATGCGACTTGCAAGTATGTGAAAGATATCGAAAAATACAAGAGAAACGAAGCCATTCCAGCTGCTTAGTTTTGTCAGCTATTTAGCTACTTGCTTGCTACCACGCGCAAGGCCGTAAGGCGCACTCGGAGGCTCGGAGCTCATCATATCTCGCTCGCTACATCTCTTCTGCAGAATGGAGAGCAAGAACGCCACGGCGTCGTTCGCCACTCTTAATACAGGAGCTTCCATTCCTTTGATCGGCCTAGGTACCGCCTCTGAATCGGCAGACGTAACTTACGCTGAAAAGAAGGCAGCCATCCATAATGCCTTAAAAGTAATCTTCTTCTCGTAACGCGCATGCGTATTTCATCTCTTTCTTGTTAAATGAGCACTAATGAGCGAGGTTTATGTTAAGGTCACAAATCGCTGCAGAGGTAAACTTCATTCGATTACGCACATATGCTCACCTCTCTCTCTCTGGCGCGCATACACATGCACAGAAGAAAGTCTTCTTGGGTCAAGTTTTACGAACATGATCATTTGCATTTTACGAGGTATAGAGTTGGTGGCATATCTTACAGCGTAAATAGTCTTTTTTTTTTCTTTTTGAAAAAGAAAGTTTCACCGCGGCTTAATGTTTCTTGCTTGAATTAGTAAAACATCAATCATGAAGTGAACACGAACATCTTATGGTGTCTGAAAAGGATAATAATTTACAGTTACATATTCTTCTGCCTCACAAGCTGAGGGATTTTTCAATCTCCTTGTTGTTGACCTTTTGGAAGACACGACGTAAATAGATGGAGATGTATGGAGAACCATTCAGTATGTTTACGATCTTTTAAATTTTGAAGCCAAAAAAAAAACAAATGACAGAAGCATTCTGTAGATTCGGCGTAATTATTTGTACCCTATCGGAATCTATAGGTCGATATGCTTGGCTTCTCGCCATTTATTTATACCCTATGGGGCTCTTTAGGTCCATATGCATGGGTTCTTGCCAGTCCTCAGCAGTCAGAACAATTATCCAGGTGAGAGAATCAGGTTGTCTTGATGAGGAGCTCGCCTCAGCAAGAAGGTTTTGTAAATCAGGACGTTGTTTGGATGGGCAAGGAGTCGAGCTTATTGGAACTTACGTAACGATCATGCTCCTCGGCAAGGTTGTACACACAGGAATCAGGCGTCACCTTAGCAGAGCATAGCCGGCTGTTCACCATCTCAAACTTTGCACTCTCATTTGTATACTTTCTTCTACTCTTGTCTCACAGACCTGGTATTGTATCTCTCTTCTTCTTTTTTTCTTTTATGTTATCCACACCGTTTATTACATCCTCACAATGTCACATTTTGCTCTCGGAGGTCAGTTTGGTAGACCCTCTCCTTCAGATTGTAATTTTTTGGTTCTATAGGACACTCTCGAGTTTTCACATGTTTAGTTGTATTTTTCTACATCTTCCGCACACATGCATGTCCCTGTAAGAGAGACTGTGTGCACGTGTGTGTGTTTGTGTGCACGTGTGTGTGTTTGTGTGCACATACACACGCGCACATTTATTGTGGTACACTTAAGTATTATATGTGTGTTTATGCACATGTGCATGTGCACACACTCAATCGCACACACGCGCGTTCGCACACACACACACACATTTCCACATGGGACTTTGATCATTCTACTACACGAATCTATTGAGATTGCTCATATATAGGCATGTGGAGGGTCTACATACACAGCCAGTCACACGAGTGTGTATATACTGAAAGTGCATATCCTATTCATATGAATTTGCGGGGATGCAAAAGCTTTCATGTGGTCCTTCAAAATTGATGCGCACATTTAGTTCGAAAAGCCAATGATGTTATGGTTTTTTTTTTTTTAAAAGGAAGTTCAGCCTTAGCCTAATCTCCCGGACTTTAATTATATTAAAGAGAAAAAGTTACAAGTGAATGGGACTAGTGCCCATGGGACCCCCCGAATCCCACAACGCAGGGGAGGAGTCTGGCAATCTACAAGGCATTACAAATGAGGTGGATCACATTACCATCACCCTCATGTGGGACCCATTTGGGTTTCAACTTGTTGTTTTCCAGGAGATAAATACAGTGATGTCTAAACGGTGGTGATCTCTTGACTCGGGAGATTCTTTTACCAAGGAGAAACAAGGATTTCTCGATCGACCATTCCTTAGGAGTTTGGTCGAAATTGACAGCACAGCGCTCTCTCCAAATCTTCCAGAGAGCCTCGCCTCTGATGGCATTCCATAGCCTCGATGAGCATCCGATCGCCTCACCCAACATCACTTGTTGCCAGTTGATTTGACTCGTTAGTCTCAAAACCCGGGACACGTGATGCCAGACAACACGGGACTTGGGGCAGTCAAAGAACAGGTGGGCTAAATCTTCGATGCATCGATGACAACGCTTGCACCATGGCGGCACACCACAGATTTTGTTAGCCCTTGCATTGGTCCAGATTCCCTTATGCAAGACCTGCCACATGAGAACGGACTTTTTGACCTCAATTAGGGGGTGCCAAAGAGACATGAATTTTAGCTCCCACCGAAGTTTGGTCCAAGCAAGGCACCATCTCTTGTTAAGGGTGTGGTGAACATCCAAATCCCCTTTGAAGTTCGGGATTCTGGAAAGCTTCTTACCATTGCTCCATTTGAGGCCCTCCGAGCAAGGAGGGTCCTGACCGCAGAGAAGCCGGGTAGATGAGCGGTCCCAGGCTAAACACCTGCTTTGAAGAAGAGTCCATTCCTCAAAGGTAATGCTAAGTCTCGGATCCAAATCTTCGAACCTAATCCACTGGCAGGTCTCTTGTTTCCAGAGCTGTTTCCACTGTTTGAACCCCTTGTTCCATAACCGCCTTGCAGTTTGGAGGTTCCAAGATTCCACTCCCCGAATGCCACTGATCGGGAACCAAATAGAGTCATTTTCTCTTATGCCAGCTGCCCACTTCCAATCATCGCTGATTCTGATGAACTGTTTGGCCTTGTTCCAATTCTTCCATAAGGAACACACTAGGCTAGAACCTTTAGGGCAGACTGGGAGGGGGGAGAACAAAAGCGTGAGAATCCCTATGTCCTTCCAACCAGGGAGGCCGACAAAGGTAAAGTCTTCCGTGTTTCTGAAGATCAATTTAGCCCAAGAGGACTCCCTATTGCTCCAGGCCTTGATAAGCCATTTCGCCGCCAGCTTGTCAGCTAATCCAGCAATATCCAAGATACCCAAGCCCCCTGAGTCTTTAGGGCTAATGCAAGTTTCCCATTTGATTTTGGGGACCCCCCTTCTGTTGGGGTCCCCAGTCCAAAGGAAGTTCCTGCAGATTCTTTCTACTTTGGCCAATTCTTTCTCCTTAGGTCTCCAACACGAGATAAAGTAAATAATTGTAGACAACATAAAGGTGTTAATAACCATAGCACGTCCTGCCAGGTTGACTTGCATACCTTTCCATTGATTCAGCTTGCTATCCAACTTGGATAGCACCCAGTTCCATCGTTGGTCCATTGAGATATCGAAACCCATCGGAATGCCGAGGAGACGGAAGACTTGACCGCTAGGGATAACTTGACACCCCCGATCTACCAACAATTGGGGAGTAGGCCCGCTGATCGCTCTAAAAGCAGTTTTAGCATGGTTGATTTTTGAGCCTGATGCCATACAAAATGTGTGGAGGCACCACCAAAACACCTCAATGCTATTTATATCGTTATGCACAAAGGCATTCATGTCATCAGCAAAAAGTCTCACAACCATTTGGCCTTGATTTCGAGGTAAGGAGAGACCCTTGAGATGGCCGACGTCCATGTGATGCTTTAATAGGCAGCTGAGCCCATTTGAGGCGATAGCGAATAGTAAAGGAGCCAGAGGGCAGCCTTGCCTAATTGATCTTTTTAAACGAATGGGCTCAGAGAGCTTACCGTTGATGTTTATTCTAGTTGAAGCATTTCCAAGAAGCGTGGAAACCATCTTCGTGAACTTTTGGCTGCAACCAAGGTCTTTCAATGATTGAAGAATAAAGTCCCATTCCAATCTGTCATACGCTTTGTCGAAGTCGATCTTAATGAAAACTAGATCTTGAGCAGACTCCTCAGCAAAGGCAAGGCCTTCCCAAATATCAATAATTGCTTCAAGTATAGATCTACCTTTGATAAAACCTTTCTGGTCCTCGCACAGCCATGACTTTAAATGACAGGAGATTCTGTTGGCGATAACTTTTGCAATTATCTTGTATCCAGTTTGGAGCATGGTAATCGGACGCCAGTTTTCAATTTTGTTCTTATCTCCCCGTTTGTGGATTAACTTGATGACGCCATTATTCAGGCACTCAGGGAGGGCACCAAAGGAGAGAGCCTCTTGCCACACGAGGCGCAGGGGGGTGGCCACCTGAAGTTTGAAGGACTTAAAGAACTCATTGGTAAGGCCATCTGGACCCGGACTTTTCCCATTGGGAAGGGCGTCAATAACCTCGATAATTTCATTCTCGGAGATGTTAGCATCCAGAAGAGCAATCAAGTTCTGTGGGATTCTGGTTTGAGCAGCCCTTGAGATGGTTGCCATGGAGTCGCGCCTGTGGGGGGAAAGAGGAGTCGAGACTCCGAGAAGGTTAGTAAAATGTTCGACGATGATAGTTCTATTCTCCATTTCCGTGCAACATTCAGTTCCATTGTTATCGACCATTAGGGGGATGGATTCCCTAGCTTGTTTCCTTTTGAGGATGTTACACATCTCTTTCGTTGGTTTGTCCGCCTTCCCTGCCCACCACTCTTTGAAGAAAATTTGGAGATTTTTCCTTTGGACCTCCTCCTCTAATCTTAGCCTACCCCTGATTTTCAACAGACCCTGTTGGCAATGTAGCTTACCTTTGTTCACCTCTTCTTCAAGCCGTGACAGCCTCCGGTACACCGTTTCTCTTCTTTTTTTTCGAATTCCTCTTATAGCCTTTTGGGTCCTGATTAGAATTTTACGAGTCCTTTCTACCGCGTTTCTCCAACACTTAGCCGGTTCATTACAGTAAGCAAAGGCTTCCGTCCACACCTCAGAAATTTCCTGGTGGACAGAAGGGAGGGAAAATGATGTCTGACAAGCCTGAAACCAAGGAGCTTTCTGGAGCATGGGAATTGGTTTGAAGGACAGAGTAATCGGATAGTGGTCTGAGATAGTGAGGTCCATGTGTTGAGAAATCGAAGGAATACCCCACTGAAGGATGGTGTTCTGGTCGATGTAGCATCTATCAAGCCTTGCTTTCCTCAAGGAGTCCCCCGATTGGAGATTAGACCAGGAGAAACCCTCGTTGTCTTTCACTTCGACCAGGTCGAGATGGAGCTTGATTTTATCCCAAATCTCTTTCTCCTGACCGTCAATAATTTTTCCTTTGTTATTCCATCGGTCCTCAGGAGATTCAACCATGTTGAAGTCCCCACAAATCAGAACATTGTGTGAAAGGGAGTCAAGGGAAGCCCAAGTATCCATTCTGTCTGTTTCTCCATTAGGGGCATATATTGAGACCACAGTGAACTGGAAAGGAGACCCGAAAGAGGCAGCAATCCAACGATGATTCCGACCTTCAAAAGTCGAGGTCACATTGTTAGACAAGGCGTGACTAATACCGATAGAAGCACCTCCTGTCCCTCTAGGGTGAGAAGTGGAGAACCAAAGGTGGTTCGGAGAAATGCATTTAAGCCGTTTTTGTAGATCCTCACCGTCGATTTTAACCTCTTGTAAGCAAATAAAGTCAGGGGCGAAGCACATGTCTTTGAACCACTGGCCAAGAATCGAAGCTCTTGATGGGTCAGACAGACCCCTAACGTTTAGAGATGTGAATTTCATTAATGATGGTTGCCCTCTTTGAGGGGAGGGACCCGATCTTTTTTCTTCTTGTGGTCTTCTTTTTTCTTCCCTACTTCATGACTTAGGATCCTACTCTTGAGGGGGCTCTTCCAAGGCATGCCGGAAGGTTGTTTACCTTTAAGCTTGGACTTTTGTTGCGGTAGTCTTGGAAAGCATACCGGGAGGGTAGGGCCAAGAGCGGAGCTTTCGCTGTCTCGGTTGTCTTCATTGCTGGTAGTAAAGCCTTCCTCTTTACTCGTGGTGTAGCCTTCTAGGTTATCTTCTTTGCTGGTAGAGCACCCAAGGGAATTATCAGTGGGGTCTTCTTCCAAGAGGTTGTCCCCTGGGAAATCGAGTTCATTAACCTCTTTTTCTAGGTTACAGTATATGTTATTCGAGGGGGCAGCTGTCGTAGTATTCCTTGTTTTTGATCTTCGAGGGCTAACTTTCCTCTTGTGTCTCACTTCAGTGAAACCTTCTGAATCCGTCTCAGCAACGCGAGTTCCCTCTTTTTCCTCCATTGGATGGGGATGACCCCGAGTGTCGTTTTGGGGGATAGGGTCTAGGGTCCCATCTGGTTTAAGCTTGTTTTTATTGGTACTTTTCTTCAGGGGGCAGTCTTTGATCCTGTGGCCTTGAAGCCCGCACCTGAAGCACGCGTTAGGTAGATTCTTGTAAGTAACCTCTTGTGTCCAGGTCATACCGTCTCCATAGTTTATGGAGATCTTCGAAGGAAGGACCTGGTTCAGGTCTGTTTCAACCCAGATCTGAGGATGCCATCTAGCATTGAAAGAGTGTTGAGCTCCATCGTAGATCAACCCCCCAACATCCTGTCTTTCGGCCATCAGGCGACCGATCGGTGAGACGATTTCACGAAGGAATCCATACAGGAAGAAAGGCAGATTGGGAAGCTCCACCCAAAGCGGGTACCGAAGAGGCTTTGATCTGTTCGGGACAAAGTCTGGGGTCCACTTAAATAGGCAAAGGGTGGACCGGCCCACTTGCCAGGAGCCGGCTTGCAGGGCTTGGAAAGCCATCTCTTCGTTCTCAAATATAAGAAGCAGGTGATTTGCCGGCAGGAATTGACATTTGGACACAATTAGGCCTCGTGGGAACCACTCCTTGCGAAGCCAAGTTCTCACACTATCCAGAGAGGGCCTGGGGCCAAACATTTGACCGATCAGGCAAGTTTTCTTCAGTTCTTCCTGCTTTGCCGCCACAGACTCCTTGCATAAAGAGACCTCTGGGGGCGCGACGTCCACTGGGACAGACTCCAACTCAAGGGGGGACACGGCCTGAGGGGGAGCCACAAAGTCCATGACCAAAGCTTGAAAGAGCAAACGGAAACCCGCTTAACAGCACGCTTGCGAATAAAACTTACTCAAGGAGCTCTCAGCCTTCTTTTTCCCTTTTACTTTTTTTCCTTACTTTTTTTCTCTCTTTTTCTTTTTTTTGTTTTCTTTTCTTTTCCTTTCTTTTTTTTACGAGGCGGTTGAGTCAAAAGGAACTAGAGGTACTAAGGGTGGGAAATCAAAAGAGCAAATAAAAGAGATCGAAAAAAGGAGCCTATTTTTACTTGAACAACTTGACATTGAGAATGCTAAGAGACGAACGGCTGACATAGCCGGCGAACCATCGATTACCACGCAAATCAAATGCTATGGCAGCCACGATTAGAAACTACAGGCTACCAGAGGTAAGTATGTCCTTTATGGATGTGAGGTTGACGCAGCTGATAAGCTCATCGCAGCAGCAACCATCACTTTAGACGACGATGGCACACAGAAATTAAAGGCAGACGATTGTCTTGTTTTTAATGATGTTATGGTTGATGCATATTCAATGTAGGTGATTTAATTTACTCTTCTGCATATTTAGCATCATTCTCTTGAATCGATCTGCATGTTACTGTTTCCCATATGTACTACATATGAGTGAATGAAAAACCTGCGCCGCAGCGAAAATCAATGTAGATCTACGTGCATTTTATTAATTCTGAACCTCAGAAAGTGAGAAAAAAAGAGTTTTTATTTAGGCACAAACATGAAGAAGCTGAAATCTTAGGTCCTTGACAGGTAGGTTATCGGCACTTTGACACTGCAAGTCTCTATGGAAGTGAGAGCTTCATTGGAGAAGCTCTTACGGAGACCATGGAAGCTGGCTCTGGAAGCGAGGGGATCTCTTTATCACTACCAAAATTTGGTGTACAGACAATTTCCCTGAAGGTGCCTTACCAGCACTAAAGAAAAGCTTAAGGTACATTGTGACAAAAACTACCTTTTAATCAACGAATGTTAGGATTATGAGTTTCATATTGGATTTCATTTGGGTTCATACATATCCTTTTCATTTTAAACAGGCCGAAGACTTAAGTATTCCATGTGCTTGAGAGGGTTACAACTCCTTTCTATTTGCTTAGCTTGACACATCTTCCTTCCATTGTTTTTTTTTTACTTACTTCAAAATTAAGGTGAAATGTATTCTTTATTTCATCGCAGTGCAGTGAGCTCTCTGGGACATTACCATTGTTAACCCAGTAACATGCAGATACGTAGTTTGGGCCGAAAAACATGCACATTACGCGTATAGAGTTTTTTTTTAATATAAAGGAAGTTCGGCAATAGCCTACTCTCCCGGACTTGAATTAAATAAAGAAAAGTACAAGAGAAGGGGACTAGTGCCCACGGGACCCCCCAAATCCCACAGAGCAGGGGAAGCTTTTACAGAGCTTAGATGACATTACAAAGAAGGTTAATTACCCTCTCATCACCCTCATGTGGGGCCCACTTGGGTTTAAGCTTGTTATCGATCAAAAGGAGTACTTGATGATGCCTAAAGGGGGGGGATTTTTTACAGTTGACAATCCTTTTGCCAAGGAGGAACAGCGATTTCTCAATTGACCACTCCTTGGGGGAGTCACCGAAGTTGAAAGCACATCTTTCCCGCCAGATTTTCCATAGGACCTCCCCTCTGATGGCGTTCTAGAGAGTCGTGGAGCAACTGATCGCTTCTCCCAGAAGGGCCTGCTGCCAACTGAGACGTTTTTGAAGTCTAATTCTCTTTCCAACCACCTGCCATAGTCTGTTGGAGTTGGGGCAGGTAAAGAAGATGTGTGAAACATCTTCGATAGACCGGTGGCAGCGTTTGCACCAGGGAGGGATCCCACAAATTTTGCTAGCCTTAAGGTTGGTCCATATTCCATGATGAAGGATTTGCCATAAGAGGACAGACTTTTTGATTTCTATGAGGGGGTGCCAGATAGCCATGAACTTCATGTCCCACCGAAGCCGCGTCCATGACATGCACCACTTTTTGTTGAGGTTAGCCTGATAGAAGATCGTTTCTTTGATGTTCGGGAATTTTGATAGGCTATTCCCATTGTGCCATTTGAGACCAAGCCAGCTCGACATGTCGTGTCCCATGAGAAGGCGAACTTTGTGTCGGTCCCAGGCGAGACATCTGCTTTGCAATGTGTTCCATTCTTCATGCGAAATGTTGATGCTAGGATCAATATCCTCAAAGTTGATCCAGCGGTTGGTGTCTTGTTTCTAGAGATGTTTCCATTTTTTGAAGCCTTTGTTCCATAGCTTCTTGGCATTTTGAATGTTCCAAGATTCCACACTCCGGATGCCATGGATCGGGAACCAGATAGAGTCGTTTTGTCTGATAGCGGCAGCCCACTTCCAGTCTTCACTTATTCTTGTGAAGCTTTTGACTTTATTCCAACTCTTCCAAAGGGAGCACACCAGATTAGAGCCTTTCGGGAAGACGGGGATCGGGGAAAACAACAAGGTCAAGATGTCAAGATTCTTCCAATTTGGGAAGCCCATGAGAGCCAATTCATTTTTGTTTCTGAAGATCAGCTTGGCCCACGAGGCCTCCCCGTTGCACCAAGCCCTAATCATCCATTTGGCCGACAGTTTGTTAGCCATGCACCCAATGTCCAAGATACCAAGTCCCCCACTATCTCTATGGCTGGTGCAGATGGACCATTTGATTTTAGGCACCCCCCTCCTATTGTGGTCGCCCGTCCAAAGGAAGTTTCTACAAATACTATCCAGTTTGGACAAATCATGCTCTTTCGATCTCCAACAAGAAAGGAAATAAATGGTAGATGATAAGAGGAACGTGTTGATAACCATAGCGCGACCAGCGAGATTGATTTGCATACCTCTCCAATAGTTAAGCTTGTTTTCGAGTTTGGCAAGCACCCAGTTCCACCGCTGTTCCATAGATACGCCGAACCCCAAGGGAATCCCAAGAAGCCGAAAGATTTGGCCCTGCGGAATGATTTGACAGCCATGATCAATGAGAAGGTCGGGCTGTGACCCCCCAATAGCTCTAAAGGCGGTCTTAGAGTGGTTGATTATGGATCCAGAGGCTTCACAAAAAGTAGCAAGACACTTCCAGAACGTCTCAAGGCTGGTACTATCATTGTGCACAAAGGCGTTCATATCGTCGGCAAAAAGTCTCATGGTGATCTGACTGTGGTCATGCGGCAAACGAAGGCCTTTAATGTTACCAACTTCCACCTGATGCTCCACCAGCCTGCTAAGCCCTTCTGTGGCAATGGCAAAGAGAAGGGGAGCCAATGGGCACCCTTGTCTGATAGATCTTCTAAGTTTAATCACCTTTGAAAGATTTCCATTAATGTTAATTTGGGTCGATGCGTTTTTGAGAAGGGTCGCGATCATCTTGGTGAATTTCTGACTACATCCAAGATCTTGTAGCGACTGTAGAATATAGTCCCATTCTAGCCTGTCGTAGGCTTTATCAAAGTCGATCTTGAGGAAAACAACTTCTTGTTTAGACTCATTTGCAAATTCAAGACCTTCCCAGATATCTTTAATGGTTTCCAAAATTGACCTGCCTTTGATGAAACCTTTTTGGTCCTCGCTTAACCACGCTCTCAAGTGGCAAGAGATTCTGTTGGCAATGACTTTGGCGATGATCTTGTATCCTGTTTGGAGCATTGTAATGGGACGCCAGTTCTCTATTCTGTTCTTTTCCCCTTTTTTGTGTACTAACTTGATAATGCCATTGTTGAGACAAGAAGGAAGCGCGCCAAACTTGAGTGCCTCTTGCCAGACCAAACGAAGAGGGGTGGCAACCACCAACTTGAAGGATTTATAGAACTCATTAGTGAGCCCGTCGGGTCCCGGGCTTTTATCTGAGGGGAGGGCATCAATGACCTCAATGATTTCGGCTTCAGAGATAGAGGCATGAAGCAGAGAGTGAAGGTTGGGTGGTATCCTGTGGGGGGAAACCCTAGATATGGCAGCCATACAGTCCCTTCTATGGTGGGAGAGGGGGTTTGAGGTCCCCAGGAGTCTCGTGAAGTGCCCTTCAATGATCCCAAAATTATCTTCTTCCGTATTGCATACATTGCCATTTGCGTCTAGCAATAAGGGGATCGATTCTCTGTTGTGTTTCCTTTTGAGGATACGGCACATCTCTTTGGTGGGTTTGTCGGCTTTGCCAGCCCACCACTCCTTGAAGAAAATTTGCAAATTTTTCCTTTGTATCTCTTCCTCGTATCTCAACATCGCTCTGATCTTTCGAAGACCTTTCTGGGCTTGAGATTTTCCTTTGTTCACTTCCTCCTCGAGCCACCAGAGTCTATGATATAGAGCTTCTCTCCGAGCCCGCCGCACAGTCTCAAGCATCTTCCTGGATCTAATCATGATCTGTCGTGACTTATCGACGGCACTTCTCCAACACTTGGCTGGGGACAAGCCAGAGGCGAATGCCTCCTTCCACACATCTGAAATTTCTTGATGAACGGAGGGGAGAGAGAAGGAGGGCACACTAGCATGGAACCACGGAGCCTTACGGATCTTGGTGGGGGGTTGAAAAGTGATGACGATCGGGTAGTGATCAGAGATGGTGAGGTCAGTGCGTTGCGAGAGGGAGGGGTGGCCCCACTGATGATTAAAACTCTGAGAAATGTAGCATCTATCAAGTCTAGCTTTCCTCAGGTCCTCGCCTGCTTGGAGATTTGACCAAGAAAAGCCCTTCGAGTCTTTGAATTCGACCAAATCCAAGTGTAGTTTAGTTCTGTCCCACGTTTCTTTCTCCCGACTATCGATGACCCTGCCCTTGCCCATCCATCTGTCCATAGGGTCCTCAACCATGTTGAAGTCACCACAAATAAGCACGTTGTGGGGGAGCGAGTCCAAGGAGGCCCAAGTGTTAAGTCTCTCTAACTCCCCGTTAGGGGCATACAAAGAAACTAAGGTGAAACATAAGGGAGCACCGAAAGAAACATCAATCCATCGATGGCAATCATCTTCAGTGGAGTTCTCAAGCTTCTCAAACCAGCGTTGATTAATACCGATTACCGTTCCACCAGACCCCCGCTGATGCGCCGTTGAAATCCAAACATGGGTCGAGGAGACATGTCTCAGCCGTTTCTGGAGGTCTTCTCCATCAATTTTAATCTCTTGGATACATATAAAATCTGGGTTTAGGCTAATGTCGCGAAGCCATTGACCAATGATGGTCGCTCTTGAGGGGTCGGTTAGCCCTCTAGCATTTAACGAGATGATGATCATTGTCGTTGTAATCCCTCTTTGCGGGCGGGAGCTTTGTCCTTTCTTTTCTTGGGTTCATCTTTCTTTTTTGCTCAGATCGGATCCCGAGTTAGCAATAGGTTCTTGTGGGGGCTTTTCCACGGTAACTCCATAGGTTGTTTTCCTTTGCGGGATGTCTCCTGCTGGGAAGAACAGGGCACCGTTTCCAACTCCGTTTCCGGAATAGTCGATCCGATGATGGAGCTTTCACTATCCATCTTGTCTTCATTGCTAGTGGTAAAGCCGTCTTCTTTGCTTGTAGTGTAACCCTCCTGCAAGGTTTCTTTACTGTCAGGGATCTCTAGGCCTTTGACGTCGGTGTCCGCCTCGAGTTGGTTCCCACCAGGGTAGTCAAACTCATTGATTTCCTTTTCCAGATTGCAATACAAGTTGCTGGAGGGGGTGACTGACTTGTTGTTTCGCTCAGAGGTAGCCCTAGGGCTTCTTTTCCTTCTTCTTCTGACTTCGATGAACCCGTCTGCATCAGCTTCTGGATTAAGGGGACCCTTGAATTCCTGTACTCCATCTTGAGCCTTCTTGGGGGCTTCTTGATTTCGCTTGCTTTTACGTCTCAAAGGGCAATCTTTGATCCTGTGCCCTTGTTGGCTACAACGAAAGCACGCGTTGGGAAGGTTTTTGTAACTGATGTCTTGCTCCCATACATCCCCTTCCCCCAAGTCCAGCTTGATCTTCGATGGAAGTGGCATACTGAGGTCAGCCTCGACACAGATTTGAGGGTGCCACCGAGCGTTGAACGAGTGTCTTGCACCTTCATAAATGAGACCACCAATGTCCTCGCGTGAAGCCAACGGCTTGCCGATAGGAGAGACGATGTCCCACACGAAGTTGTACAAGAAGTATGGTAGGTTAGGGAGCTCAACCCAGAGAGGGTACCGAAGCGATTTCGACTTGTCGGGAGTAAAATCAGGGGACCATCTGAAAAGGCACAGGGTCGCCCGGCCGAGTTGCCAAGTTCCGACACTAAGGGCTCGAAACGCCATATCTTCATTTTCAAAGACTAGCAGCAAGTGGCTTTCCGGTAAGAACTGACACTTACAAACAACTAGTCCGTGGGGGAACCACTCGTTGCGGAGCCACTGTCGCACAGTTTCGAGCGGGGGCCTAGGGCCGAACATTTGGCCGACGAGGCAAACTTTCTTGAGCTCCTCCTGAGTTGACAGAATTGCGGATCTACTGAGGGAGACCAAGGGGGGTTCAGCACTCTCGAAGGCCCCTAGGGTGGCACAAGAACCCCCCTCCAACAAAGAGGCCAGGTTATCGGTCTCCCCCGGAGGAGGGGCCAGGTTACTTCTCACAAGGGAGGGGGTCGCCAAATCCATGACAATAGAGGGGCACCCCAAGCTCCGAAAGTTTGAAACAAAAAGTCAAACGAGTTCAATTAAATTCTATTTTTTGATCCCGTTAGGTTTGGAGTCTCAGGATCCTTCACTTTATGATCCTTCACTTTATGATCCTTCACTTTGTGAGGCTATAACTTTGAGTAGCTGATCAGTATCCTGCCATGTATAACTCCAGTAACTTTATGGTTTTTGGCGGAGCATTAATAGAATGCGCACTGTCTCTATAGAGTGTAGAGCGAGGAAGCATGCAAAATGAATCACTGAAACGATTCATGTGATTTTCTTTGCGACATATATGAAAACTCTCTGGGAGGAGCTGAAGATATGTCGTTGGGAAGAATCCTTCAATAATACGGACATTTCATTGGCTTCCACTCATTTCATTAGCTATAGCTTCCCTCTATCATCAATAATTATAGCTGCAGCCGACTTCAGGACTATCAATCTTTGCTAAGCCGAATTTGAATTTTACTGGCGTGAAAAGGGGAGAGCTGAGGAAAGGGACGGGGCCCACTGTCAACCGTCGAGCAGGGATGGCTGCTGTCAATCGCCCTAGTTCGAGTGCAAACAGGGCGGTTTTCGAGGTGTCAATCACGCGGAGCATGAAAACCATCAGTCGCGGGCCGTCAAAACCGTCAATCGCGGAGCACGAAAACCGTCAATCGCGGGCCGTCAAAACCGTCAATCGCGGAGCAAGGAAATCGTCAATCGCGGGCAGCGACCATCAATACTGTCAATCGCGGAGCATGAAAACCGTCCATCGCGGGCCGTCAAAACCGTCAATCGCAGAGGCCCTGTCGGTCGCAGCAGCGTCTCTCGCGGGACACACACGTCTGTCGATCGAAGAAGGAGTTGCTCGAGATGCCCGACACTAACGCGCTCGAATGCGTCTATCACAAATGGCTTCTGTCGCCTTGAGAAAAGCCTGGAAGAAAGTTATGGGAGTGTTGTCATTTGTGGCGCTCACAGATTGCTTCCGACGCATCTTCTCTGAACCACAACAGCGTCGTTAGCAGAAGCATTTTGATCTCTTTGTCGTCATTCCGCGGCTCTGTCTATCGCAGCAGCATCCTCTCCATTCTCCCTGGATGTTGATGCCGTCACTCATGCAATATTTTCACCAAGGTGAATCTACCACAATAATGCTGGTTTTGAAGCATCGTTATTCATCAATCGCGACGGAAGGCCATTTACGATGGACACAAAACTCATGAAACGGTGCGCCCAACGATGGACACACTAAAAAAAAGTCGGCCCTCCTGGCGATGGACGCGCGCAACTCCTCCAGTCAGTCGCTTACGCGTATAGAGTTACATGCACATTATGCACAGAGAGTTATGTATGTACCTTTGTCGGAGCAAGTTTTGTTTTTCGGATGGTTTTACTATATGACGGACTTCTCGCCTGCTATACTTGGTAGCATAAATAAGACAAAATTCTTTGCATAGTCACG